>JASVEL010013330.1:0-565431 GCA_032618575.1 Nicotiana noctiflora | reverse complement strand
TCCTGCATTCTTCGGTGAATGGGATTAACTGCCCCACCTACGCTCTGATGTCCGGCACAGACCGGGGCGTGTGCGCCTTTGCTGCAGATACAAAAATTTAAAAAGGTTACGAAGTTCAAGCAAGCATAAATGATTAAGTACGTGAAATGACACCTACGTTCGGGATTCCATGCTTTAGGGAATCCAGCGGGGTTCGACACCAAGTCCGAGGTTCGAATGAAGAAAAACTCCAAAACTGGCAATTAGGCTTGTCGTCCGTTTCTACAACCAAGCCCTTCGTCCCACGGTTCTTCAGTTGTAGCATCGTCCCTCTCATGAATCCGGGACTGAATAACTGTAGCAGATGGTATACTATGACGTCTAGTCCTACCCTCTCGGCGTAAGTCATCAGAATGCGACATATTTTCCATGTGTAGGGAGTAAGTTAGGCCGGACATACGTTGTAAAACCTGCATAGCTCTTCTGCCAACGGGTATATAGGAAGACCACACCCTATTATGAAGGGGTACTCGTAGAAGGCACAGAACCCCGTTCTGTGTACGTTGGCAAAATCCCCCTCGGCCGTTTGCATAACTACCGTCTCTGGAATCTGACAAGAAGCACGGAGATCGTCCAAATGTGACTTAGTAAATTTAGACCTCTCCCATGCAGGAGCAGTACCCTTCGAGGGAAAATCCCTTCGAACGTATAATTCACGAGGAAGTACGTTATCTACGAAAAGAGGGACAAGAGGCTTTCGGACTTTCTTCCCACCTTCTGAAGACGGAGGAATCCTGGAAGTAGCCTCATCCCCATTTCCCCCACGACGAAGACTACCTTTAGCCATAATCATCTTTTTTATCAAAGATTAAAGCACGTCAACAAGCTAGTAAAGTCGCAAAGCAAACTCTAAAAGTCAAAATGTAAAGTCGCTAAAAGTCTCTATGAAAATGAACAAAAGCACAAAGAACTTTTTAAAGAGATCCAAAGAATAGAAAAACTTGAAATCCTTTCCAATTTATAGTGTCCCAGTACACGGGATTCGAAGAGGAGGGTGTCAAAGAAAGAGGCAGGAAATCGAAATGTCAAATCACCTCCTGACCTGCCTCGGGAGCAGTTGTAATCATGATGCATGCCATCAGTGAACGACGGTTCAAAAAACAAGCCACGTGTCTATATACGGATGACACCAAGGCGAGTCGATCTTTTCCACCTATTGTAGATGTATGTCGAATACATCACCAACAGACAGGGGGACTAACTGTATGGGATCGAATCGGACATAACCAATGAAAGTCGAGTACGCCTCCTTTCACGGTCACTAAAGCCAAGTATATCTCTCCTCACGCTCGTATGATATGGGGGTACACCTATAACAACAAAGGCGTAACGTCAACTTGCCCATATGGGTACGCCTATAACAACAAAGGCATAAATTATATTTTGACGAGGGAACCTTCCTTCTATATAAGGAAGGGTTTCCTTTATTGTAAGGCCAAGTGTTATTTCATTAATAATAGAACTTCTGACAACCTCTCTAGCTATCATTCTCTCTCTATTATTTATTTCTCTCTTAGTGATTTCTATTGATAATCCATATAATCTCGTGACAATCTCATCAGAACAAATAACACAAAAATTATAGATCTGTCTTCGGGGTTTATTATTATTGATTGTGATATACCCCCTCATAACATTTGATTGTCCCTAACTTATAAAGCAATCGATAGCTTTTAGTATATATATATATATATATATATATATATATATGTGAACGTTATACGCTTCGCCCCTGCTCCAATAACGTAATTTTAGGGTACCAAATTAGGATTATTATGAACAACTTCTCTATCGTAGATCATCTTAACTTGGTAGTATAAAATACTATATATTTTTATTTTATAGAAATTAAATTCTCTTAAAAATAGAAAGAAAAAAAATGCATACATGCATACATGCACGTACATACAAGGCAAGGGGTTCCCCTTTTTTCTCCCTTTTAAGTAAAAGTAAAAATCCTTGCACCAAGCAAATGTGGAACTACTATTTACTTCCTTACGAGATTTTTACATTTCTATATCGTATAGGAAATCTTATTAACCTTAATGTTTAAGGTTTGATAAAATTACATTTAATATACCAAATTACTATTTCTATATCATAGTATATTTTAAGGGTACAATTAATGCAGCGTATATCCCTCCTCAATTCAAGGTTTTGTATATCTCACTCCTCCTACGTTTCTCTCTCCCAAATCCCCACCGTCATCCACTTTTTATCATCCCAACTTGCTTGCCTTTGGGTTCTCGAAATTCTTCGTTTACACGGTGCTCGAGTACCCAAACCACAAAACTAATGAAGACGAAGAATGCTCTAGTTGTGATCCAAAGTTCTCTCTGTAGAGGTTTCAAGAAAATCCAAGCATTCTTTCTCTAAGGTCATGTGAAATCCACATACTTGGATCGATTCTCTGAAATTGTCACTTCACCGATAACTGCATCATATTCTTGGTTCAAGAAGATGATGATTATTACTAGAAAGAGTTTTCCTCGCAACTATTTTTGTTTTTATGTCTTTAGGTGTGTGGATGTTAATTTTTAAAGTTAAAACGAATTTTCGACATAATTGCATTTTTTTGCAGAAGATTTGTAAAAGTTTTAGTTGTTTTTTATTTGTGAAAACAAAACATCTTCAATCAGAATACAAAAATCTATAATTTTCCTACGAAATATCTACAAATTGGGTACATTAAATTTTAATATCTCAATTCTCATTCAATTGTAGCTTAATGGTATTTTCGACATAATTATATTTTTTGCAAAAGATTTGTAGAAGTTTTAGTCATTTTTGATTTGTAAAAAAAAAAAAAAACAAAGCATCTACAATCAGAATACAAATAATCTACAAGGGATTTCGACATAATTAAATAATTTGCAGAACATTTGTAGAAGTTTTAGTCGTTTTTGATTTATGAAAGCCGAAAATAAAGCATCAACAATCAGAATACAAATAATCTATAATTTATCTACAAAATATCAACAAACTAGGTACATTGAATTTTTATATCCCAATTCCCATTCAAATGCCTCTTAATTGGGATTTTTGACATAATTACATTTTTTTAGAAGATTTGTAGAAATTTTATCCGTTTTTTATTTGTGAAAATAGAAAATAAACCATCTACAATCAGAATACAAATAACCTATAATTTATCTATAATTTTTGCAATATATCTTCTTCTTCGAGTTCCAATCTGAAATTCAGTCAAAACCAAGTCTAATCTTCACCAAAACCCCTCAAAATTGAGATATAAACTTAAACCATATTCCCGATTATTTTCAACAACACCCAATCCAAACAAATAATGATTTTTGAAAACTCAAATTTGAATTTAGAGCTTTCAAGCTTTTTAATGGTTGTCAATGGGTTTTAAATTGTGATATAGATTTGCGTTTCAAATTTGATCTGAAGGTCGCGAAATCAATTAGAATATTTTGTTCCTGATTTATAGCACGCCTAATTAGGAAGATTCAACTACTTATAATTAGTATTTAATAAATGGTACAATAATTATAAAAAACTGTGAACATAGAGGGTAAATTATAAATTATGCACATATTCGGTAATAATATTTCATACATGGTATAGGAAAAAAAACATCTCTTCATGTTATTGGCTATACATGGAAACCTGGGCCCCAATAATCACATAGGTTCAGTCAAGCATCCTTCGTTCTAAAATTATATTATATATATCTATATTTATATTAAAAGCACGAAGGGCTTAGCGAAATGTCATTCGCCTTTTATACCCTTTAAAAAATAGAGTTCCCAAACGACAATATGGTAATTTAAGTATTTTATAAATATTTAAAACTATTCACTTAATAATTTAGTTTTTCGGATTTTTTGGTAAATTTTTCTTCAATTATTTGTTATTAAACTTTTCCTTAATTAATTAGTTTAACTTTGCCACGTTTCTTGCCTAATAAGGAAACTTAGCGTTTCACTTAATTAATTTAGTTTTCTAATTTTTTTATTGTAAAGTTTTCTTCATTTTTTTGGTAAAGTTTTCTTCAATTATTTTGTTATTAAACTTTTCCTTAATTAATTGGTACTAAAACTTTGTCACGCTTCTTACTTAATAAGTAAACATAACAAAAAAAATTCTATCATACAAGGTTGGACTTACGAAGTAAAGTTTACTTAATTAATTTAGGTTTCTATTTTTTTAGTAAATATTTCTTCAAATATTTATTATTAAAATTTTCCTTAATTAATTGGTAAAATTTGTCACGTTTCTTACCTAATAAGGGAACTTAACAAACAAAACGTTTACTCTTATTAAACTTTTTTCTCACGTTTCTTATATAAGAAAGCTTAACACAATTGTGTACCATAATACTTCTATAAAAGAAGCTTAATGTCACAATTTAATCATCAAAGTTCGCCTTATTCCAACATCATGATTTTAGGTGTTGTTTCTTTTACTAATATCAATATCTTTTTCTACTTTGTATTTTGCATGCACCAAATTTTAGTGTTGTATCAATAATTTATTTTTATTGGTGCATCAATATATTTTTATTATATAGTTTTTGTTTCATGTTTTGAATCATGGCTAATTTCACATCTCACGTAATTTATAAATTTATTACAGGCTATTGAAGAATTGCAATTCATCACAGAAAATCGGTTAGACATTCGATCTAAGTTTTATCACTTAAATATTAGTATTATTTATTTTCTTTGTAGTATAATTAATAATACTTATAATTGCTATGCCATCTCAAGTTGCTTGTTTTAAAAAGAATTAAAAATTAGACTATCTGCTTTAGTTTGGATTATATTAATACTACATGATTTGCGTTATTGCAATTTCCATGGTTGAATCACTCAGATTTCAACAAATACGTCCGTTCAGGTAAACAACTTTCCTTATATCATAAAATAATTAATTATTAAATTAGTCACTTTGATAACTTATAAAACTCTTATGCATGCTTTATTTTAGGTACACTTGCAATGGCTAGTGAAAAGGAATTGTTAGACCAATGTGTCACATTTAATAGTCTTAGAGTATTTGATTCATCTTGGGTAATACGAGTGTTAGTGTTTGGGAGTGATATAGTAAAAGAGTTCAACAATACAACAAATCAAGGCACCCGAAAAATTATGACATTAGTTGACAAAGAGGTAATTGTTATTTTATTTCATGTCTTTTCATATTATAGTTTTAACCATCAGATTAGCTTATAGTGAGATTTTTATAGGGTACAAAAATCCACGCTACACTTTTCAATGGTTATGTTGAGTTGCGAAAAAAATATTTAGAACAAAATAAAATTTGTTTTATCATAAATGGACGCATCAATAGTGCAAATCCTAAATTTCTATAAGTGCACAAGAAGCTTGAGATAGGATTTAAGGAAAATACATTAGTTGAAGAAAGCAATAGGTAAGATTCACTATATTAGTTGAAGAAAGCAATAGGTAAGATTCACCACCATAACATAGCATATATCATAGAAACATAATTGTATGATGATCTTTTGTTATTCTTCAAGCAATATTTTTTTTTTATGAAACTTCCTTCAACTATACACAATTTAATTATACATGAATTTTACATATATTACAACTATATAATTATATTTATTTTTACAAATTCTGAATTGTTTCGCTAAATGCATCGACAATACTGTTATATTTTAGAGGTGTCCTCCTCTTATCAGTGTCAACTGAAGCAACATTCTTTATGGCGCACATCAACATTGTTCAACAAATGACATCAAGAGGATAGCACAGTCTAACTAATGGTTCCAGCAACATCACCACACCTATGATGCATTCTAACACTTAATTTAGTGTCTACACACTCAATACAGCTATTTCTTTAATGTAATAAGTTTTTTGCATCCTCAAATGCTATTACACTTAATTCATTCTTATTCAATTTAATATACACTATTTTAGACAGTTTACCATTTAAATATTTGTTGTATCATCATACCTTTATGCTTAATTCATTATTATTTTACCTAATTAAAATATGTTCTTTTGTGCATAACGCATAATACACGTGCAAAGCACGTACTCTATATCTAGTAAGATAAAAAAATTCATATACATATATTAGATGTTAAATTCTTTTAGCTTTTTCGCATGTATACTTTTTCCTAAAAACAAAAAAAAATTAATCGCTTTGATTAATATCCTGCTTCCACTCCTGTCAACAACTTCTAGAAAAAGAAAAAAATGTATGTGATCACATGAAAGAAGAGATACATTCAGGAGAAATGATTGAATATTTACATGTGTAATAGTCTGAAATCACAACAAAGAAACTAGGCATATACCACACTAAAACTTGATTTACATTACGTCAAGATTCCAAACAAAATTGAATATTGACATCTTTTTCCAGCCTCACTAGATCAACAATGGAGCTGCCAAATACAACTAGCAATGTTAGTTCAACATCCTCCAATAGACAATCAATCGAGGGTTATGACCAAACCAGAGCAACTAATATGCTTCAGTCCCAAACAAGTTATAGATCCGCTACATGAATTCTCACTTCTTTCTTTAAGCACAACTCGTATCATACCAAGCTATCATACAACGAACCAAAAGTCATGAGGACGTCATCATTTGAATCGTTCCAACAACCGATTGGTACATCTCCTGTGCTCATTGATTTCTGCAATGGGGGCATACTATAAGTCTCTTCACACATTGATCTGTTTTTGTTGTTGTTGTTGAGCAACTCGTCGTCTGTGAGATGAACGGTGGTGATATCGTGGATGCTAGGTCTCTTCTTGTCTTTCCCTCCTGAAAGTTGCCTTAGGTAGTATTTTTGAGCATGACTAGCTACTTGTGTTGGAGATTTAGAGATCACAAAATTCCTTGATATGTTTCTCCAATCTCCTTTGCCATACTTCTCAAGCCCCATTAGAAATCTCCTATAATAGTGTAATGCAATTACAACATTACTATTAACATAAAAAATCAATCAAATGACAAATGTAGAGCAAGCAAGAGGGGAAATTGAAATATTGTATGCTAATCACTAGTACTAATTAGGTTCTTGGAACCATGGGCGGAGCTAAGGGCGCAAGGGGTTTATCCGAACCCCAATCGCCGAAAAATTATACTACAATAAATACTAGGTCCAAAATTAAGTTTTATGCATATATAATAGATGTCTAATTCTCTTGACTTCTTTGTACCCCGCTATTGAGCCCGGTTCTGCTAGGTCAAAATTATTTTTAATGCACATATAGTAGATGTCAAATCTCCTTGACTTCTTCATATATTACCTTTTTATATTTTCAAACCCGTTATTAAGATTCTTGGCTCCGCCACTAATGGAACAAATATAAACTTACAATACGTGTTCTATTTGATCGATTTTATTGCATCAAGCCAAACGTGCATAAAGAAGGTTCAAATTTATATTGCTCGAATTTTTCAAAAATGCTTGCATATAAAAGCATTATTTCACACGCACACCTGGCAGCATTTTTTGGAGGTTCCGAGCACCATAACTCCAAACACACTAAAAAGATAGAAATTGAAAAGGGAATGCGCGCACCTGTGCTCTTCCTCTGTCCATGGTACACCTTTCTTTCTTTCTTGATCACAAGACTTGCCTCTCTTTCTAAACATATGAATCTCGCGATGATCGATGAATTCTAACGTAAAAGAAGAAGCGAAATGCCGCGGAGTTGGGACCAATCCAGCTTCAATGTCACTAACATCTGCAACTAATTCTTTGTACTGCATCATCACATCAAGTGCTGATTTCCCAGGGATCATAGCTGCTACCATAGACCATCTATTCGGAGTTTTTTCGTCGTATATTGCAAGTGCACTTTCAAATTTCTTGTTCTCTTCCTTAGTCCATTCTGTACTTTTTCTCTGTTGCATCATCCAATTTGAATTTTGCATAAAAGAAGTTGGAAATAAAGTTTCCATATTGACAACTCAAAGTCACAAGCCAATGCAAGAATCCTCAATTTTCTTGGACCTAAAAGAGTATAATATTCCTGTCAATTTCCTAACTAGTAAGTGCAACAAACATTTGATAATTAGTGTTTTGGTAAAAGATGAAAATCATGATACACAAAAGGGTAGCTCCACTAAGCTCGCGCTACGCGGGATCCAAGGAAAGGCCTACCCACAAGGTCTATTGTACTCAGTCTTATTCTGCATTTCTGCCAGAGGTTGTTTTCATGTCTTGTAACCTCCTGATCATATGGCATCAACTTTAACGCCAAGGCTCCCTTCAAAAAAAGACATTCCCAAGTTTACTTGGAACAAGTATACCTCTTTCCTCAATTAAAGAAATAACCAACTTTTTGAATTAAAAGAATAATCTCGGAAAATTAGCAAAAAGCAGATAAGTTAACAACATAAACATAAACCCCTACACACTCCCAAGTTTCAATAACAAGAAACAAGAAAATTGCAAACTAAGCACAATTAGCACAAATCAGACAATGATCCCAAATTTTGGCCACACTAGCAAGAAAATATTTAAGAAATGAAGAGCAAAAGCAATGAATCACCACAAAAAAAAGGAAAAAATGCTATGAAGTAAGACCATATACACAACAGTATGATCCTAACAAACCAAACTTAAAATCATCACAAAAAAAGGGGAAAAAATCTATAATTTTAATTCCCTAACTTCCTAGTACAAAAGCAAGAAAAAATAGAAAATAATTGAGACATGAGTTTGAAAAAGAAGTAGATGAGTAATACCAAGTAGGAGTGCAGTGGCAATGGAAATGACACTTGAATTTTTGTGTCTATGGTTATAAGTTTTTTGGTTGTATATAATCTAAGGAAGAGGAGGATAGTGGAGCAAAATATGATTATATAAAAAGGATACATCGATTAGGGGATACTGCGTTGTCGATTACTGATTGGATAAATGATTTTTATAATACATGTTACATGTCTCTAAAGTGTTATTCTATTTGTTGGTTTTAAGGTTTTGTGTGACTGCTACCTAAGTTGTGGTTTACCAATCAAAATCTCTTTTATGTCAGTGAAAAGCACTACAGAATAAACTTCTCTTAATTTTTTCCTATGTTTATATTTGGGAGAATTACATAAACACTTGGCCAACAACCTATAAAAAAAAAGACTCACGTTTGAATTCCTTACCCACTGTAGTCCAGATTATATATTACTTAAAAATTACTTTTCATCAGTTAGTCTATTCTTGTTTTCTTTGTTCTTCTTCTTTTTTCCGTATTAGCCTTTGCACTATAAAATTTCTATACTATAGTTATTCTCCTTCAATTCTTTTTTCGGATTCCAACGGCTAACTAAAGATTTGAAAAATAAAAATCATCATTATAGGTGGTTCAAAGATTAGATTTTAGAAATTGAGTTTTCCAATTTGCTAGTTGTTTGGAATGGGTGTTGTCCCAATTGATCGGGATCATCATGTTGAGTTCAAAACTTAAAATTTTAAGTAATTTGGAGTAAATTTAAGCTATATTTGAGTTAAATTTTAGAGGATGCCAAGGAAGAAGAAGAACACGTGTAGCTTCATTGATAGGATTCATTTGTATAATGATGTTACGATATTGTATAAATAGTGTATAAACACCTATTATACACTATTGTATATAAGGTTTATACATTATTTATAGGTATTTGGTGATTTTCTCACATTTTCTTCTTCTTCTTCTTCTTCTTCTTATACACCTATATACATAGTGTAGCAAGAATATTTTCACTCTGTGATTATACATCTTTATACACTTTTATACAACTATATACATGATGTACCTCTTTGTATAAAAGTGTATACATTATATAAAAGTGTATAGCATCTCTGACGAATTTTTGTACGATTTTTACTTGTAATTCTTGTATAAAACTAGTCTAAATCTCCAGCAAATAACTACAAACTTTGTATACAACCTACTTAGACTATTTCTAATAAGTTCAAACAATACAAATTCCAAATTTTTCACAAATTCATAATAAAAATTTAATAAGATTAACATTAACGGAGATGAGATTTTAGGTTTCTCGCGTCTATTTTTATGTTTTGCAGTTGTGATATGTATGTATAAACCTGGAGATGTACAAAATAAAAAAAAATAAAAAATAATTCGAAGAAGTATGGGTTATGGAAGAAGGCACGAATGAGTGTTAACTAAATGTCTCAATCAATGGTTACACAAAAATGGGAAACTGATTTTTGTTTGCATATGATTCTATTTTATTAATTAAATTAAATATTGCTACAATAGGGGTAGATAGGTGACGAAAACATAAATGAGGTTGTTATAATTAGAGAGAATAGGAAAAGAAGAAATGTTATTGATTGATATTTTGCTACACATTTGCAAACTTGTAATTGAGCTGAAATAGTGCAAGGTCAACTTATGAAGTGCATTATTCTGTAATTTTGTCTTTATATTTTTAGTTTCGGTTTTCTTAATATTTTCTGGTAATACTGCTTGTTGCCACGACTTCTTTTCATCCTTTCTTTAGCCGAGGGTTTATCAAAAATAGTCTTTCTGCCCTTCTAGGATAGGAATAAGGTATGTGTACACACTAAACTTTCCAGACTCTACTTATAAAAATTTACTGAATTTGTTATTGTTGTTTGTATTTCCTATGTTTCAAAATCATATGTTTTCCATCGGAAAAGCTCGATTTTCAACCGATTTGCGAGCATAGAGAACCCAACCTTTGAAAGTAGGGCCTGAAAGAAAGAAATTTTATCCATTTTCCTACAAAGAAGATAACAAAAAAAATAAAGAAGTAACAGGTTGTGTGATTATAGTACTCATATTGTGCTGGCCATAGAATTTATGTTGATCATTTTGACTGTTGAAAATTGGCCTTTTTTAATAATGTGTGTTAAGTTTTATGTACTGTTAGAATATAATATTTTTATACCATTAAGGTAAGATATGTATGCAACAAGATGTAATTTATTCATAACAAACTCAATGTGACAACCAGAAATATAAAGTAATCTAAATAACATGTTAGCTCTAATAGTACGAAAACTTTGCACAAAATGTACACAAACTAAGCTTAACTATATATTATTAAAAGGAGAGGAAAAAGCCCTCTCCTTAAGCCAAGTGCTAGCTTCAGAAAAAGTCACGTGGCATAATTAGTTATTAAATTAGTTATTTAGTTAATAATTTGTTATTAGTTATTCTTTTTGAATTTAAATATATCTAAAAAATAAAAAAAAAAAAAACATATATATATATATATATATATATATATATATATATATATATATATATATATATATATATATATATATATTATTGTTACTTTAATTACATTAATAAATATAGATGTATTATAATTAATAAACTATAATAAAAAATTATATAAAAAAATATAAATATATAATAAAATAACTACCCATTCAAATTGGGTGAGAGTAGTTTCAAGTTGGAGTTTATAAATTATTTTAAAATAAAAAAGCAAAAAAATAATCTATAAAAACAGAAAAAAGAGAAGAAAAACTACTCATTCAAATTGGGGAGTAGTTTCAAGTTGGAGTTTTAAAATAAAAATATTTATCTTATAATTAGCTATAATAAAAAAAATAAAAATATATAAAAAAAGTAACTACACGTTCAAATTAGATGGGAGTAGTGACCGGTCGGGTCGTTACATCTTCCCACACTTAAAGATTCGTTCGTCCTCGAACGAGCATAGAAAATATACCTGGAGTAGTGAAAAGATGAGGGTACTGGCTGCGCATATCCTGCTCGGTCTCCCAAGTTGCCTCCTCGACCGGCTGACCCCGCCACTGAACCTTTACTGAAGCGATGTTTATATAGAAAAATATAAATATATAATAAAATAACTACCCATTCAAATTGGGTGAGAGTAGTTTCAAGTTGGAGTTTATAAATTATTTTAAAATAAAAAAGCAAAAAAATAATCTATAAAAACAGAAAAAAGAGAAGAAAAACTACTCATTCAAATTGGGGAGTAGTTTCAAGTTGGAGTTTTAAAATAAAAATATTTATCTTATAATTAGCTATAATAAAAAAAATAAAAATATATAAAAAAAGTAACTACACGTTCAAATTAGGTGGGAGTAGTTTCAAGTTGTAGTTTTTAAAATTTTAAAATAAAAAAAAGAAAAACAAGAGAAGAAAACCTACTCATTGAAATCGGGAAGTAGTTTGAAGTTGGATTTTTTAAAATGATTTTAATATAAAAAACAAAATTAAAAAAATAGTAAATTACCAGTTCAAATTATGGAGTAGTTTTAAGTTGGAGTTTTAAAATTATTTGAAAATATAAAACAACAACAAAAATAAAGAAATAAAAAAAACTTCAAAGAAAGCTTTTAAATAACGTAATATGATAATGAAAGTTTCTATTAATAATGTAACAGTATTTAATATTGGAAGATATAATAAAGAAAAATACATAACCAAAATGTTGCACTGCCTGTATAAGTCCCATTTGTTTAAATAGATTTTATTCACTAAAATTTAGATAATATTATTAAGAACAACAAAATAAACTTTAACACAAAAAAATAATTCAATAGTAATAAATTATATATCTTCTCATATATTACAATAAAGAGAGCAAATACTAAATATTGTTTAATATAATAAAGAAAAACAGAATAAAAAAGTTATTCATTTACTATATAAGTACCTTTGATTTTATAGAGATTTCATTATTGAATATATCGTATTGACAAACAAGATGACAATTGCATTTTATTAAAGCAATACGATCTAATAGGATCAAACAGGTCTGATCATAACTTAATTTAAATAATTTTTTTTAATATTAACTGCGCATCATGCGGGTATAATTACTAGTAGTTATTCAAGGGCAAAGTCCTAATATTGAAAAAAATATTCAATTTTGTACAAGATTCCATATCAAGGCACGACACGGTATATGTGCACAAGACTTCTAATGTAGACCGAAAATGTTAACCGCATAAAAAGAATTTAAAGAAAAGGAAATAGACTACTTTTGCTACACAAAATTAAGGGGGTTTTCCTCGTTGAAATACTTTTACAGTGAATTTATCTCATAAATTTATGGATTTCAATCTTATATTTTTGGATCCACAAAATTGTGAAATATTGACTCATACAACTAATATAAGTTGTATGCAGAGGCGGCTCAATAATATTGGTGGCTTAAAGCCAAACCTCAATAAGAGGCCTTAAATTTATGTAATAAAAAATTAATATATAATTTTTATTTTTATTTTATAACGATGGTATACCGACTGTCTTGTATATATCTTGATTATTCATTCTTTTATCTACTAGCTCTCACCATTACAAATATTTTAACTCTACTCATTATGGCTTTGATAATGTTTTAACAAGAAAGTACACATATTGACAGTTAGGATAATATTTTGTATAAATTCTCATAATCTAATAATCTCAAATTTGTACCACTAAATAGTTCTCGGTATAATTTCATACATTTAAAATAATTCAAGTGTATTTCGAAGTAATAATAACTTAATCCACTCTTTATAAAAAATGACCAACTCTAAATGACACTACAAGAGACTTTATTCTTTAGTTGTCAAAATCATCATCAAGTTGTTTATCTTTATATAGTGCATATTTATTATAAAACTCGATTTATTTATTTGAATAACCTCTATCACATTTCAAAAAAAGAAGTATAAAATTCAGTATCATTTAAAAATAATTTTATAATATGTAATAATATACTATAATTTGTAAAAGTTGGGATCCTTCAATTCTAAGGGGCCTAAAACAATTGTTTTGCTGGCTTCTCCTTGAAACCGGCATTAGTTGTATGAGACACAAAATAAAACTTTTGCTCTTGCATTCTATGGATTTCCTTGATAGTTGTATAACTTTATCACGCAACTATCTCATAGGGAAAGCTCGTTTGATGCATCCTCTTATATTACCTTCATAATTATTTAATTGTTAACAGTAATATTTTAAAAAACACTGAATTAATTTTGAGAAGTTATTATATTTTAAGAATAATATAAAACTTTTCATAAAGGAAAAAAAAATATTATAACCCACATTGTATCATGTAAATGATACAATTACAATGTGAAATGTGGGGTTCCATAATACTCAAGTTAGAAGTTCTCTAAAAATATTGGCACGCTTGCGAGTATACAGTTAAAATTTCATGGTATAGTAAGTTTTCACACTGGTCAATGAAAAATAACCACTATTTATGAAGTCAATGAAAAATAGTCACTAGTTTGCTGTAAGAGGAACCAGTCCAATATAATATACGGGAGTTCTAGTACATTTGTGTACGAACTCCAGTATATTATGCTGGACCGGTATACTTTGCTAACTCCTGTAAAATTTGCGGGAGACTGGAGTACTAGTGCTCTAAACTCCAGTATATTATACTGGACAATTATACTGCTGGAACTCCCGTAAAATTTGCGGGAGTTCCAGCATAATTATGCTTGAACTCCAGTAAAATTTGCGGGAGTTCCAGCATAGTTATCCTAGAACTCCCGTAAAATTTACGGGAGTTCAAACATATTTATGCTGGAACTCCAGTAAAATTTGCGGGCATATTTTTCCAGATTTTGAACAGTGTTTCCTCTCAGATTAAAGTGCCTAAATTTTGATGACTTTTGAAACTTGACTATTTTTCAATGACCAGTGATAAATCTGGCTATTTTTGAATTTTTTCCGGTATTCACCCGGGCTTAGAAGCATGGGCAGTACAGCATACGAATACAAGGTTTATCTTTAACAATACTTTCAATGTGTAGTATAAATTATTATGTAAAAGTAAAATAAAAAAGTAATAAACAATAAACATGAACCCATAATTTTAAAAATATAATGAATTCGATACTAAACATTAAAGATTGAATCCATAAACTTTAAATTTTGAATCCGTATCTGCTTAGAAATTATGCTTTCGAAAAGGGTTATTTGAAACAAAGGAAAGTTTCTTATTCAATTTACATAGCCTTTTTTCCTCCAACTAACTTGACGGAGAAAAGACACTGGAGTATAAATCAATTGGTGGAAATAAGTGTAGAGATATAATTAGTTAAAGGAAAAAGAAATACAACAACAGCGCCTGTAGCTCAGTGGATAGAGCGTCTGTTTCCTAAGCAGAAAGTCGTAGGTTCGACCCCTACCTGGCGCGCTAGTCTTACTCTTTTATGCTTTTTAACTTGAGTTTGTTGTTGTTGAATCCTATGGCTTGCAAATGTTACTTGATTAAATAGAAGTTTATATTTTTCACAAGGAAAAGGTATTAAAAGCTTAACTCCAAGCAATGTTTTGCTGCACAAAGTTATGAATAAAAAGATTACATGATACATTTGTCTTTTTCGTCTTTTATATTGGAAAAAATCCAGCATTTTTAGTAGATTTGAACATGATCATTAAAACAAAGAGTTGCCAGGTAAAAAGATACAACAAAAAGGAAACTGTTTCATTCCCATTTCCACTGCAAGTTATGGCCTTGTGATCTTAACCTATCTCCCTTTGTACTCTAATGGAACTATTACATCCCCACCAACAACTTTATGACAGGAATTCGCGCAAACATCAAGCAGCAGCACCAACTGCCTCAGCAGACTTAAGCCTAGACGATCCGTAGAGTGTCTCTTCAAAGCGGATAATCTCATTCTTGGAACCATAAGCAACTTGAGTCCGATCATCAAGATTAACGACCACCCTGTCAAGAACCGACTGTTTCCCATCGCTACTGTAACCGCCTGCTTTCTCAATCAAGAATCCTAATGGTGCCACTTCAAAGAGTAATCTCAGTTTGGCCTTGGTTGTTGGAGATATCACATTTGTGAAAATACCTTTCTCCTTGACAATTATCTGCAACAATTCAAGAATGAATTATCAACTTTAAAATGAAAATTTTAGGCAATAGGTACACAAGTAAAATACCTGGTTTACATCAGGAACCATTCCTCCAGTGTATCTCAAGGTGTATTTCTCTTTGACATAGTAATCTATCAGCTGTCATCAAGAATCAAGAGTCAGAACGCGGAATTTCATATATGAGTAGCAGCTAACAACAGTGGCAAATCTAGAGTATACTAGTTATTATTGTATATTAATTTGAGATTTAAACAGTTTCCCATAAACTTAAAATCCTGGATCCGCCTTTGACTAAGAAGTCAAAATCTATGTAAAAGCAAAAAAAAAAATAGAAGGAAAGGCGTAGGAAAGACAGAAGCAAACATGAATCTGAGCACAGAAATCAGAAATTGGAAACAAAAAATGAAAAACAATAGTCAAACCTTAGCATAATCAGGATTGTCAAATGTGGCTCTCAAATTTCCAGGGGAAAACATTTTTCCTTCTCCAATTTCTGTTGTATCCTTGACATGTTGCCATTTTCCTAGGAATAAAAAAAATGTTGGTCACTTCACCCGTTGCCTTAAGATTTTACAGGTTGATTATTCAGATTCATATTAATCATTTAGTATACTACGGTTATTCATGTTCAAACCTTCGTCAAGGAGGAGGAATTCATGGGTCCCGGGAACATCTTTAAGAGCAAGAACATATGTAGTTCGCGGTCCATATATTCCCATTGCTGCTGCTACTTGATCTCTTCCAGTGACCCCGGTTAGCTTATCCCCGGGCCAAACGCCAAAGATGGTTCCTACTGTGAAGTTTGTGTCCACAATGCTGGATCCGTCAAGTGGATCAAAAGCAACGCTAAATCCTCCTGTTTTCATTTTTGACACAAACAGAATCATGTGTCTTTTATAACCTTAATGTTTCTTTATGGAAAATTATATATTTTGCCAACCTTCAACAGGGCCACCCATGTCTTGGAGCTCAGGAACTTCCTCAGAACAAGCATATTTGCAAAAGTGTGAATAACTCAAGGCCTAAATATTAAAAATCAAAAGGACAATTTTTCATCAAACAAGATCAGAATTACTCACATTGTAGAGAATCAGTTTACAATCAAAACAAACTTTTTAAATTCTTGATTAAATCCTTTCATGAAATAGAGGATTTGCTTATCAAGTAGTATAAGCTACTTTTGTCATCAGGGGCAAAGCTACATGTACTGAAAAGGGTTCGATGGAATCCCCTTTATCGAAAACTTATACTGCGTAAATGGAGTTATTGTATATATATGCAAATAGTTGAATCCCCTTGACAAGAGGTAAACTTCAAATATAGTGGCACGGGTGATTCAAAAATTGTTTTTGGTCATAGGTTCGAACTTCGAACATATTGTTCTTGAATTATTATTTTTTTAAATTCTTGGCTCCGACACTGTCAACAATACTATGTATTTGATGTTGTCCTACCTCAAAGAGAAGCTTATCGGCAAGCATATCGACTGCAAGTTGTTCATCTCCAAAAGAATTGACACAAGCAGTTCCTCCACAAGAAGCTGTTCTGACTTTAAAGGCAATTGTTCTAATTGCTTCTCCCATGCACATCATCAGCCTAATCAACCCCTTATCTGAGGTTGATTTTGTAAGAAATTCTTCCTATAAAAATAGACCAATTCACTAGTTATTGCCATCAATTTCATGCATAACAATTAACTAACATGATCAAACTTACCAGACTATCACCAATCTCACATTTAGTCACCAGGGAAGAGTTTTTGGTCCTTGAAACTTTAAGCAATGATTTTGGCGTAACGCGCAATGATTCCCCAAATAATGAGCTTGATTTCAGACTCTGCAAGAATTTTGTGCCAACAGTTATAGCATATCAGTTTGGTGACCAGACAGGATATGGCGAGACTTCAGATAACCGAGAACATGGCCCTAGTCAGGAAGTTGTGGAGGTGGGAGGTGGGATATGGTTAGGAGGCAGTTGTGCATACTTTTACGGCGCACCGGAGTGAGGCTAGTCTGTTAAGATTTTATCTTAGACTGCTAGTGGTTAATGTTGGGTTCACATTACTCTTTTGTTCGTCGTATTGCCGGACTTTATGTATTGATATATTGTCTCTCTTCCTCTTCCCCATACCCCAAAAGTAGGATTACATCGGGTTGTTGCTGTTGTTGTTATTGTAGTTATAGCATATCAGTTTTATGTTTAAATTTTCTTCAACAAAAACATATGTGAAATACTTTGTACAGAACTTGTTATGACATTCAAGGTCGTGCTTTCTCTAGTTTGGTCATTTTTATGTTAAGGATTTAACTTACATATATACTGACATTAAAGAAATTTTAGATCAATTAATATATTTAATATATTGTAGCATGTAATGTACCTTATTTTTCAGGTCACTAATTCCACTATGAATTTTTACCTATATTTATCTTTTAAATGACCTGATTCAGTAAAAATTCTTTTATACCGTTAACTCCTATAGTAACAACAAAACTAGAGGAGTAAATGAAAATTAAGACATACCCTGGAGCTGAATGAAGGGGAAATAGACCTTGGAGCAGCAAGTGTAGTTGAATGTTGAGAAGAAACATTTGGGAGGAGAGCTGTTGTTCTTGCACAGCATGTGACACTACTCTCCATTATTATTTATTAAATTAAGAATTTTGAGAAAAAAATCATGTAAAGAAGAAAAAGAAAGAAGATATAGAGGTTTGTTTTTCCCAAAGTTCTTGCTATAGTTGAGTTTGTTTCAGCCTCTAACTTTCTTGCAGATAAGCAATTAATGGGATATTGCCACGTGGCTGATATTTGTATTGATAGGCTGATCTAAGATTAATGACCATCACCCATATTTTTGTGACTCAATATCTGTAAAACTAATCAAAGAGATACTGTATCTACTATATGGTGAATAATGAGCTTTTCATTTTGTTCTATTTGGCAACTTGACATTACTAATTTAAATTTATCTATAAATTCTAAAACTGTCTTTCATCCTGCCGATGGTCTACTAGAAACAGTCACTTTGCCCTTTCAGAGTAAGGGTAAGATCGCGTGTATACTACTTTATCAGATCACACTTGTAAAATTATACTGTGTTGTTATTATAAATTCTGAATTTGGATTACACAAAGGTGTTAACTCTAAGCCTTTGTACCTCGTGGATACGTAAACCTTTCCAAAATGGATTTTAAAGGTTATGATCTTAATCTAGTAAATACGATCTTAATCTTGTAAATATGATCTTAATATAGTAAATGTTTTATGATTATTTAAAATTTGGCTTGGTAATTTTAAATGTAAAAGCTCATCTCTCTAATCCAATATTTCTCCAGCCCTCTTGCAAATTTAATGTAAAAGCTCATATCTCTAAAAAAATAATAATCAAAGTTTTTAAAAAAGGTGATTCGCACAATTTAATGTAACATCAGCAGATATTTATAAGTACGACACTTGATTTTAGAGACAATTCAATTTTTTTTTTAAATAAAGAATAAAAATGATTTGACGACATAATGATGGATAATTTATAAAATACTCTCTATATAATGTGGTGTAATAACTTAGTCCTAGTATTCTTCTAGCATAATCTAATCATGGATAAATCCACTCTTATTTTTATCATTAAGCATAGCCTCAATCTCGGGGAGCGCGACTAAACCGAGATATCCCAACCAAACAAGCTTATTTGATACCTTCTACCTAACCTTATCCATGAATAATTTAAAAATTAAAATCAAGATAAAGAGGTGAGTGGATAAAATGTAAGTACCCGGTTTCATTACTTGCAGGAGCTTCATTGATATTTACCTAAAGATTACAAGTTTATAGTTTAATAGTTGAAACATGTCCAACAACTACAACATTCTTAGTTAGCTATTTTCCAAATCAAACACAACCCATAATATGTATACGAAGCCTCTAAGAGAAGATGAGTACAATATGAAAATATCGGTGACAAGGTCCTGGCTACACCTCAAAAATAGTGTACATGCGGAGTTGGTTCTTGATAGTAGCATACCCTCCACTCAGCGAATTTTTGTGAGCCCTACTGTACACCGGGCCCTATATATCGTCTTGCTACCACCTGCATCCAATAAAGATGCAGGAACCCTGACAAAAGGAATGGTACTACATATGAAATAGCACTAGGATGTAAAGCTAAATACCCTCTCATATAATGGAATGCCAACATAAAAGCAAAGAAACATGGAAGCAGTAAGTAAATCAATAATATTTAAATGCCAAATTTAAAAAAAAGTAAAAACTTCAAGTAAGCATTATCATTTTAGGTTGGGAGATCCTTAGTACCGACACACCACAATGTACATGGCAACAAGTCCCACATCGGTGGGTTAGCCATTTTGGTTTAAAAAAATTCCTGTAAAAGGAGACCTAATGTTAAGGATTTAAACACACATCTCATTTGCCTTCTTATCTTCTTAAGACATTTGTATCTATCTTCTCTCTTTAGTATTATTTCACTTGTATTTTTGGAGTGGAATAAACTATTGGTTATGTATGAGGAATAGGCAAAATTAGTCGTACCCCATAAATTCTTGTGTTCCTTTTATTGTTGTTTTATTATCGTATTTACTATTTGGTGGTTGCCATAATTTTTGGCATAGTAGTTGTGACTCATTCACACTATACACATTTGTCTTCCACAACAATTGATATCAGAGCCAAAGTACTATCTAAGTATGCTCTGTGGTTACAGCATAGTCTGATCTTCCACATCAGAAAAGGTTTATCTTGGTAACCGAGTCAAGGTTCTGTCTGAGTATGCTCTGTGGTTGCAGCTTAGTATGATCTTCCACAACAGAAAGGAAATAATTTTGATTTATGTCGTCGGCTATTAATAATATTTGTGTCAAAGATGAGAGACAATAAACAAGAAGATTCTACATCAAGTGTCAACAATATGCCATCATTGGCGTCTTCGCTTATGACAAGTATTGTGTCAAATGCGAAATTTGAGGTAGAAATATTTGACGGGTCAGGACATTTTGGAATGTGGCAAGGCGAGGTTCTAGATGTCTTTTTTCAACAAGGGCTAGATCTTGCTATTGAAGAAAAGAGACCAAATGTTAGTAGAGAAGCAGATTGGAGAATTATCAACCGTGTTGATTGCGGTACCATTCGATCCTACCATGCTAGAGAGCAGAAATATCCATACACAAAGGAAACTTCTGCAAGTAAATTATGGAAAGCACTGGAGGATAAATTTTTGAAGAAAAACAGTCAAAATAAATTGTACATGAAGAAGAGACTGTTTCACTTCACCTATGTTCCTGGTACCACGATGAATGAACATATCACCAGTTTTAATAAGTTGGTCACGGATTTGCAAAATATGGATACAACTTATGATGATGGTGACTTGGCCTTGATGTTGTTGGCGTCACTTCCTGACGAGTACGAGCACCTTGAAACTACTCTACTCCATGAAAATGATGAAGTTTCTCTCAGAGAAGTTTTTTCGGCTTTGTACAGCTATGAACAAATAAAGCAAGAAAAACAGAAGGTCGGAGAAGGAGAAGCACTATTTGTGAGGGATCGTCCTCAAAATCAAATGAGGACAGGGAAAGAAAGATCCAACTCATGATTTTAACCCAACAAAGATGAATGTGCCTTTTGTTGAGAAAAGGGACACTGGAAGAAAGATTGTTCGAAGTTAAAGAATAAGGCCAAGCATAACAATGGAAAGGCCATTATGGATTCAAATATAGCTGATTGTGATGATTCATATTTCTTATCAGTTACAACAGAGCCATCAACATCACCAGACATATGGTTGATGGACTCGGCTTGTAGCTATCATATGTGTCCCAACAGGGATTGGTTCGTGGACTTTCAAGAAAGAGAATATAGAGTCGTCCAAATAGCGGATAACAGCCCCCTTACCTCATATGAAATTGGTTCAATGTGATAAAGGAACCATAATGAAATGATCAGAACATTAACAGATATTTGATATGTACCGAGTTTGAAGAAAAATCTCATCTCTGTGGGAGCCTTGGAACGGGTTTAAAATTATTGCAGAAAATGGAGTGATGAGAGTATGCTCCGGTGCAATAGTGGTAATGAAGGCCAATCGGAAGAATAATAACATGTACCGTTATCGCGGTAGTACATTTATTTGGATAGCGATAGTGACGTCCAGTGATAACAAAGAGGTAGAAGCAACCAGGCTATGGCACATGCGCTTGGGACATGCTGGAGGAAAATCCTTAAAACCTTTATCAGATCAAGGATTGTTAAAGGGAGTAAAGGCTTGCAATTTGAAGTTTTGCGAGCATTGTGTCAGAAGGAAACAAACAAGGGTTAAATTTGGTACAGGAATCCATAATACTAAAGGCATTTTGAATTATGTACACTCTAATGTTTGAGGTCCTTCCAAAACACCTTCATTGGGTGGGAAGCACTATTTTGTAACCTTTGTTGATGATTTTTCCCGAAGAGTGTGGGTGTATACAATGAAGATCAAAGATGAAGTGCTAGAAATTTTTCTCAAATGAAAGACGATGGTGGAGAATCAAACAGGCATGAGGATCAGGTGTATTCGCACAGATAATGGTGGTGAATACAAAAATAATCATTTCAATAAGGTCTGTGAAAATAATGGCATCGTCCGACACTTCACTATCAGACATACACCACAACAGAATGGAGCGGCAGAACGTATAAACCGGACCTTGATGGAGAAGGTACTGTGTATGTTGTCCAATGCTGGCTTAGGGAAAATAATTTTGGGCTGAGGCAATTACATATGCATGCCACCTCATTAATCCCCATCTGTTGCTATTAATGGCAAGACATCATTTGAAAAATGGTATGAAAAGTCTGATGTAGATTATGACTCTTTGCACGTATTTGGCTCAACTATATATTATCATGTGACAGAGTCAAAATTGGATCCAAGGGCAAAGAAGGCTATTTTTATGGGGATTGCTTTTAGAGTCAAAGGATATCGCTTATGGTGTTTTATGGCAAAAAAAGTAATATTCAGCAGGGATGTTACCTTCGATGAAACTGTTATGGTAAACAAGGTAACAAATGAAGATATTAAACAAGATGGTGGTGTTTCTAAGCAGGTAGAGTTTGAGGAAAAATTTATTTTTCCAACACAAGAAGCAGAGGGGGAAACAAATGAAGATTATCATCTGGAAGAAAATCCAGTAGAGGAGATTCCAACTCAGGAACCTCAACAACAACTTGACTCAATAGCAACTAGCAGGCCAAAAAGGAAAATAACAAAACATGTTCGTCTCATAGAGACAGTTGCTTGTGCAACCGCAATTATAGCTGATGATGTTCCTACCACTTATAAAGACGTAGTCCAAAGTTCAGAAGAAGATAAGTGGAGGATTGCTATGAATGATGAAATACAATCCCTTCATCAGAATCATACATGGAGATTGGCCAATCTCCCGAAGGGAAAGAAAGCAATTGGGTGCAAATGAGTATTTGCAAATAAAGAAGGATTTCCTAACTAAGAAGATGTTCGCTACAACAAGATTGGTGGCCAAAGGATATGCTCAAAAGGAGGGAATTGATTAGAGTGAAGTGTTTTCTCCAGTTGTAAAATATTCCTCCATTAGAATTGTGTTGGCTTTGGTAGCACAATTGGATTTGGAACTAGTTCAGATGGATGTAAAAACTGCATTTTTTACATGAAAACGTGGAGGAGGAAATCTATATGACTCAGCCAGAAGGATTCAAAGTTGCTGGAAAAGAAAATATGGTGTGCAAACTTAAAAAATCATTGTATGGATTGCAATAATCTTCTAGATAATGGTACAAGCGATTTGACAAGTTTATGTTGCGGCAGGGGTACAAAAGAAGCAACTACGATCATTATATATATTTGTGCAAGCTTAAAGATGGTTCCTTTATATATCTTCTCCTATATGTTGATGATATATTGATAGCTTCCAAGAATTCGGAAGAAACTGATAAGTTGAAGATTCAACTGAAGAAGGGGTTCGAGATGAAGGATTTAGGTGAGGCAAAGAAAATTCTTAGCATGGAGATAATAAGAGATAGACGCTCAAAGAAATATTGTTATCTCGGAAAGAATATTTGAAGAGAGTACTATAACATTTTGGCATAGATCACAAGACTAAGCCAGTTAGTACTCCACTTTCTCCCCATTTTAAGCTAACTACTACTATGTCGCCAAAGGATGAAGCTGAACAAGAGTATATGTCAAAGGTACCATGCGAAAATGATATTGGTAGCTTGATGTATGCAATGGTCTGTACGAGACCTGACATTTCACAAGTTGTTGGAGTTATTAGTAGATATATGCATAATCCAGGAAAGGAGCATTGGCAAGTTGTGAAGTAGATTCTACGGTATATTCATAATATTGTAGATGTGTTTTTTAGCAGGAAGACAATCGGTCTATAGTTGGATATTATGATTCAGATTTTGCGGATGATTTGGACAAACGAAGATCAACTACTGATTATGTGTTTACTTTTGCAAAAGCACCAGTTAGTTGGAAGTCTACCTTGCAGTCAACGGTTGCTTTGTCTACAACAGAGGTAGAGTATATGGCTAATACAGAGGCTGTGAATGAGGCAATTTGGCTTCAATGATTGCTAAAGGAGCTTGGTGTTGAACAAAAAGGTATCACAATTTTTTGTGATAGTCAAAGTATTATTCAATTAATGAAGAACCAAGTTTATCATGCAAGGACGAAGCACATTGATGTTCAATATCATTTCGTATGAGAAATCATAGAAGAAGGTGGAGTCACGGTTAAGAAAATTTATACTACAGAGAATTCTGCTGATATGCTAACAAACTGCGATCAAGATTCAACATTATTTGGATTTGATCAACATTGTTGAACACTGAAGATTGAAGATAAAGACACAACCAAAATTTGTTTGCGAGAGAAAATTAAAGATGTGGAATTTTGCCAAGATGGAGATTTGACTAAATTGGCAAGTCCCACATTGGTGGGTTAGCCATTTTGGTTAAGAATTTTTCCTATAAAAGGAGATCTAATGTTTAGGATTTAAACACATCTCTCATTTATCTTCTTATCTTCTTAAGGCATTTGTATCTTCTCTCTTTAGTATTATTTCACTTGTATTTTTGGAGTGGAATAGAATATTGGTTGTGTCCGAGGAGTAGGTAAAATTAGCCGAACCTCGTAAATTCTGGTGTTCCTTTTATTGTTGTTTTATTGTCTTATTTACTATTTGGTGGCTGCCATAATTTTTAGCATAGTAGTTGTGACTTATTCACTCTATATACATTTGGCTTCCGCAACAGCATGGAGTCCGATCTCTGTCTGATCGACTAAGCTGTCTCACCCCAATGTATGCGGATGAACATAGTCACACAATATCACCATGTGCGTGGCATGGTGTTTGATCTCCACTCAACCGGCTAAGTCGTCTTGCTGCAATACCGTGTCAATCGTCATGGACCATAGTAAAAACTCTGTATTTTGTAAATTCAGAACTAGATGAAAACTGGTTAAAGCTGGAGCAAGAATACCATAATTGGAGAGGAACTTATCCGGTTGAAAGTTAGCAACACAAAAGATATAGGAGACTCAATTACTACACTTTGCTAACAGTACTCTGACATATAGAAAACCATAGATGTATGTGTTACGTCGAGTAAGAGGCAAATCCGAAAATAAAAAAGATAACGAATACCAAATTTTAACGTGAAAAACCTTTCAAACCGAAGATAAAAACCACGGGATCACTATATACAGGGATGGGATCAAGAGCTAATATGGGCAATACACATAACCAATCGTATGAACTCAAAATCAGAACTGTTCAAGATGATACTAGCTACAACAGTGTACTATGTGTGGCAAGAACAAAATGCAAGAATTTTTCAAGCAAAAGCAAGGGGATGGGAAGCATTATGCAAGCAGATTGTGCAAGAAGTTCACTGCAGAAACAACAAATACTTAGGAGCATGTTTGAATAGCCTGAATTGGTACCCTTGTAATAGATAGATATATGCGTATGTTAAAGGAGGGAGGGGAATATAGAAGAGAGGATGGAATGTATGGATTTTGTATTTCTTGTAAATAGAAAGTTTAATTACCAAAAAAATATAAAGCAAAATATAGTTCGGAGAGTTTTGGGGAAACCAAATAATTTAAGTAGAAAACTGACAAAAGTTTAATAGTTTAGGGGGATTTTAATATTTTAACTCTACGTAGAGTATGTAATGTTTGTGATCACTCTGATTGTTCTTTAACTAAATAATACTAATATCTATTTCACGAAGGAAAAGAAATTAAGTTAGATTTATACCGACCTTGCATTGTCCTTATTGTTTTACTGATAAAATATGGTTCGTATGCCTTTGAGGAAAAATCAAAATTAAGTCAACAAATTTATTATTATTACACTGTATTTGTAAAATAATTATGGAAATATAGATAAATACAAACAAGAATATGCATAAATAGAAATGAAGAAACCAATTCGTGCATGTAATGACCCGGCCGGTCGTTTTTAGAATTCATGCCCCGAACCCATATCAACTGCTTCCCCTAAGTATATTTATGTTATTTTGGTTTGTCGGGACGTTCGGTATTAGGATTCAGAGTGTTTTGGGATAGTTAGTCCCTAAATGAGAGGTTAACAGTTGAAAAATGGCCCGTACTCGGAGCAGTGTGAAGACGACCTCGAACAGAAATTCGATAGTTTCGTTAGCTCCGTTAGGTGATTTCGGGGTTGGGAGCGTGTTCGGAATATATTTTGGAAGCCCGTAGCTAATTTAAGCTTGAATTGGCGAAATTAGTATTTTGGCGATTTCCGGTTGATATGTGAGATTTTGATACGGGAGTCGGAATGGAATTCCGAGAGTTGTTGTAGCTTCGTTAGGTGATTTTGGACTTGTCTGCAAAATTTCAGGTCATTCGGACGTCATTTGGTTGGGTTTCAGATCGAATGTGAGTTTTGGAAGAATTTGATAAATTTAGGCTTGAATCCATTGTAAATTGATATTTTTTGTGTTTATGGACGTATTTTATGATTGGAACAAGTTTGAATAAGGTTATAGGAAGTGTTGGTGCTTTTGGTTGAGGTCCCGGGGGCCTCGGGTGAGTTTCGTGGTGGTTTCGGACCATTTCTAGGCCATTTTTAACTGCTGGTTTTTGGCTACAACAGTGCTCTACGCGATCGCGGGGAATTGGTCGCGATCGCGGTGAGCAAAATCTGAGAAAAAAGCTAATGAATCGCGATCGCATTGAGTGCTTCGCGATCGTGAAGAAGAAATTTATGTCGCGCAGGTACTACTTCGGAAGATCATATCTTTTTATCTACACGGTATTTTGAGGTGATTCAAATACGAAAGTTGTATAGAATCGTGTCTAGTTTTCATAAAGATAAAGAAATTCTGATTTGGAAATTTGTAGCAAACGTTATAGACGTTACACTATAGGCTGTCCGAGAAGGATCTCTAAAATATATGAATGGATTTGGAAGCTTGTATCTCGAAATGTATAAGGATTCAGGAAATCATCAACAAATGAAAGTTATAGCCCTGTGTGTCTATTTTCCAGAACATCAAACCATTTATCATTCAGAGTCGTGTATAAAATG
Organism: Nicotiana noctiflora; assembly: GCA_032618575.1. Lineage (NCBI taxonomy): Eukaryota > Viridiplantae > Streptophyta > Magnoliopsida > Solanales > Solanaceae > Nicotiana > Nicotiana noctiflora. The sequence goes on along the minus strand of JASVEL010013330.1, from coordinate 537,987 downwards.
TTATAGTTATTTTACTGAAGCCTGTTCGGAGGAACCAAAAGTTGTTCACCGCGATCGCGAGGCATTTCCCGCGATCGCGAAGGGTAATTTTTGGGCCAAAATTTGTTCTCCGCGATCGCGAAGCATTTCCCGCGATCACGGTGAACAAAATACCTCGGCAAAATATTTTAAAATATTTCATCCGCGAACCAAACCCATTTTTCCACCATTTTGGTCATTCTTGAGAGCGTTTGGACGGGAATTGGAGGGGTTTTGACGAGAAGTGATTAGAGGTAAGTCCTATGAACTAAATACATGATTTTATTGAAGAATCATCCTTGATATTTATGAAAACATAGCAAAATTGTAAGAAATTAGGGTTTGGAGAAAAAACTTTAAATTTGGGATTTGAAGGGCCATTTGTGGTCCGATTTGGGAGATTTTTATATGGTTAGACTCGTGAGAGTACGAGGGTTATGAAAACGTAAAAATATTTCAATTCCGAGCCGATGGATTCAGGGGTATTTTGGTCATTTCACCCACTTTCGCGCTGTAGCTGTAATTTATCATTGTAATTAGTTATTTGCGATGTTATTTATACTGTGTAACTGGTTTGACTAGATTCGGGCCACTCGGAGTCAGATATTCGCGGCAAGAGAGTCGTTTCTTAGCGATTTTGTACCGGAATTGAGGTAAGTGACTTGTCTAACCTTGCGTGGGGGAACCTTCTCCCCTAGGATATTATGTGTTGATTTAAATGCCTTGTACGCGAGGTGACGGGCATGTACATCCGTAGATTGTTGGAAAACCATCTAACTGGAACTGTTCAAATCGTGATATTCTTGTTATTTAATTGACTCAATTGTAATATTTACCTGATATTAGTTAGAGAGCATGGTTTGATAGGATTATATGTCTAAGTGCCTACTTGCCTTAATTGAGCTTCCTGGAACTTGTTGATACTGGTTTTGGTGTAAATTGTAGTTATGTATTTCATATTTCTCTGTGTTTTTCCTCTTATTGATTGTGGTTGTGTTTGTGGACTGCGGGTTCAATTCCTGGAGATCCAAGGGCTGCAGGTTCGATTCCTGAAGACCCGGAGTTGCTAAGATACGGACTGCAGGTTCAATTCCCGGAGATCCTGAGTTATTGAGATACAGACTGCGGGTTCAATTCCCGGAGATCCTGAGATATCGAGATGTTGAGATACGAACTGTGGGTTCAATTCCCGGAGATCTGAGGGTTGCGGGTTCAATTCCCGGAGACCCAAAGTTACTGATGTATGGACTGCGGGTTCAATTCCCGGAGATCTTAGGTTGTTGAATATAGATACGGACTGCGGGTTCAATTCCCGGAGATCCTGGACTTGTTGATTTGTATTTTATTGTGTTTGTTACTCATGTTAGCTTAATTGTAGACGGTTGTAGTATTTATTTTATTGTTGTTATTTCAGTCTTATTCTTATTCGAACTGCTCGATATCATTATTATCATTATATTATTATTTCTCGGTAGGGCCCGACCTTTCTCTTCACTACTCCATCGAGGTTAGGCTTGGCACTTACTGAGTACCGCCGTGGTATACTCATACTACTGTTGTGCAGATCCAGGTACATCAGGTGAGGCTCATCTCAGGTGATTTAGCAGCACTTCAGGAGACCTGAGGTATGATCTGCTACGTCCACAGATCTAGGAGGGATTACAAGGGAGTCAAAAATTTACTCAACCATTATTACCGCGTGTCATCCATATCGATAATGCATAGAGCCACAGTTGTACTCTTTCTTAGTTTGTGTTGCCCGTGGGTTTCCGGGTCTTGGTAGTATGTTTTCTTCTGGTATTTGGCAAAGTGTATGTGCCGAGCGGCACTTATTACATTTCATTTAAATTATTCCGCTGTTATAACAACTTTTGTTCATAAGAGTTACACATTCTGCATCTTGTTAGGCTTACCTAGTGGCGAAGACTGGGTGTCGTCATGACAGATTCACGATTGGTGAACTAGGGTCGTGACAAGTTGGTATCAGAGCTCTAGGTTCATAGGAGTCACGGGACACAAACCGGTTATTTAGAGTCTCTTTGATTGATACGGAGATGTCCGTATTTATCTACGAGAGGCTATGTAACCGTTAGGAAAATTCCACTTCATTTCATTACTTATCGTGCGTCATTTATTCAGTTGGAGCCTATATTATATGTTCTTTTACATCCACTCGTGTATTGAAATTGCGCACTCGGTATCAAGTATGCGCCGATGGTTCGTGATGCGATAGAGGGATTATAAAGGAGCCAAGAATTTACTCAACCATTGTTACCGCATGTCATCCATATCGATAATGCAAAAGTATTGAGAGATTCATTCAATTGTGCACATGGGGGTGCACTAGGTTCTGACATTTGATTGATAAGTACGGTCTTGAGAAGGTTTACTTAACTGCCTAATCATCGCAGTAATGGTAGAATCATGAGGTGGATGTAGATCTAAAGATACTTGGTGGTAATAAAGACTATATGGTTCGTATGAGATGTCTATTTAGCGAAGGGTACAACTAGCAACAGATATACTGGGGGAAGTGAGTTTAACTGTCCTAAGAAGGACATGTACCAAACAAATGTCTTGAGTTGTCTTATGATGATGACGTACAAGCGATAAAGGTTAGTATTGTGGATTATCAGGATGTATCTTATGGCTTGCGCTAAGTGAAAGGAGTTCGTTATCAACGATCAACTTGTGGGTCATGTGTCATATCAGATTTGGCTAGCAATGTATTTCAGTGGTATTCAAAAGTTCTCTGAAACTTGTATACGAGTAAGAGCTGAGATTTGTACGGGATGATGTTGGGACCTTTGATGTTCCTATGTCCATAATAATTCTATATTTCAGTAACAACGGGGAAGTTGAATTGATTTCAGAATACTCGTAGTGCTCCAGTTAATCAGGGCACTCTCATACGATAATCATCTTTTAATGCACCACTAGCATGGGATTCCTTAAATGGTTATTCTAGTTATCTGGCATAGACTCGGTATGAGTGGCCGAACTGCGGATGAGTTGTTATGAATGTGATGATAGTGGAAACATCATGAGAAGTTGTCCCAGACTTGGGAGAAATCTATTTCATCAGAACACACAGTCTACATACTCCATTTTAGTTATCAATTTACATACGCTACAAGTTAGAGATGGAGAACGAATGGGTAGATGGCGCCTAAGAGGTAGATGCCCGACCCATGGATATAACTATTATAGTGTGGCTGAGGCCACTACACTAGATAGTGTCATTACACGTACAATGCTAATTGTTATAAAAAGATATTTTTCCTTAACTTGATTTGGTTTTGAAAATCGAGGCGAGTCCTTTTAATGTGCTCCGCTCATGAGTGAGCTTCGTAATCTTGAGATCTACTCCTGTGAATACTCACGTTGGGATATTATATTGAGATAGCTATCCCTATCATTATGTGTTGGTCACAAAAAAAAATTATAATAAACATCTATGAGGCTAAAAGTGACTTTTTATTACTTACTACAGTGGGTTTTAATGTAATTTTAGGATAATTAATTTCAATTATCAATTATATGCCCTATCGGTATGAGGGTTCATTATATGTTGTGATTCTCTTTGACGGAAATTATTGAAAAGAGAAAGAAAGGAAATGAAACTTTTCAGTTGGCGCAATGTGCAAATACTTGTGATTCAGAGTTGAGGGTGATTTCCTCGAATAACTATATGATGTGAAATGCTTTAAACCGAGCTAGAAGTTGCGGTGGATGTTATATAAGACAAGGTCCTGTCGGTGAAAAGTTATATGTTTAAAATTCTCATTTTATGAAATTTAAAATTTTGTACTATCTTTTAAATGGGAGTCATGCATGTTAGGCTTATTTGACAATTCTTGTGTATTTTTTGTTAATATTCAGTCAGTTTTGTGTTATAAAACTTTGAGTTTTAGCCTACGAGATGAGCGCCCAGGTGGTGTTAAATGTGACTCGTCAATTCGAGTAAGTAATTATGAGATCTTCATGCTTCGCTGTGAGTAAAGTGGAGGTCTGAAATGAGATGTTTGTTAACATAAGGTTAATTGGCACTGTTGTGATTTATGAATAACTATTTTGGCCAGAGACATTGTTATTAGCATACGAATGATGTGTTTTATGTCCAAATATCAGCATGATAATGCGACGCTTATAATCATGAGATTATTGTTATTGATATATACATTCTAGTGTTTCATTGGGTTGTGGATGTGTTGTTAGGAGTTGTTTTGGTGTTACTCCTGGCAGGTGGATAGGCCCAATTACAAGGGAGGCTCTGCCGAAATTTCTGAAAAATTTGGGAGTTAGAAAAATTTGAAACATTAAGAAGTGCGAAGAAAGAGGTAAGTTACGTTGTGCCTCTGAGGACGAATGGCCCTAAGTGTGGGAGACTGTAACATCCTGGAAAAAATAATTTCGAAGTAATTAAGCGTTATTAAAAGTTGAAGTATGTTGAAATGAGACTAATGCAGTGTGACAATGTAAAAATTCAGGCCCTATAATGAATGTTAAATATTGAAGTTTGGGTATTTTCCTAAGGTTATGGACTAAGGATGAGGTGAAACCTTCAGTTAAGTTGAATGACCAGTTATAGGAATTTTCTTGAGAAGGGTTTTATTCGGCCTTGTATATCACCTTGGGGTGCTTCTATCTTGTTTGTTAAAAATAAGGATGATTTCATGCGTATGTGTATTGATTATCACCAGTTGAACAAGGCTATAGTGAATAACCGCTATATTTTGCCTCGTACTGATGAACTGTTGACTAGCTTCAGGGCGTACGTGTATTTTCTAAGATTGACTTATGCTCAGGTTACCATCTGTTGAAGGTTCGGGAGCTAGCTATCCTTAAGATTTTCTTCAGGACTCAATATGATCATTATGAGTTCCATGTATGTCATTTGGGCTCACTAATGCCCCGACAGTTTTTGTGCATTTGATGCACAGAGTATTTCGGCAATATCTTTACCCTTTGTTATTGTCTTTATTGATGAAATTGTGGTTTATTCTCCGGGAAGATCATGAGCAGCACCTGAGGATAGTGCTTCAGAATCTGAGAGAAAAGAAATTACATGCAAAATTTTCAAAATGTGAGTTCTAGATGTATTCTATGGCATTCTTAGGCCACGTGGTATTGAATGAGGATATTTGGTTGGATCTAAATTTGCGCTACAGAGGGTGGTTAGAGTTGTGGTAAGGAATATGACATCAATATCTTGTGTCACCCGAGTAAAAGCTAATGTAGTGGCTGATGCTTTGAGTCGCCGGGCAGAGTGTTTGGGAAGTTTGACTTACCTACCAACATCAAGAGGCCTATGGCAATGGATGTTCAGGCCATTGTCATCCACTTGTGAGGTTGGATCTTTCAGAGCCTAGTTTGAATTTTAGCTCGGTGCCCCAACTGTGAGCAGGTTAATTATGAGAACCAAAGACCTGGTGGGTTGGTTTGAGTCCGGTGAGGTTAGATTATTGGGCACAAACTTGGTTTAGAATACTTTGAAAAAGTTCAAAGTGATTCAGGATAGACTCTGTATAACCTCGTCTAGGAAGAATAGTTATGCGAATCGGAAAGTTCGTGATGGTTCTGATATGCTGGAAGAGAAGGACATGATTCATGTTACGCCTATAAAGGGGCATTATGAAATTTGGGAAGAAAAGGAAGTTGAGTCTAAGGTTTATTGGCCCTTTTGAGATATTGAAGCGTGTTGGAGGAGTTGTTTATGAACTTGCACTACCTCTCAGCTTGATAGGAGTTCATCTGGTATTTCATGTCTCGATGCTCCGGAGATATTTTGGTGCTCCGTCGTACGTGTTGGATTTCAGTTCAGTCCAGCTGGACAAGTACCTATCCTATGTTGAGGAGCCAGTTTCCATTTTGGACAAGCATATTAGAAAACTAAGGTCAAAGGACATAGCTTCAGTGAAGGTCCAGTGGGGGGGGTCAGCCGCCCGAGGAGGCGACTTGGGAGACCGAGCAGGATATGCGCAGCCAGTACCCTCATATTTTTGCAGCTTCAGGTATGTTTTTTATGCTCGTTCGAGGACGAACGAAGGTTTAAGTGTGGGAGGATGTAATGACCCGGCCGGTCATTTTTAGAATTTATGCCCCGAACCCCTATTAATTGTTTCCCCTAAGTTCATTTATGCTATTTTGGTTTGCCGGGACATTTGGTATTAGGATTCAGAGTGTTTTGGGACACTTAGTCCCTAAATGAGAGGTTAACAGTTGAAAAATGGCCCGTACTCAGAGCAGTGTGAAGACGACCTTGGAACGGAAATCCGATGGTTCCGTTAGCTCCGTTAGGTGATTTCGGGGTTGGGAGCGTGTTCGGAATGTATTTTGGAGGTCCGTAGCTCATTTAGGCTTGAAATGCCGAAGTTTGAAATTTTCGAAAATTCGGTCGTTATGTGAGATTTTGATCCGGGAGTCGGAATGGAATTCCGAGAGTTGTTGTAGCTTCATTAGGTGATTTTGGACTTGTCCGCAAAATTTTAGGTCATTTGGACGTCATTTGGTTGGGTTTCGGATCGAATGTAAGTTTTGGAAGAATTTGATAAATTTATGCTTGAATCCATTGTAAATTGATAATTTTTGTGTTTATGGACGTATTTTGATGATTGGAACAAGTTTGAATAAGGTTATAGGAAGTGTTGGTGCTTTTGGTTGAGGTCCCGGGGGCCTCGGGTGAGTTTCGGACCATTTCTAGGCCATTTTTAACTGCTGGTTCTTGGCTATAGTAGTGCTCTACGCGATCGCGGGGAATTGGTCGCGATCGCGGTGAGCAAAATCTAAGAAAAAAGCTAATTAATCGCAATCGCGTAGAGTGCTTCGCGATCGAGATGAAGAAATTTTTATCGCGCAGGTCCTAGTTCGGAAGATCATATCTTTTTATCTACAAGGTATGTTGAGGTGATTCAAAATCGAAAGTTGTAGAGCATAGTGTCTAGTTTCCATAAAGCTAATGAAATCCTGATTTGGAAATTTGTAGCAAAGGTTATAGACGTTACACTATAGGCTGTCCGAGAAGGATCTCTAAAATAAATGAATGGATTTGGAAGCTTGTATCTCGAAATCTATAAGGATTCATGAAATGATCAACAAACAAAAGTTATATCCCCTTGTGTCTAGTTTTCATAACACCAAACCATTTGTCATTCGGAGTTGTGTGTAAACAGTTATGATCGTTTTACTAAAGCCTGTCCGGAGGAACCGGAAGTTGTTCACCGTGATCGCGAGGTATTTCCCGCGATCGTGAAGGGTGATTTTTGGGCCAGAAATTTGTTCTCCGCGATCGCGAAGCATTTCCCGTGATCGCGGTGAACAAAATACCTAGGCAGGATGTTTTAAAATATTTCATCCGCGAACCAAACCCATTTTCCCACCATTTTTGGTCATTCTTGAGAGCTTTTGGACGGGAATTGGAGGGGTTTTGACGAGAAGTGATTAGAGATAAGTCCTACGAACTAAATACATGATTTTATTGAAGAATCATCCTTAAAAGTTATGAAAACATAGCAAAATTGTAAGAAATTAGGGCTTGGAGCAAAAACTTTAAATTTGGGATTTGAGGGGCCATTTGTGGTCTGATATGGGAGATTTTTATATGGTTAGATTCGTGAGAGTACGAGGATTCTGACAATGTAAAAATATTTCAATTCCGAACCGATGGAGGCAGGGGTATTTTGGTCATTTCACCTACTTTCACGTCGTAGCTGTAATTTTATCATTGTAATTAGTTACTTGCGATGTTATTTACACTATGTAATTGGTTTGACTAGATTCGGGCCACTCAGAGTCGGATACTCGTGGCAAGGGAGTCGTTTCTTAGCGGTTTTGTACCGGAATTGAGGTAAGTGACTTGTCTCACCTTGCGTGGGGGAACCTTCTCCCCTTGAATATTATGTGTTGATTTAAATGTCTTGTACGCGAGGTGACGGGTGTGTACATGTGCAGATTGTTGGAAAACCACCTTACTTGAACTGTTCAAATCGTGATATTCTTGTTATTTAATTAAGTCAATTATAATATTTACCTGATATTAGTTAGAGAAGCATGATTAGATAGGATTATCTGTCTAAGTTCCTACTTGTCTTAATTGAACTTCCTAAAACTTGTTGATGCTGGTTTTTGTGTAAATTGTAGTTATGTATTTCATATTACTTTGTGCTTTTCCTCTTATTGATTGTGTTTGTGTTTGTGGACTGCGAGTTCAATTCCCGGAGATCCGATGCTACTGAGGTAAAGGACTGTGGGTTCAATTTTCGGAGATCCTGATGGACTGCAGGTTCAATTCCCGGAGATCCTGAGTTATTGAGATACGGACTGCGGGTTCAATTCCCGGAGATCATGAGATATCGAGATGTTGAGATACGGACTGTAGGTTCAATTCCCAGAGATGCGAGGGTTGCGGGTTCAATTCTCGGAGACCCATAGATACTGATGTATGGACTGCGGGTTCAATTCTCGGAGATCTTGGGTTGTTGAATATAGATACGGGTTGCGGGTTCAATTTACGGAGATCTTGGACTTGTTGATTTGTATTTTATTGTATTTGTTACTCTTGTTAGATTAATTGTAGACGGTTGTAGTATTTACTATATTGCTGTTATTTCAGTCTTATTCTTATTCGAACTGCTCGATATCATTATTATCATTATGTTATTATTTTTCGGTAGGGCCCTGACCTTCCTCGTCACTACTCCATCGAGGTTAGGCTTGGCACTTACTGAGTACCGCCGTGGTGTACTCATACTACTCTTCTGTACACTTTTGTTGTGCAGATCCAGGTACATCAGATCAGGCTCATTTCATGTGATTTAGGAGCACTTTCAGGAGACTTGAGGTATGATCTGCTACGTCCGCAGATCCGGAGAGTCCCCTTCTATTCTTATTAGTGATATCAGTTATTTCCCTTATTTTTGTTGTATAGACATTCTCGATATATAGAGCTACAGTTGTACTCTTTCTTAGTTTGTGTTGCCCGCGGGTTTCCGGGTTTTGGTAGTTTGTTTTCTTCTAGTGTTTGGCAAAGTGTATGTGTCGAGCGACACTTATTATATTTCGTTTACATTATTCTGCTGTTATAACAACTTTTGTTCATAAGAGTTATACATTCTACATCATGTTAGGCTTACCTAGTCGCGAAGACTGGGTGCCATCATGACATGTTCACGATTGGTGAACTAGGGTCGTGAGAGAGCCCACTGAATTCACAGTGTTTCCTTAAGGAATTTAATCCCCTCCTAATACCCAAGGTTATGGATTATTTCCTCCCAAGATAGAATGAATTACACACTGGTGTAGTGGTACTTCAAACCCCAGTGTTTCAGCGAACATAAAGTTCGGTAGCAAATCACACTTACTTTTGCTTTGTTTGATGCTAAAAGTATGCAGAAGAAGGAGAGAAAACTCAGAAAATCGTAGTTAAATTCTGAGAAGAATAGTGTTGTATTTATAGCCAAAAGTTGCGCTGAAATCTGAAGAGTCTCTTCAGAATGGTTGTTTCTGCAAAACTGCCACAACATAAATGCCATTGCATAAATGGCTATTTACTCAATAATAAAGAGGGAAAATTGATGGGTAGTTAAGTTTCTGTTACAAAAACAGAAAAACTGAAATTTGGATTTAATATTAATATTTATTTAATATTAATATTCTGTTATTAAAATAAATATTTAATAACATTTTTGTTAATATTTTACTATTAACAAATAAATTTTGTCCAATCCAATCCAATCCGAAGACGGGGGCGAAGCCGAAGCCGAGCCGAGCGAGCAACGAAATTCTCCTTGAAACGGCTAACATTTCACACTTACATAGGTGATTCCTAAACGTGTCATCTCGTAGATACACTATTTGATATTGTCACGACCCGGATTTTCCCCCAACATCGGGATCGTGATGGCGCCTACTCGTGGTAGCTAGGCAAGCCACTGTATTCATACTATCCAGTTTTTAACACAATTTTAATTAAATAAATGCGGAATACTTTATCGAAATAGAAATAACTAATTACAAGATGAAAATCCTACTGAAATCCTCTACCCAAGACGTGGAGTCACCAACTCACGAACTACTACTGAAAACTACACATAAGAGTTTGAAAGAAATATAACATAATTCTGTTTGTCTCGGAACAAAGAGACTACAGCTAGTAACATAAATAAAGAGAGAGATACGCCGGGCTTGCGGACGTCTGCAAGCTACCTCGGTTTCAAATGTGATCAACTCCCACGCAATCGATTTATTGCTGCTGCTCCTGATCGTAACCTGGACCTGTGCAAAAACGCACAGAAGTGTAGTATCAGCACAACCGACCCCATGTGCTGGTAAGTGCCTGGCCTATCCCGACGAAGTAGTGACAAGCCTAGGACCAGACACCCACATAAACCTGTGCAATTCAATATATATGTATACCACAAAATAACAAGAAATAACCAGGTAATAACACAATAAGGAATATCTCAAAGAATTCAACAATTAACAACAGTTAATAAATTCACAAGGAAAAACAAAGTATGATGGAAACACAAGTAATATTAAGTCAAGGAATAGCAAGCAGTTGCACGGCATCACCCTTCGTGCTTTTACTCTCATCCTCACCAAATAAGCAAATAAAGTACACGGCATCACCATTCGTGTTTTTACTCTCATCCTCACATCCATAGTACGGCATGATCCTTTGTACATGGTTCAATAACAGGGCACGGCATGATCCTTCGTGCATAATCAATAAAACATGGCATGGCATTAACCTTCGTGCATAAATAAATAAACATAGCACGGCATCACCCTTCGTGCATTATCACTCTTTCTCACCCAAATAACAATCACAGTTAAGGGCAAAGAAAGAAGCAGTAATTCATAAACTGTCCCAACAAGGGCAATCAATAATCATCTTCACAACAAGTCTCGACAAGGGAGAACAATAACAATTCATCTGTAATATATCTCAATATAATCATTTTTCAACGACTCGCGGTCATACTAGACGCCAGTGTATGGATGCTCGTCACCACAGCCCATACACCGCACTCGATCACATAACACATAACACATAATCCTATTCCTTCAAGCTAGGATAGAACAAACACTTACCTCGAATGTTTATGAACAATTCAATCCGTGGAGATGTCTTTTTCTTTCAAATTTGGCTCCAATCCAATCGTATCTATACACAATTGATTTAATATCATCAATACTACTCAACAAACTAATTCTTAAGACCAAATACAACTTTTACAACATTCTGCCCCGGAATAGTGAATTTCAACCCCGGGCCCACATGGTCGGAACTCGGGGTTAGGACCAAAATCCGGTTACCCATCCCCCACGAGTTCATGTATATGATTTGTTTCAAAATCGGACCTCAATTCGAGGTCCAATTTCCCAATTTATGAAAAACCCTATATTCTAACAAAAACAAGAAATTCTACCATGAAAACCTTTGATTTCTAATGAAAAACATGTTTAATGATGTTAGGAATTGAAAGAATTAAGTAAAAAGTGACTTACAATTGTTTTGATGAAGAAGGAATCCGTGAAGAATCGCAAATGGGTGTTTTTGTTTTGTAAAAAGTGAAGAAATGAACCGAAAATCGTGTTTTACAGGTCTCTGTGTTCGCATTTGCGAACATGGGTTCGCAATTGCGAACCCCGACCAATTTCTAGAGTTTGAAAAATAAGCTAAGGCTGGGAAGTTCGCATTTGCGAAGCCAAGGCAAATCTGGGGGCTTCGCAATTGCGAACATATATTTGCATTTGCGAACCAGGCTGGAAAGGGCAGTTTTCGCATTTGCGAACTAATGTTCGCATTTGCGAACACAGGCAGTAAAGGGCATTGTTCGCATTTGCGAACAATTGTTCGCATTTGCGAATAAGGCTGGGTCAATGGGGCTTCGCATTTGCGATCAGGGTTCGCATTTGCGAGCCCTGCCTTGTACTTGCCCCTTCGCAATTGCGAGAAATACTTCGCAATTGCGAAGCCAACAGCTGGGTGAAAAACTAGCAGTGCAAAAATTCAGAATTTAATCCAACGGCCTATCAAATCTTTACCCGAGCCCCCGGGCTCCAAACCAAACATGTACACAACCTCAAAAACACATTATGAACTTGTTCGTGCGATCACATCGCCAATATCACATCGTTTTCATCAAATCAAGCCTCAAATTCATGATTTTCATACTTTTGGTTTTCAAAACTTTCAAACTTGGAACTCAAGGTCCAAAACATCTCAAACGACATCCGAATGTCACCAAACTTTACGGAAATCACATATATAATATTTAAGACTTGTACCGGGCGTCGGAACCAAAATACGAGCCCGATACCAAGGTCAATTAATTCATTTCCTTTAACAATTACATCAAAAACAATTTCATAGAAAAATTCATAACTTGGGCTCTAGGCCTCAGTAATTCGACTCCGGACGCATGTCCAAGTCCCATATTTTCCTACGGACCTCTCGGGACCATCCAATCTCGGGTCCGGATCCGTTTACCAAAAATGTTGACCGAAGTCAACCATATCAATATTAATATCATTTTTATCCAAATTTCTCATAGAATTCATATTTTCTATCACAAAATCTTTCCAGCTACATGCTCGGATTGTGCACATAAATCGAGGCAACATGGAATAAGGTTTTCAAGGCCTCAGAAGCTCGAAATGATTAATAAAATAAGTGATGACCCTTTGGGTCGTCACAGATATACCCCGTATCAAATTTAGAAATCATTAAAAAGCATTAATGCTTTATCGTTGGTACTGAACATTGTCTTATAAGAGAATGGACCAAAATTTTATTTGAAAATGTTGAACCGTCATAAATGATTTTTTTTATCTCCTTGAACCTAGATCTTGGGATCTCCAGTCTTCTAGATAGAGTTACCGCCACTATGACTTGTTCTCGGCCACAGTCCCATTCCCCTTGATGATTTCTCAACTACATCTCTAGTTAGGCCTTTTGTAAGTGGATCCGCCACATTATCACTTGACTTACATAGTCAATAGTGATAATTCCTCTAGAGAGTAATTGTCTAACGGTTTTATGTCTTCGTCGTATATGACGAGAATTACCGTTATGCATAATGCTCCCAGCCCTTCCAATTGCCGCTTGACTATCACTGTGTATGCATATTGGTGCCAAGGGTTTGGGCCAAAATAGAATATCTTCCAAGAAATTTTGGAGCCATTCAGCTTCTTCACCGGCTTTATCCAAGGCTATGAACTCAGCCTCCATTGTAGAGCGGGCAATACAAGTTTGTTTGGACGACTTCCAAGATATCGCTCATCCACCAATTGTGAATACATATCCACTTGTGGACTTGGAATCAGTTGATCTGGTGATCAAATTTGCATCACAGTATCCATCAACGACCGCATGATATTTTATTGTAGTGCAAAGTAAATTCATGGGTATGTACTAAGTACCCTAAAACTCGTTCCATGGCCATCCAATGAGATTGACCTGGATTGCTCGTATATCGACTCAATTTACTTATCGCACAAGCTATATCTGGTCGTGTACACTTCGTGATGTACATTAAGCAACCCAACACACGAGCATAATCCAATTATGATATGATTTGGCCTTTGTTCTTTGCTAATGCAAGATTCACGTCAATTGGGGTCTTTGCAACTTTAAAGCCCAAGTGCTTGAATTTTTCAAGTACTGTCTTGATATAATGAGATTGTGACAACGCCAGACCTTGAGAAGTCTTATGGATCTTAATTCCCAAATTAAATCAGCAACTCCCAAGTCTTTCATATCAAACTTGCTAGTTAGAATACGCTTAGTAGCATTTATATTGGCAATGTCATTACTCATTATGAGCATATCATCCACATATAAGCAAACAATGACTATGTGATTTGGAACATTTTTAATGTACACACATTTATCACATTCATTTATCTTAAATCCATTTGACAACATCGTTTGGTCAAATTTCGCATGCCATTGTTTAGGTGTTTGTTTTAATCCGTAAAAGGACTTAACAAGTCTACAGACCTCTTTTCTTTACCTGGAACCACAAACCCTTCTGGTTGTTCCATGTATATTTCTTCCTCCAACTCTCCATTTAAGAAGGTCGTCTTAACATCCATTTGATGAATTTCAAGACCATAAACCGCAGTTAATGCTAATAACGTTCGTATGGACGTAATTCTTGTAACTGGAGAGTATGTATCGAAATAATCAAGACCTTTTCGTTGTTTATACCCTTTGACCACAAGTCTTGCCTTATATTTGTCAATAGTGCCATCATCTTTAATTTTCCTCTTAAAGATCCATTTAGAACCCAACGGTTTATTTCCAGGAGGAAGATCAACCAATTCCCACGTATGGTTGTTCAATATGGATTCTATTTCACTATTGACTGCCTCTTTCCATAACAATAATTCCGAAGAATACATAGCTTATTTAAATGTTTGAGGCTCATTTTCCAATAAGAAAGTCACAAAATCTGGTCCAAATGAAGTAGACGTTCTTTGACGTTAACTACGCCTTGGATCTTCCTGGTTAAGTGTACTTTCTTTTGCTTCTTCCCGAGGTTGTTTAGATCCTTCACTAATCGACTCACATTCCTTTTTATACGGATATATATTTTCAAAGAACTCAGCATTATCTGATTCTATAACCGTATTATTATGAATGTCGGGATTTTTTGATTTATGAACCAGAAATCGATATGCTTTACTATTAGTCGCATATCCTATGAAAACACAATCAACGGTTTTCGGTCCTATTTTTACCCTTTTGGGTTTAGGAACTTGCACTTTTGCCAAACACCCCCACACTTTAAAATAATTCAAGTTTGGCTTCCTTCATTTCCATTTTTCATATGGAATGGATTGTGTTTTGCTATGGGGTACTCGATTTAGTATTCGGCTAGTCGTAAGTACGGCTTCCCCCCACAAGTTCTGTGGCAAACCAGAACTTATCAATAATGCGTTCATCATCTCCTTTAATGAACGATTCTTTCTTTTTGCAATCCCATTGGATTGGGGCGTGTAAGGGGCCGTTGTTTGATGAATAATTCAATATTCTAAACATATTTGTTCAAAAGAAGATTCATATTCACCACCTCTATCACTTCTTATCATTTTGATTTTCTTGTTAAGTTGTGTTTCAACTTCATTTTTGTATTGCTTGAATGTGTCTATTGCTTCATATTTACTATTAAGTAAGTAAACATAGCAATATCGAGTACTATCGTCAATAAAAGTTATGAAATACTTCTTTCCACCGCGAGATGGTATTGACTTCATGTCACAAATATCTGTGTGAATTAAGTCTAAAGGATTTGAATTCCTTTCAACCGACTTATAATGATGTTTAACACACTTAGATTTCACACATACTTGTCATTTTGATTTGTCACATTCAAATTTAGGCAATACTTCCAAATTAATCATTTTTCGTAAGGTTTTATAATTGACATGACCCAAACATATATGCCATAATTCATTTGACTCAAGTAAGTAAGACGAAGCTGAAATTTTATTATTATTCTCAACAACCATTACATTCAGCTTGAAAAGGCCCTCAGTGAGATAACCTTTTTCCTACAAATATTTCGTTCTTACTTATTACAGCCTTATCGGAAATAAAAATACATTTAAAACCATTTTTAACAAGAAGTCCATTAGAGACCAAATTCTTCCTAATCTCGGGAACATGAAGGACGTTGTTCAAAGTCACCACTTTGCTTCTCTAACAGCACAAACATGGCGAGTGGCTCCAGAATCAATCCACCACTCTTTAGGATTGCCTACCAAGTTTCATTCGGAAAGAATGGCACATAAGTCATCAACATCATCATGTTTTTCAACCATATTTGCTTGACCCTTCTTCTTGTCTTTATTCGGAGCACGACACTCCGTAGATTTGTGTCCGGGTTTTCCACAGTTGTAGCAGTTTCCACTGAACCGCTTCTTTCTTGGGTTGTATTTTGGTCCAGAAGCCTTCTTCCTCTTTTTGTTCTCTTCAACAGTATTTGCTCTCATTATTGTTGAGTTTTTACGGCCTCTCTTTTCAGCAGCTTTATTGTCCTCTTCGATTCTCAACCGAACAATGAGATCTTCAAGGGACATCTCCTTGCATTTGTGTTTCAAGTAGTTTTTGAAGTCCTTCCACAAAGGAGGAAACTTCTAAACCATTGCTGCTACTTGGAATGCTTCATTGATAACAAGACCTTCAATGAAATTTTCACTAGTAAAAATACTAAGGTTACTACTTTCAACATCAATATTAATTTGATTTATACCTTCAGCAAGGAGATCGTGAATAATCACTTGCAATTCCCGGACTTGGGTAATAACAGACTTGCTATCTACCATTTTGTAGTCCAAAAACTTTGCAGCAACAAACTTCTTCAACCCGGCATCTTCAGTTTTGTATTTCTTTTCAAGCGCAGTCCAAAGTTCCTTTGACGTTTCTATGTCACTGTAGACGTTATACAAAGCATCTTCCAGCCCGCTTAGAATATAATTCTTGCGTAAAAAATTTGAATGCTTCCAGGCCTCAACGACCAGAAAGCGTTCAGTTTCTGGGGTTTCGTCGGACAACAAAGGAACATCTTCCTTGATGAACTTCTGGAGACTCGGAGTAGTCAAATAGAAGAACATCTTTTGTTGCCATCGCTTGAAATCAATCCCGAAAAATTTTTCGGGTTTCTCCGTCGGTGCCAATGCTGCCGGAGTCGTTCGGCTTGTTGAGGCATTAGCAGTCACCATTGGAACAGCTTGGTTCTCATTCTCATTAGTCATTTCTCTAAAAGAATGACACCAATATTAAAATCACGTAGATTTTAATAGAGTACAAAACCACAAAGGTTTTACTCTTCCAGAAATAGTAAAAATAAATACAAAAATATACTTTACTAAATTCCTTAAGCTTGTTATTACACTGTATTTGCAAAATAATTCA
This sequence comes from Nicotiana noctiflora, assembly GCA_032618575.1. NCBI lineage: Eukaryota > Viridiplantae > Streptophyta > Magnoliopsida > Solanales > Solanaceae > Nicotiana > Nicotiana noctiflora. The sequence continues at coordinate 521,042 of JASVEL010013330.1, read as the reverse complement.
GAAAATATAAATAATACAAACAAGAATATGCATAAACATAAATGAAGAAACCAATTTGAGTCCACTGAATTCACAGTGTTTCCTTAAGGAATTTAATCCCCTCCTAGTACCCAAGGTTATGAATTATTTCCTCCCGGGATAGAACTAAATACACATTGGTGTAGTGGTACTTCAAACATCAGTGTTTCAGCGAACACAAAGTTCGGTAGCAAATCACACTTAGTTTTTTCTTTGTTTGATGCTAAAAGTATGCAGAAGAAAGGAGGAGAAAGTCAGAAATTCGTAGTGAAATTCTGAGCATAATAGTGTTGTATTTATAGCCAAAAGTTGGGCTGAAATCTGAAGAGTCTCTTTAGAATGACTGTTTCTGCAAAACTGTCACAGCATAAATGTCATTGCATAAATGGCTATTTACTCAATAATAAAGGGGGAAAATAAAGAGAAAAAATTGATGGGTAGTTAAGTTTCTGTTACAAAAATAGAAAAACTGAAATTTAAATTTAATATTAATGTCGCGATGCTTGCTTTCTTCCCAACTCTTTAAGAGCTAGAAGAAGAGCAATTTCTTATATGCCCATAAAAATCTTATTCCTCTTCCAATATGGGTCAATGATCATTTACCAAGGAGGGGAACTTGAAATTTTACTCAAAATTTCATTTCCCTCCATTTCTCATTCACTCTCTTTTAAATATTTAATATATTAATTAAATATTAAGTCAACAAATTTATAAACTATTGATTAGGTTTACCTCTGTAACATGTGAGTTGAGATAACAAACTTGCGCCTTTTAGTTTGTTTTTTTCTTTTGCAACGAAAATTGATTCAAATGATAGTTACTGACTGAATTATTAATTCAAAAGTTTGCCCCTTTATCTTATTGGATTTTGTCCCCAAGGGTGATGACCTAGATTTTCTTTATTTTATTTATGTATTGGAAATAACAACATGAGATTTCAGGCACGAAGTCAAGTTACAACATTTGGTGCAAGTTTATGTGCTCCAACTCAGGTAAACTTACTTTCATAGGCAAAATTAGGATTTAAAGTTTATAGATTTTTAATTTTAATATATTTAAGTGACTGGATTTTATATAATAATTTATACTCACTCCATTACAATTTATCTAAACCTATTTGGAATACTAACGTTATACGGAAAAGACAATCCTAAAGCTACTAAGTTTGATTGTTGTGTTATTGGTGAACTTGTTGTGATCCAAATAAGCATTCTTGATCCTTCTGGTATAATTCTTTTTTCTGAAAATAAGCTTGTTGCCTATTCAAAGTTAACAGTAAAACTTGATTTTACCACTTCTTGTATTTTGTGATAAAATAGTTGTTTTGCTCAAAAGATGTTGAATACCTTTGAACTAATCAATCAATGTAAACAATGGGATAATCGAAATCAATGATAATATGAATCGAAGATCGATCGTTAAACTAATGTGCGTGGATAGCTCGTATATAGAGATAATAAAGTTTAATACTGAATATAGAATAAGTGAGCAGTGGAAATGCTAGTAATAGAGAGAAGAACAATGTAGAGAGAGAGATGTCTTATTATTAAAAAATGACCGATCCTTACAAATGGGGGGAGGCCCTTTCTTATATAAGATGGAGGCTCCCTCGCCTAACTATTACATCGACGCCCAGATGTTGCAATTACATTCGGAATATAAGACAGGGGGATCGGGACGTTCTCCTAGATGGATCCGCCGGATTGGTGTTTTTGAAGGCGGGGCCGTCCCCTTTATGGCGTACGGCCATAGGCGAGGACGTCCTCGAATGTTGCCGTCCTCGTAAGGTAGCGTCCTTGTGTTGCACCTCGTCAGGACCGGCCACGTGTATGTACAAACTAGTTGCACTACTCATCCAATTTATCCCAATACAATGGTGAAACTTCGATTATTTGGAACTAAATATATACCTTTCAATACTTCAAATGAAAGGAAACCTGAAAGCAAGGCAATGAATCTGATGCAATGCTAAAATCTCAACCCATCCTGCACCGCATAGCTTTAAACCCGCATCACCCAGTATAGCGTTAAATTCGTTCCGTCCCCCACCGCCCCATTTATCATCCCTAGACAGCATCTTATGAGAGTAAGGCGGGAGAAAAAAGGTTTCAGTTTTGTAATCCGATAAATTAATGGCTGTAGGAAGAAATGGTATGAGCTAAAAATGCTGGATTTTCTACAGTACAATGGTCCTGTTTTAAGGAAGTTCAAGTCAAGACAAGTCATAATTGCAATATGGCCATATGTCTTTTCTCCAAATGTAATTTCACGTAGATCACTATTTTTTATGTTTTATTTTACTGTAAAATCATATAAAAATATAGTATTATATTGAAGTTCACTAGTAAAATCATAGAAGTAACTGAACTTTGTCTAATATTATTGGTAAGCCACTAATTTACTCATTATTGTTATGAATAATTTGTACATTGGATGCTTCATTGGATGCTATATTGGATACTATATCCATGTTATGAACAGTTGAAAGATTAAATCTCTTATTTTATGTCAATCTTCTTTACTCTTTATGCCTATAAAAGGTCATGTAATTGCAATGGAAAAATACACCAAAGAAAAAGAACAAAACTCTTCTCCCTTCTTTCTATCCCTTCTTATTTACATTTTACTGCATTGCTTTTATTTTATAACACGTTATCAGCACGAAGCTCTAATTTTATTCTTAACTCCCGCTAAGTTGAGAAGGTATGTATCATTATAATAATTTTTTTTATCGCAGTACATATCATATGTTTAAATCTTACAACCTAAATTTTTCTTTGCAATATTTGATAATTCACATCATTCATGTTATTGTTCCTTTTTTTCTGTTTCACATTTTTATTTATCATGTATGTGTATGTATGTAGTGTATACATTATATAGTCACTACAACTAATAACACATTCAAAGTAGAGTATTTATTTTAGTACTTCACTTATTTGTTGTCAACATTACTTTGATATTTAAATTTCTGATTAAATTCATGCACATAACTAATAATTACATTTCCATTTGTTTAAATATTTTAACTGTGAGAAATGAACTGACAAGTAATAATTTTATAGTTTAATTACTTTATATTTATTAGGATATAAATAATGTTAGTCACGTTCAGTTCTATTAACACACACACACACACATAATGTTAGCCACGTTCAATTCTATTAACACATATATATCAATAATATAAAGTGAAATAAAACATTATGTAGCTTCTACTTTATGGTAAGAACAAAATGAAATAGTAGATTGTTAACATGATATATTTTTATTTTTATTTCTTTTATCTAAATCGTTTTGTTATCATTAATTGTTTATTATTATAATTATTTCTCTAACTTATTCATCTTTTATGATAGTTTTCACTATGGCAAACTTATCAAAACTTGAATTTGTTGAACTTGACATCACGGGGAGGAACTATTTATCATGGGTTCTTGATGCTAAAATTCACCTTGACGCTAAAGGTCTTGGAAATACTATTATACGAGGAAATGAAGCATCAAATCAGTATAAAGCGAAGGCCATGATTTTCCTTCGTCATCATCAACATGAAGGGTTAAAAATTGAATATTTAACCATAAAAGATCCACTTGAATTATGGATTAATTTGAAGGATCGATATGACCACCTAAAACTTACAGTATTACCGAAAGCTCGGTATGAGTGGATATATTTAAGATTGCAAGACTTTAAAATCGTAAGTGAGTATAATTCTGCTATCTTTAAAGTAAGTTCTCTATTAAAATTATGTGGAGACACTATCACAGATGAGGACTTATTGGAAAAAATATTTTCTACTTTTCACGCTTCAAATGTGGTGCTACAACAACAATACCGTGAAAAAGGTTTTAAGAAATATTCTGAGTTATTCACATGCCTACTTGTGGCTGAGCAGAATAATACTCTGTTAATAAAAAATCATGAAGCCTGCCCCACTATGTCAGCTCCATTTCCGAAAGTGAATGTTGTAGCAACATATGATAAGTTTGGAAGAAAACAAAATAATTACCGTGGTCGTGGACATGGTCGTAAATGTGGACGTGGCAGGGGGCGAAATAATTATCGTCATTATGGTGAAAATAAATTGGAGAAAAATAAGGGTTCTCAAATTAATCATTCAAAAGGTAAAGCTAGTATGTGTCACCGATGTGGTATAAGAGGTCATTAGGCATGCATTTGCCGTACGCCAGAGCATTTTGTCAAACTTTATCAAGCCTCCCTCAAGAAAAAGAAAAATAATGTGGAGGCACACTTGACCTTTCAAAATAATGATGATGAAGCAGGTCCCTCAAATAAATATGATTCTAAGGCACATCTTGCATATAAAGATGATGATTTTGAAAGTCTAACATATATTACTCATTTAGAAGTTGGAGACTTCTTTGAGGATATTGACTGAAGAACTAATCATCTTGCCGGGGAATGAAGCTATAAAAGTTATTATTTTTTTATGTTTGCAACTAGTTTATTTTTCTTGAGTGTATTTTCCTAATGCATCATGTGTTGCTAGTTTCTACATTCCTAATGTATTTCTTAATATTATTTTTTTGCTTGTCTTTCATATTTCTTATAATGTATTATTTGTCATTTTTTATGAAGAATATGAACATTCCCCAGTCTTCAGTTGGACTCAAGATTAATAAAGATGATATATGTCTTCTGGATAGTGCTACAACACACACTATTTTAAAGATAAGAGATATTTCTCTTATTTGGTAATGAATGAAGCTAATGTTAATACCATATCCGGTAGTACAAAATTAATTGAAGGTTCTGGAAGAAGCAATTTATTACTACCAGGAGGAACAAATTTAGCTATTGATGAAGCACTATATTGTAGTAAATCTCAAAGAAACTTATTAAGTTTCAAAGATATTCGCCAAAATGGCTATCATATTGAGACTACAAATAATAAAAAGATTGAATATCTTTATATTACTACAATAATGTCCGGTAAAAAATATGTGCTTGAAATGTTACCTGCTCTTTCCTCTGGCTTGTACTATACAAGTATTAGCAGGATTGAAACACATGCCGTAGTAAATGAGAAGTTTACTAATTAAGATAATTTTATTATTTGGCATGACCAGTTGGGCCATCCTGGTTCTAATATGGTGCGTAAAATAATTGAGAATTCACATGGACATGCAATGAAGAATCAGAAGATTCTTCAATTTAAGGAATTCTCTTGTGCTGCATGTTCTCAAGGAAAATTAATTATTAGACCATCAAATATTAAAGTTAAGAAGGAATCTCCTGCATTTCTGGAACGTATACAGGGTGATATATGTGGGCCCATTCACCATCCATGTGAACCATTCAAATATTATATGGTTTTGGTAGATGCATCTACAAGATGGTCACATGTGTGTTTACTATCAACTCGCAATATGGCATTTGCAAGATTGTTGGCTCAAATAATAAAGCTAAGAGCACAATTTCCAGATTATGCAATTAAGACAATTCGCCTTGATAATGCTGGTGAGTTTACATCCCAAGCCTTTAATGATTATGTATTTCAATTGGGATAACAATTGAGCATCCTGTTGCTCATGTTCATACACAAAATGGTCTAGCAGAATCATTGATCAAACACCTCCAATTAATTGCTAGACCAATGCTTATGAGAACAAAACTTCCCATTTCAGTATGGGGTCATGCTATTTTGCACGCAGCAGCACTTGTGCGGATAAGGCCCACAAGTTATCATAAAGTCTCCCCATTGCAATCGGCTTTAATTTTGGTCAGGAGCCAAATATTTCCCATATTAGGATCTTTGGTTGTGCGACATATGTTCCAATTGCTCCACCACAACGCACAAAGATGGGTCCCCAAAGAAGGTTGGGGATATATGTTGGATATGAATCTCGTTCTATTATAAAATATCTAGAGCCAATGACTGGAGATTTATTTACGGCAAGATTTTCTGATTGCCATTTTGATGAATCAGTATATCCAACATTAGGGGGAGAAAATAAGCAGCTAAAAATGAAGATAGATTGGAATGCATTATCACTGTCTCTTTTAGATCCTCGAACAAATCAATATGAACTAGAGGTTCAAAATATTATTCATTTGCAAAATATTGCAAATCAATTGCCAGATGCATTCACTAACCTACCAAGGGTGACTAAGTCACATATTCCAGCTGTAAATGCTCCAATTCGAGTTGATATCCCGGCAGGACAATTAATTAAAGCAAATGAGCCTAAGCCTTGCTTGAAATGTGGTAGACCAATCGGTTCTAAAGACAAAAATCATCGAAGAAGAAAAGGAGCAAGTGATCAAAGTAAACATAACACAGAGGTAGTGGCTCAAGAAGAGCCCCAAGACGTAACAAATGATAAGACATTGGGGGAGGTCTAGGTACCTAAAAATAATATAAATGAAGAGATATCAATAAGTTACGTCTCAACCGGGAAAAGATGGAACCGAAATAATATTATTATCGATAACATTTTTACTTATAATGTTGATGTTGAAATAATGCAACAAGATGAGGATCTTGAACCAAAATCTGTCAATGAATGTAGATAGAGAAATGATTTGCCAAAATGGAAAGACGCTATCCAGGCAGAGTTAACTTCACTTGGAAAACGTGAAGTCTTCGGACCCATAGTTCGAATGTCTGAAGGCATAAAGCCAGTAGGGTATAAATGGGTTTTTGTACGAAAACGAAATGATAAAAATGAAGTCGTTAGATATAAAGCACGACTTGTGGCACAAGGGTTTTCCCAAAGGCCTGGAATTGATTATATGGAGACATATTCTCCTGTAGTGGATGTTATCACCTTCAGGTATCTCATAAATATGGCAGTGCAAGAAAAACATGATATGCATCTAATGGATGTTGTTACAGCCTATTTGTATGGATCATTAGACTGCGAAACTTTTATGAAAGTACCTGAGGGATTTAAAGTGCCAGAAGCATATAAAATTTTTCGAGAAACTTGTTCAATAAAGCTTCAGAAATCTTTGTACGGGTTGAAACAATCAGGTCGTATGTGGTACAATCATCTGAGTGAATACCTGTTGAAAGAAGGGTACAAGAATGATCCAATTTGTCCTTGTGTCTTTATAAAAAGGTCTGGATCTGAATTTGTTATAATCGTCGTATATGCTGATGATTTAAATATCACTGAAACTCCTGGGGAGCTTCCAAAAATAGTAGACTGTTTGAAGAAAGAATTTGAAATGAAAGATCTTGGAAACACAAAATTTTGTCTTGGTCTACAAATTGAGTATATGAAAGATGGAATATTTGTCCATCAATCAACATACACCGAAAAGATTTTAAAGCGATTCTATATGGATAAAGCACATTCATTGAGTACCCCGATGGTTGTGAGATCACTTGATATAAAGAAAGATCCATTCCGGCCTCTTGAAAATGATGAAGAGCTTGTTGGTGCCGAAGTACCATATCTTAGTGCAATTGGGGCATTAATGTATCTTGCTAATAAATCCCGACCAGATATAGCTTTCTCAGTAAGCTTATTGGCAAGATTTGTACTTCACCAACACAAAGACACTGGAATGGTATTAAACATATATTCAGATACCTCCAAGGGACCATTGATATGGGTTTATTTTATTCAAATGAATCCAAGTCATCATTGATTTGTTATGCAGATGCAGGATATTTGTCTTATCCACACAAAGATCGATCTCAGACAGGCTATTTATTTACAAGTGGAGGTACAGCTATATCATGGCGTTCGACAAAACAAACTATGGTTGCTACTTCTTCAAATCATACAGAGATAATAGTCATTCACGAAGCAAGTCGAGAATGCGTTTGGTTAAGATCTATAACTCAACACATTCAGCAAACATGTGTTCTTTCTTCGAAAGAGAATATTCCAACAATATTGTATGAAGACAATGCTGCATGCATAGCTCAATTGAAAGGAGGATATATCAAAGGAGATCGAACAAAACACATTTCACCGAAATTCTTTTTCACTCATGATCTTCAAAAGAGTGGTGAAATAGATGTACAACAAGTTCGTTCAAGTGATAATTTGGCAGATCTGTTCACTAAGGCATTACCAACCTTAATATTTGAAATGTTGATACATAATATTGGAATGCGTCGTCTTCGAGACATTAAGTGATTTTTCATCAGGGGGAGTAAGTACATGCTGAACTCTTTTCCTTAACCAAGGTTCTGTCCCACTGAGTTTTCCTTAGTAAGGTTTTTAATGAAGCAGCAAGCAATGCATATTATAAATAACTATGTACATCCCAATTTTTTTTTGTAAGTTCTTAATGAGGCATATTATCTTATATGGATATCCAATGGGGAGTGTTATGAATAATTTGTACATTAGATGCATCATTGGATGCTACATTGGATACTACATTGGATACCCATGTTGTGAATAGTTGAAAGATTAAATCTCCTATTTTATGTCAATCTTCTTTACTTTTTATGCCTATAAAAGGCCATGTAATTGCAATGGAAAAATACACCAAAGAAAAGAACAAAACTCTTCTCTCTTCTTTCTATATCTTCTTATTTACATTTTACTGCATTGCTTTTGTTTTATAACAATTATAATTTATACTGATGAAGCCTATCCATAAGGTGGTTATATTGGTATAATATTAAAATTTTGTGATTTTACTATTATAATTGCTACTGTTACAGTGGATAAATTAAATAACATAATATGACAAAAATTTTGATTTAATTGTTTTAATGAGCAAGTTTAGTTACTTTAATACAATTACACAAATCTATAATCTACTGTTATAATGTGATATAGTAAGTTTTGACTTCCCTATTCGATAAAACTTATTTATAAAAAAATAAAATTTAATGTTACCAACATTTTATAGATGAAATTTAGAATCTTTATGAAAAATTATAGCATTACTCTTGAAAGTTTTCGCTTTCATTTTGACATTGTTTACGTTGGAAGAAATGAGAATTATGTACGAACTTTTTCTCAAATTACAGATTAACCATAAATTCACATGTCTAAGCTTGGTAATCAGTCCCAAATTAAGATAAAAGAAGATCATTATGGTAAATTAACAACAAACATATCCAAAAATATAAAGTATGTTGTGATTATAAGGTTGAAATATTAAAGGATTAGATAATAATAGGATTATTTAGTAGATGTTTAGATTTTTGGACTAAAAGTAGAATATACGGGTACAAGATAAAACGTATACTCGATTTTATACGAGATAAATTCGAATAATTTTTTTTTTTTTTTGTAAGAGAGGAAACCCGCAGCCGCTACAACCTCTGCCTTTCATGTGAGCACTTTGTACACACTGGGTAAAACTTCCCTTGTGTAATAGCCTGCAAACCACACATGAGATGTAAATCGCACTAGGCAAGCCCTGTGCGACAAGCTCTACCCAGAAGGCATTGAGGGGGATTTGATCCTAGACCATCCATATGGATTATCACCCTCTAAACCAATTGGGCAACCCCGAAGGGTTTTTAACTTTAAACACTGGGGAGTTTGGGAGGAGAGCTTTGGAGAATTGCATCTTTGGCATCTTGTTATTTACTATTATTCGACACTGAATGCAGTTTAAAAACAATATTAAAATTGTAGTACAAATAATATTGAGATTACTTATACTGGAATCAAAATTTCAACAAAACAGAAGTAACATGATCTCATTTTTTACCCGGGATTGTTATTTCTTATCCGTGTAACCTAAATAGTTAAAACTCTTTTGTCGAAAAGCCAATTCAAAGAAGGAATGAAGAAGACACACCGGACCTATCCTTACTGTTTTTATCAGTGGGCTATTGTCCTGTCGTATAAGCTGTTTCTTCTTCTTTCATTGGCCCAAGACGAAAGAATAAGATCAATACACTGAATTCAGTTTAAACGCTGACGATATAACTGTGAATTCAAAGAGGAAGTACCTTTTTTGTCATTGTAACCTTCTAAACTCAAGAGTGTGGACTAACAGATCTTCATCCTCGATCTTATGGAAGATTTGCTATTATTAAAAGAATAATTAACCTAACTGATAGAAAATAACCGATAAGCATCAAATCCATAAAAGAACTTTCGAGTGTTAATTATGATTTTACAAATAAGCATTAGGTGTTTGAAATAGTAATATTTGTTTTGTCCTCAAGCTTCAAAACACATGGCTTGCCTTCAACCAGCTTCATTACACAGAAGCCCGGAGTATCAGACATGTTTGTAGCCTTGTCCGTCCTTCCGTTTAATCCTTTGGATTTGATAATACTTTAGATAAAAGCTAAAGAAGAATCTATGCGTTTTTAGTTGTTAGAGCCCCGAGGGATCGCCAGATAAAATACTGTAGACCAGCGGATTATAGAGGTTAAAAAATCTAACAATGATGCATTGATTTGTGATGCAAGGCGAGGGGAAGAATAGTGATATAGATAAGATGACCATAAAACAGCCAGAGAACTGAGACTGTTTAAACGAATTAACAATTCTCATTACTGAACAGAGTATCTAATCATCAAAACTATACATAAAATTTTGGTGAAGGTATAACTATAGGCGATCAAATATCTTCCAATAGCGGATGCTATAAACATGTTACACAAGAATTTAAAAGATTTCCACAGTATAATAGATATATGTGCAATGGAGAGTGGAGAACATCAAGTTATACATGAGGAAGTTGGGACTTTGTAGATGGTTACTCCTATGCACAAATAAGCTATACAAAAATTCGTTCTTCCAGTGAAGAAGTACTAACCTTGTACAACAAATTAGAGTATAGGTGTCTCCTAGAATAGCAACGATGTTGCTTGCCAAGATCATCATACATTTGTCAATCCATGAATCGATAAGCAGGGATTCCATGGTTTTGAAACCACTCCGGCATTTGAAACCTTTCTTGAAGCACAGGCCTCACATCCTTCTGCTCAGAGAGATGCTTGAGAAGTGGAAGGATTACTTCCAAAAGCTAATGTAGAAAATGAATGCCAAGTCAAAACTCGTGGCATCAAAGTAGCCAAAATTTGAGGAACTGCCCTCTTTTATATTTATTTTTAATTTTTTTCGTTCATTTCTTATACCTGCTCGTCATGGGGTTGTCCAGGAGAAAATGGAATGCACGGAATCCCATTTAAGGGCTGTAACAAGAAACTGAATGGGTTGTTATCAACAATGACAATCCGGCTTAGATCCTTTGATATGGATGACAGGTCCTTCACATGTTCCCGGAATTCCCTGTGATGTGCATATAGTGTCACTGTTACCATAGTTATATTATATAGAAACAACTGTGGCTTAACTATTCTTTTTAAACAGGTACCAGTGGCTATATAAACTATTTAAGCTGTTATAGGTGGCATCAACGAAAACCAGCATTTACAAGGACGAACGAACAAACCCATAATCCATATAAGCAAGTTGGTGGTTTTGACCATAAAACATTTTCATAAATAGAGACATGAACTTGAAAGTCTAACTTAACAAATGTTTTCTTCAAATGTGAGGTCCACACAATTTATGATCTTACAGCTTATAACATTCATAAGCTAGTCACCATGTATAACACGACAGAGAGTACCAAGGTTGGACTATCACAGGTTAACAAAGTTTTGACAAAGAGATACTCAGAATTTGGTAACTCTACTCCGTTAACAACTACTTACGAATCCTTACTGCACCTAAGGATACTAATAGAAAAACAACCAGCCAACACAAGAGATGAGCTATATTTAATATCACGTGAATATTTTTCTACATTCATATACTTCTAGATTCACATTATATTTAAAACGGAAAATCATATAAAATTTTCTATAGCATACCTTAGGATATCTTTTATTTAAATATAAAATATTTCCTTACCTTATTAGCACCGGGATTAATTATTTAGCATATTATATAGCCTAAGACTCCCATATAAGAAGCAACTCTTTTCATTTTTATATTATTTTCGATAGCCGAGAAATCTCCGAGGACCAATTTCGGAACTCGATGGATAATGGGACGCTCCTCAACCCTTCTCTACTTAAATACCAGGCTTATGTTATCAACAAGCTTCGAACATGCGACGTGCGCCTACCCACACATCATAAGTTGCGTTCCTATCACAGGACCAAAGTCCTAGGGTCACATAAGAAGCACCTCTGTTAACCAAGTCAAAAGAAGTTTCTTCTACATTTTTATATGGTATCAGATCAGGCAAAGTCTTAGGTTCGAGTCTCATAAATAACTCATTATCAAAAAGAATTTACGTGCTCGGACCATTAAAAAATCAGGCCTATAAGTGGGGAAGCGTGTTGAAGACATAATTAAGTATCTAAAAGTATGTTCTCTCTTGCAGCTTCTGCTTTCTATTGAGATGGTCACACACTTGAACAAGTTACATGGATTAAGGAAACATTTCGAAACAGGTCAGTCGTCAATCCATCCTACTTCAGAAAACGTCAAGGAACAGATTTGCTTAAATGTTATACATGCTCCAGAGATATAATATATGAAATTGGGGGTTGGAAATGAAAAGATAATCATCTATTGGTAACATATGCTTGAAGATCAAATTCATAGAATTGAGGCACTAAAAATAAAAAGAATAGGTACCTAACTAATATCTTAATTCAGGATTAACATACAGAGCTTATTTGAAAAAATGATTCTTCAAGAAGGCTGTGCTCGGTGTCACTTAAGAAGTTCTGCTAGAAACAAACACCCTACTCTACGTTCAGACCTGCAACGAACTGTAACTTAGGGGTGGGCATCGGTCGGTTCGGCTCAGTTTTGTAGAAGTTCGGTTCGTTTTATTCGGTTTTCGGTTTGTGATTTTAATAACCAAAGCAAACCAAAGTATTTACGGTTCGGTGCGATTTTTTTAAAATTCGGTTCGGTTATTTCCAATTTATATTTTCGGTTTCAAACGATTGTAGTAGGAAAGCGGTTTCAAGGAGACGTATAACTTTTATTATTATGCATAAGGCCATAACAATTAAGAAACGACGTTATGTAGTATGCTGAATTTAGTAACTAATGTAACTAAAACATATCAAAACTTAATGCTAACCCCCACCCACTCCCCTAGAATTGGCAAAATCAACAGCTTTTGTCACTTTAACATTTAATTTGCCTTTGGTGACACATGAAATTTGCAAAATTGGTCGATATGTAACTGAGTAGGAAAGAAATGAATGAAACATTAACCCATTTGCCAAAAAGGAAAAAAGTATACCAGAACAATGATGTTATGTAGTATCAACTGATAGTTTATGTTTGGTTTTTTAAAACGAAAAGCAGAATGCACGCATAAGGCAGTAGTGAGACCTGAGCAATCGCACAGTCAGCAGCAAAAGTTCGGTTTTTCGGTTTAACCGAAAACCGAAACACAAAAACCGTAAACCGCACCAAAAAATCGAAAATTAATAATTTAAAACCGTGAACCGACCGAAAAACCGATTAAACCAAAACCGACAAACCGAAATTCATGGTTCAGCCGGTTTTTTCGGTTCGGTCGGTATTATGCCCACCCCTACTATAACTTCCATCATCTGGTCTGCTTTCGAAGAGTTACTGAAACTCCTATAGCTATTGCGAGCTACTGGTAGTAGTTTGTGCTAATGTTTAGAAAAAGATGAATGATGAAGAGCTACTCTAGTACTTCGCACTGATTTTTCAGGACAAATGAATAAGGCAGCTAGGGCATGTCCTCGTAATCAGTTAGAAAGTAAAAGTTGATCATTCTCAGTACCAAGTCGTTCAGAATGAAACCTTCACCTGCTACCGATTGGAGTAGATAAAACAGATACACAACAGATTCTCTATAGATATCAGCAAGTGCAAAAAATATTTTCCAGCAATGCTATTAAGCTAAGTCCATAAAGCCCACTGCGCCTCTTCTATTTTCATACCTTTTCTCCTCGGACCCCTCCTATTATGATGTCATTTATGTCATTGATTAATTTATCATTTCTTTTGATGGTATATTTGTTCTGCGGTGTAATAAACAGGATACAGAAAGACAAGTCTATTTTGACAAAGATTAGTCAAATTTTGTGAGATCATGCATAAAGTAATTACACCCTCCATTCCAATTTTGTGACAATTTTTCCTTTTTAGTTAGACTATAAAAGAATGACACTTTTCTATATTTACTAACCATTTAACTTTAAAATGCTCATTTTAGTTAATAAGATGATCTATTAGCCACACAAATATCTATTGCTCATTTTAGACCTGAAGTTTCAAAAGTCTTCCTTCTTAAATTCTATGCCAATCAAACACCATCACGTAAAATTGGATGCAGTGAACAGTTGTTTTTATGACTAATATAAAGCAGGTTCAGCGTAAGCTTTCAATCAATTCATCCCGTCAGCTTTAACAATCTAAGGACAGTGAATGTCTTCAAATGGAGCCTGTGGCATTTACTGTTGATGAGGCAGCATGACTTCCACTACCCCCTCCCTCCCCCAACAATCAGACTTCTTCCACAAAACCACCATAAAAAGTTTTCTTAGTGGTTAAAGATAGGATGTACAACATTTTTAAGACCAGTGCTCGGAACAAGTGCCTCAACACTAATTAGCACCACTATATGCATAAAAAATACAACTGTTGTCTCAAAGGTAGATATGCCCTAAGGTAGATCAATAGCTTTTACTTATCAAGATGAAAAGGCAACACAAGATATATTGTCTATCCACTTTTCCCTCTAATAGGATCAGATTTCTATTCCTTTTATGCTATTTACTTTCAGAGAGTGTTTCTTTAGTCTTGATATTTCTCAAAAATAATCTAGATTAGCCTCATATTCAACATGTCAAATGATGCCAGCTAAGAATTTCGATCATGGTTTTCTTTTCCCTGCGCCGAGGGTCGATTAGAAACAGCCTCTCTGCCCTCTCGGGTAGAGGTAAGGCCTGTCTACATATTACCCTCCCCAGACCCCACCTTGTGGGAATATACTGGGTTGTTGTTGTTGTTGTTATTCAACAGGGAAAGAAAAATACAAAAAACAGGAGAAGACAAAACCAGTATCTATACTTACGTGCTAATAGTTGAAGGCCGATAAAGTCTATGGCTAAACCAATTCTCGGGATCAATTTTATCAACAAGGGGTCTTGCATATCCTGTATGCACATAACAATTACAAATTCAACAATTTTGGATGAAGACACCAATGGAGAAGGAAGATAACTAAATCAACCAGAAAGTAATGAGTTAACCTTCAAGTCCAGCAGTAAACAAGACCATATTAGCAAATTTGCTAAGTTGTTTTAAAAACTCGTGTAATCCAGGACGTTCAAAAACTGTGACATAGTTGATCTTAGGTTTGCCATCATATTCCTAAAACCTCCAAAAGGAATTAGAATAGAATTCTTCAAGAAACTTTTCAAAATATTATATCAAATAGTAGGAACTAGAAAGTTTACCTTGTCCGAAGATACGCACTCGAGCTCAAACCACTTCAACCCAGCCTCTGTTGCCTGGGTACGCATGATTGTCGGCATACTTGATGTCTCATATGCACAAACTAAAGTATCATCCAAGTCAAGAACCACCTGCATCCAGCATCTAAGAACTTAAGAAAAACATAAACAGAAGGTAATATTTTTAATAAAATATCTATTAAAAAGATTATACTGGGTAGTTGTTGTTGTTGTATCTATTAAAAGATTAATCAACACCATTGACAGTCAGCAGTTAATTCTTGTTCCAGGAAGCACTGGTTATCCAGTTCTACAAACATTCTAGCTAGGGACTAAGGAGTGATAGGTAGTCGGAAGAGCACTACCTATTACCATTGCGGATCCAGGATTTAAACTCTATGGGTTCAACCGTTAAGGTTTTTAGCATTGTACCCATTATATTTTTAAAGTTATGGATTCATATCTACAAAAGTTGTAATTTTAGTGGATTTGTATGTATAAATTTATAATCCGCATCAAAAATTATGGGTTCAATCGAACCCGGTACCGTTGTATTGGATTCGCCCCTGCTTTTTACCAATAAAGTGCTCATCACACATATATAACGACATTCAAACTAATTAGCACTTTGCTGACTCAAGCATTTATCAAAGACTAACAAAAAGCTCATCAGACTCACATGGTGTTTCGACTCGCTTGTCAAGCCATTTCCTCTAGGGATCTCATTTGGAAGCGAAGGGTGTGCTAATAGCATAACCTTATCCACTACGCCACCTTCCCAAGAAGTAAAGAAAGAAGAGATGAGAAGAAACGCAAAAGAATACTGTGGCACCACAAAAAATAGGAATCACCTTACTAACTAAAAATGCATGCTGTAAATAACAACATTCCCTACACTTTGACATATTTTCTGGCAAATTAATGCTTCTCAGGATTCCTGCCCCTTTCATCAATCTCAGCTTTTGCACTCTTCGTATCCTCGTTATAGTTGTCCTGCTATAAAACTTCCTCCTTCTACCAAGTTGATTTTCCTAAATACCTTCACTATTGAAACTGGAAGCTAACTTTACATGTTATATGCTTATACTAAATTTGCAAAGTTGACTTGTGATCTTCCTGTACATCTGCACATGCTTTTGCACACTACTTAACTAGCTGACATCAGCAACCAAGGGTGTGGCTAAGCGGTCCTTGAAGTAGGTGAACCATGCAAGACCAGGGTTCAAATCTCCACGAAGACTCAAAAAAACAAGGCCATTTCTTTCTGATCTGCCTAATTCTTGGTGATCAAAGTTGCCCAATAATTGTACTAGTGGGAGGTAGTAGGCACCTGGTGAAATAGTTGAGGTATATGCAAGCTCACCCGAACACCAATAAGAAGGTCATGCACAAGCATCCATTAGTTAGGTCAGTGTTAATTGAACTGGAGCTTCGAGCTACAAAAGATTGGCCTACAAAATGCTTCTTAAAATTCTTCATGTCTACTTGGCATTTAGCCTTTCTCCAATATTATATATCAGCAAATTTGAAACTTGCTTCCATAATGCTGCAATCGTCCAACTTTTAATCAATATTTCCTTAAAGCTTATAGCGACACCTCATAATTATTCAACTAAAAAGTTTGAAGTATACCAGAATATCCAAAATCGGTTTGCATTAATTTCAGCCCGATTTCCTGAGAAAAATCTTATCCTCAACCCAGAAAAAGAAACTAAACAAATAGTCTAGTTTTACAACAACTCCTCTTACTTCCCATTTAGTTTGAATTTAACCACTTCCACTGCTGACTAGCAGTCTGCTATAGAACATGACTATTTAATTATACAGGTTAATGCTCAAGTGCGAACCTACTAGATTCCTGATAAGTGTTTCAACTGTTAGCAACAATAACTCTGATTCACTCGTGAGCGACCAGTACAAGGAAGAGTGATATCTGACTCATTACTCATTAATAATGAAAGAGCTCAGTACTTCGCCATCAAACTGTATACCAAAAAAACTATTAGTCATGTTCCTCTGAATGGAATGATAAGCAGTTCAATGATAACATAAATCATATAGGCCGTCTGGTTTAAACAAAATTCACAATACATGAATTGTTATGCAGTGAACAATAATATGTGTATTATGCGACGTTAGCAACATAAGGATCAGTATGCAGAGATTGCAATACCAAGGTCAAGAATTAGTTTTTCCTAGTATTGCTAATACATGCATTACTACTTCACATTCTATCTCGTACAAGCTAATAAGTTATGGAAGCATTAGTTAAGCAGAGTTTTACATCAGACAAAACACTATATAATGTATAGAGTTGTCAAAAGCAAGTCCAAGATTTGAATTTTGAACTTTATGGTTCGGGTTTGAAATTCATCCATTTGATTTATTGTCTTTGAAATCTATTATTTTGACTTATTTAGTGAATTATGTAACACATATACATAGTTTGAGCCAAAGCTACTGTGTTCGTATCTATTATTTCTACTTATCTTGTGAATCAACACATATATAGAGTTCGAGCCAAAGTTACTCTTACAGATGAACCCGTATACTATACCACTAAGAGTTGTATAATTAATAACCTAAGGTTGTATTAATAATGCAGAGTTTGTTGCATCAATATTACAGAGTTTTATGCTAGAAATATTTCCGTTATACAGCAAAATATTCGACTCTTTAGTGATACCGATCCAAAGGCAAACACTACACTCAAATCCAATGTCTACCGCTAAACAATAATGTCAACAACATCAGTAATATTAACGTCTCCTACAAAGCTTATTACGAGACATTACCGTGAGCCTCTGTGAACGTTCCTCCGGGAGACTAATCGGTACACTTCCGGTATTGATTTGCAGAGTCGAGAGAGCGACAGATGACGGCGGCGCCGCCTCTTCCTCCTCTTCTAGCTGCTCAACGTCAGGCAGCGGCTTGAACTGCGGAGAGGAAGAGAGAAAAGAGCTATTGCCTTTGAGGATCTGAAGAAAGATCTGGAAGAAGAAAGCTAGCCAACTCAGTAGCGATTTCCAGAGCTGTATAGTCCTCGGCGTGTAGACTTGTGTAGCTTGAACAAGCTCCGGCATGGTGAATCAGTATAAAGTCCGGCGAAGGGTGCGCACCGTGTTCTCGTTCACAACACCAGGTGGAAGTCAAAAATGGCAGATCAATTAATGGAGAATTCAAAAAGCTCTTTTGTTTGTTTCTACTGATTACTTTTAAAATGGCTGCTGAGTGTATTATTACAAGGATTAAGATTATTTTGAAACTTTGAAATAATAATAATTGACAAAAGAAAAAGGATTTGTGAGTTAAGTTGGAGGTGTGGTCAAGGTTGTGCCTCGACAATAGTTTCCGCTTTAAGGCCCCGTTTGGCCATATATTTTGGCATCGGTTTTTAAATATTTTTTAAAATATTGTTTGGTC
This sequence comes from Nicotiana noctiflora, assembly GCA_032618575.1. Lineage (NCBI taxonomy): Eukaryota > Viridiplantae > Streptophyta > Magnoliopsida > Solanales > Solanaceae > Nicotiana > Nicotiana noctiflora. The sequence goes on along the minus strand of JASVEL010013330.1, from coordinate 502,225 downwards.
ATAGGCCCCGGCTTGGCTCAGCGGTAAACTTGCTTGCCGTGGTGTGTCAGGTCGCGGGTTTGAATCAGCCTCTCTGCAAAGCAGGGGAAGGCTGGCTAGAGTACTCCCTTCCCCAGACTACCACGAAGTGGGTATTGAACTGGGTCAACCCTTGTTTGGTCATAGATTAATGATTTATTTTTGAAAATTTTTAAAAATTATTTTTCAAGTTCCTAAAATCTAGTTTAGGATAGATTTTGGATGAAACTTGTTCTCCCACTCTCAAGACTTCAAATTTTTTTCAAATAAAATGCATGTCCAAACATAATTTCAACTTCAAAAATTAATTTTTCAAGTTTCAACTAAATCTATGTTCAAATATTAGCTAAATTATATATTTTGATATTGAAAAAGAGACTATAGTGTAGTAATAGATATATTAAAAGTATATATCACGAAATTCTCTAGGCAAAATACCTTAAACCACCCCTAAACTTGGCTCAGGTTATTAGTATTCTCCCCGTATGCCCAATTTTACTTACCCCTCAACTTGGCCGTTTGAGGGCATTTACCTCCCTAAACACTAATGTGGCATAAAGCGTAGGTACACGCGCCTGCCACGTGAATTTTTCAATCTATGTGGTATTTTTTTAAAAATAAAATATTTTTTTACCTTTTTAAGAATATTACTTTTTAAATAATATTTTCGAATATAATTTATAATAAAACTTGGATAGAACTACATTATTTAGGCTAAAAATATTTATTTGGCCAAAAATAATAATATTTTAGTTAATCTTTTTTTGAAAACGATTTATACAATTGAAATAAATAGTTAAGGTATCTAAAAAGTTATAATAAATACATAGTTAAAATAAATAGTTGCATCAAAAGAAGAAATAAAAGAGTGTACAATTGCATTTGTAATTTCTTGCAATTGTACACTCTTTTTATTAATTTTTTTTATGCAATGCCTATTTATTTCAATTGTGTATTTTTACTTTTTTAGGTAAATCTGACAAAAATAAAATAATTAGAGCACTGTAATTTAGAGCTATATAAAAAATTATAGTCATAATAATTAATTTCAAATTATGTATTTTTTATAACATTTTAGATGCGTTTATTATTTATTTCAATTATATAAATCTTTATTTTAGTTCAAATTCAAAAAAAGAATAACTAAAATGTTATATTTTATGCCCAATTAAAATATTTAGTCTAAATAACGTAGTTCTATCCAAGTTTTATTATAAATTGTATTTGAAAAAAAATTATCTAAAAGGTAATATTCTTAAAAAGGTAAAAAAACATTTTATTTTTCTAAAAAAAGTCACATATACAGAAAAATCCACGTGGCAGGTGAGTGCACAATACTTTTTTCCACACAAGCGTCTAGGGGTAATCTCTCTCAAAAGACCTAGTTAAGGGAATAATTAAGACCGAGCATAGTTCGGGAAGATTACTAATAATCTGAGCTAAATATTGGGATGGTTTAAGGTATTTTGCCAATCCTTTATCCACAAATAAATGAGTTAGATTTAAATTTTGAGAGTGAAAAAAATTTCATAGAATTTCTTTCCTGAAATGGGCACATAACACTAATTTAATTAGTATTCCTACTGCATGTTGGGCTGCTCGAATTTCGAGAGTCAAACTTTTTAATTTTGACCACAAATTCGAATATACAAATCCTTAAGTTTTTTAAAAAAAGGTATATATTTAAAAATTATGTACAAAGTATTATAAGTCACAATTATTAATAATTTTAAAATACCTAAAATATATATAAAAGAATTGCGATTAAAAATAATTTATTTGACTTTTCATATATGAAGTTTGCCATATAAATTGAGACGGGGGAGTATATAGGTAAATCGAAATTAGTCGAGCTAACTTAGGGCTCGTTTGGACATAAATTAAATTTTCCTTTTCTCCAAAAAATTTTACTTTTTTCGAAATCAGCATTTGTTCATAAATTTTCTAATTTTAACTTGAATATGAATTTTGAAAATTTTAAAAAATTTGAAAAACTCCAAAAAATTATTTTTAAAATTTTCACTTAAATCACTCGTAAAAATTCAAAATAAATCTAAAATTATATTCATATCCAAACACAACTCTCTAAATTTTAAATACCATTTTAACTTGAAAAATTTCTTTCACCCTATTTTGAAATTTTACAATTCTTATGTCTGAACTCCAACTTAATAACCAAAGAGTTATAGAAAAAACTAGTGTTATAAAATAAAGATTGTAAAGTAAAAACAAGTATAGAGAGAGACTGATATATTATTCGAATTCAAACTGATGTACATAATGAACTTAAAACCCTTCTATTTATAGAAGGAAAACTCTTCTGTTTATAAAAGGAAGGAAGCTGATGTGTAAGCTGCTTGTGTAAGTGCTACAATACCAGATATGGATAATCTTTTACTGAGAGTAATGTTTATCTATAACGGAGTACCGAATGAATAAGTTCATTGTACCCAATATGGATAATCTTCTACTAGAGGTAATGTTTATCCATAACCGGATTCTGAAAGAATAAGCTTATTATACCCAGTATGGATAATCTTCTAGTGGGAGTAATATTTATCCGTAACCCGGTACCGAAAAGATTAGCTTCTTCAGGAAGCTTTATTTCCAATAGAGTAATAAATAGATAAACATATTTACGGCTGAGTTCCATATGGATAAGCTTCTTCAAGAAGCTTATTACAACGGAGTATGAACATCCATAATATAATATATTTATATCCCCTTGGATTTTCACTAAAAGATAGTGTGCCTCATTAAAACCTTACTATGAAAAACCCTGTGGGAACAAATTCTAGTGAAAGGAAAAGAGTGTACAAATTTAGTAATGCGCATTGCTAGGTGCCTCATTAAAAACCTTATAAGGAAAACCCTGTGGGAAAAAACCTTAGTAAGGAAAAAAGAGTGCATCGCGTATTTACTCCCCCTGATGAAAACCTTGTTTTAAATATTTGAGTCTCTGCATTCTAACCTTGTATCCGCATAACCAATACGATCTGCACCACATTTGTTAGCATTAGCAAGATACATAAGTGCATAGCAATTGTACTGAGATCGAGTATTTCAAGACCAAGGAGTTCCTCATCCTCTTTTGGAGGTCAGAACGGATCCTTATTCACTTCATGTGATTGAACACTCATTGATGTACTTAATGGGTGTGCTTGTCCATGTAAAAGCATTCAAAGACCCTTTCCGTATAGGCAAATTGATGGATAAAGATCTCATTTGCTAAATATTTAATTTGCAGACCAAGATAAATTTTATTTTTCCAAGATCCTTCATCTAAAATTCTTTCTTAAGATATTCAATTGCCTTTGGAGCTCTTCTGGAGTTCCAACAAGATTTATGTCATCAACATAAATAGCAATTGTAACAAATTTTGATGATATTTTCTTTACATGGACAAATAACATTATTTATATAACTCTCTTTCAGCAAATATTCACTGATGCGATTAAATCACTTGCGTCCAGATTGATTTAAACCGTACAAGATCTTTATAATTTGATCGAGTACATTTCCCAAGACTTTGAACTTATATGCTTCAGGCATTTTAAATCCTTCAGGGATCTTTATAGAGATTTAATCAAATGAGTCATATAGGTTATGCTCGCATTTTAATGGCATGACATCTTCAGGTGTCTGGACTACTGGTCCGATCCTCACAATATTTCACCGTATTGTTCACTATGTTATATCAAATATATCGTCGACGATCATTTTGTATCGGTTCCTAAGCGACATAACTTGTTGAGATCTCATCACTTTCTTTATTTTCAGGTACCTCAACTTCTTCTGGAGTTTCGTGAAATATTATGTTGTGGGCTCTTCTAGAGCTTATTTCCTCCTCATTGTGATCATTTTGATCATTATCTCCGTATCATTTTTCAATGATTGTTACCTTTGGAGCTGATTTGTCTACCACGCTTCATGCGTACAGTAAACTCTATCCTTCAAGGACTTTAAATTTTAATATGACCATTTACAGCTGAAATATGATATTTGATTTTGGATCAGCAAATGCTTTTGGCATTTGACTTGAATTATCTTCTAAGTGAGGATCATGATAATTCCATTCATATAGCATATTTTTCAGCTATTTATTCCATTCCCCAGATGTTAGAAAAACTAACATATATCCCCAATCTTCTTTGGAAAATATATATTTGTGCATTGTGGTAGAGAAATTAATCGTATACCATACGTCAAAAGATAGTAAAATATTTGATTTCTGATCCTAAACCAATTATGAGGGGAGGACTTATCATATATTGTTGGTCTGATGCATACAAGTGTTGCTGTATGCAATTTTGAATATCTTAGACCAACACATAAAGTTTTGTTCTCATAAGCAATAGTTTAGCCATTAGTATGAGGTATTCAATGCTAAACCAACTTGGATATAAACCATCATTATCAAGATGAGTTGTCTTGATTTCATAATCTGAGAGTTATGCTCTTAATTGAGAAAAGTTATCTCAAATGCCAAACTGCAGGTTGACAATAAACATACATGTAACCATCTTATATATGCATCTATAAGTGGTTCACATGACATGTGAATGTTCCCATATTCACCTTTTATATATTTCAGAATCAGGGGTCTTAGTCCCAACTTCAACTGGTATAATCAATTTATTAGGAGAACAAGCAACACAGGAGAATTCTTGAAGAATCTTCTAGTTCTTCAGTATATGCTTATCAAAATTCTCAAATAGCTCAAAAAAATGGAAAATAAAAACTTCAAGTTTATCATGGCATGTGTTATCTCTTAGTAAACTTCTGATTTACTATGACATAAACTTTTACATTAGTAAACTTCTGATTTACCATGGCTATTTTTTGCATTAATAAACTTCTGGTTTACCACATGTAGTACAAATTGAAGAATAAGGCGGGTAACTTCTCACATTCATATTTACCCCCTATTATTATGGAAACATGAAGATTTTCAATCTTTCAATCATCTGCACTCTCAATAAGATTGTCATTTGTATTAGTAAACTTCAGGTTTACTATAATATATGTTTTGATCATAATCATATAATATGAATGACATATTTGTAAATGAGCTCTTCGAGAGCCTTCATTTATTATCCACAATCTAATATTTATCGGACACTACTGGTGCCATGTGTCTTCTAGACAAACAGTTAGCTCTTCAAGAGCTTTTGATAATTTTCTACTACCAAATATTACTCAGACACTTCTGGTGTCATGAGAGAAAATCATAATAAAATGAACATTACAAAGATAATTCTAAATTTATAAATGTAAGAAATTATGAATTTCAGTATTTTTACCACCAACTTTGTGACAAATGTCTCATTCAGGGAGAAATGCCATTAACATCTGAATATTATATATCAAAGAGACAACCGCATAATCATTATATCCTTTGATACTCTACCTCTTCGGGAGGTGAGTTGTGGTATTTTTTCATTCACCCCAAGAATTGAAAATGTGCTTCAAAAGTAACTTTGAATAGCTTATTATTTTATTGATGCACAGAAAGACACAATTTATAATATTTTCCTATTTCGGGAGAAAAATATTATCTTATTATCCACAATTTAATATTTATCCATAATAGGATTCTGAAAGGATAAGCTTATTATACCCAGTATGAATAATCTTCTACCGGGGGTAATATTTATCCGTAACCGGGTACCGAAAAGATAAATTTCTTCAGGAAGCTTATTTCCAATAGAGTATTAAATAGATAAACATATTTATGGCAGAATTCCATAGGAATAAGCTACTTCAGAAAGCTTATTTACAATGGAGTATGAATATCCATAATATAATATATTTATAACAATAAGAGACTATTTGGCACGCGATGGGCAAAGAGTGGCTATTGACGCTATGTAAAGGACCATTCCGCTTTCGTCTTTAGTCTTTTCATGTAGCTACTGAGCTATTGGTTGATTTTCTTTTTCTTTGTTTCAAAACAAATGGGAACTGGGAACGAGGGGAGGCCTTTCATTTTCTCTTTTATTTTAGTTTTTATTACTATGAGAATTAAAGTGGGATTCTAAAACCAAAGTTTCACTAAAGTACGAATAAAGTTATGCTTTTTCTTCCGAATGGGTATTAATATAATTCTATTTCAAATAATGAATTCAGAAATCATAAATAGGAAAGTTGTGTCTTCTAAATTTAGAAGAAAGTTTATAAACTTATCATTTCATATTTCCGGAATCCCTAACAATTAATGTACGTTATTTATATTAAAGTTAAATTTTTGAAGTAGACCAAAAAAACTTAATATAGTACTTATTTAGTGCAGTTATTGATAAAAAATAATGTTCAGTCTTACCCAATTTACTTTCACATGGTGTTCATAAAAATTCAAAAGCCCGAACTAAACCGATCAAAAAAATCGATACTTTTTAGTTTGATTTGATTTTGGTTTTGAAATTTTAATAACCGATCAAATTTAGTTTGTTTTTTATTTTAATAAAAAAAATGAACCAAACCGAATATAAGAGTAGCTATTTTAAATTTATTATTACACCTATATATATATATATATATATACAAATTTTCAAAATTTTTATAGTAAATGTTAATCGTTTGCGCTTTTCAGTTCTTTACCTTTGCATTCTATTTTGATTTATAGTTTTCTTTTGTTAAATGTAAAAGTCTATTTCATGTTAACAATAATATATTTTTAATTGAGTCCTTAAATTATTCATCATTATTTGATTCAATTATCATCAATATATCTTGGTAAAAATTAGATTTCTCAAAGAAAAATTGATTTAATAGTCTTACATTGAAAATGTGATCACCGAATATGTGTTTGGTAGTTGATGTCTTATATTTAAAATAAATAAATAAATAACAAAAAAAAAACGGAAAATCGACACAAACCGAATCGAAAAAAAAATGACTTAATTGTTTAGGTTTGGTTCTAAGATTTACAAAAATTAACTTACTAGGTTTGATTATTTTTAAGAAAAAATCGATCCAAACCGAATCATGGACACTCCTACTCAAGATTAATAAGGAATGCTAAGAAATATCAAATGTGTAATTCAACTGAATTGAATTTGAGTGATTGTTTGTGTTGAAATTACGGGCCAAACGCTGAAGCATCTGAATGGCCCATTAGGCATCGCTGGATAGACCTAACAACAAGGTAGAGCCAATCTTAAAGGTATGTTATTTAGGAATTAGTCAGTGCATCTTGAATTTAGTTTTTCAGTTTAATTTTTCAGGACAAAAATATTATTAGTTATCCTTAAGTTAAGGTTTTTAGTTTAAAATTTCACGACATAAGAAGTATTGGCTAATCCCTACATAACATCCTTGATAATGGCTATATGTGCACTTGCCCCTAACAAAAGTATGAATAATTTACTTAAATAGCCGTCTACCCAAGCGCTTCAGCTCAAAATAGCTGGAAGATATGTATAATATGTATAATCCATGTATAATATGTGATAATCATATGTAATAACTAATAAGTATATATAATTTATATATTCCGACTAGAAAAGGTTCGACCGGCTATTTATATAAATATCCCAAAAGTATCATGCATTTGACGAATCGAGGCCCAACTTAGAGTCCAACTCAAACTTAAAACCTCATAATTTGGTGTTAACACACTTGCTCATAGATGGTAACTTGAATTTTCTACTTAAACTTCAAAATATCTCCAAATCAAATGCCATAAATTTTAAAACATTTTCAAACAGAACCTAATTAGATTCTTTCTGTTATATAATGTTGTATTTCGTATGTTTTTTAGAACCCCAAATGAAACTCATCTCGCTCAAAGTATGCCTGTAAAATGGAATCCAAATGTTGGAGGTTTTAAAAGAAGTACATACATCTCATATAATGCTTCTTGCCTTCGTATTACATTAAAAAAATAACGTTTTATGGTATACACTGTATATCTCATTATTAATCAAATGATCCAGATATCTATCAAAAAAGTATGTTCCAACGTAAAATTATAAATTTTTATGCAATGCGGATACACATATAATCATTTTCATGGATGCTATTTAGAGATTAGTTAATACTTATTTTGTCCTAAATTTTTATACTGAAAATCTTAACTTCAGGACAATTCAAAAAAACATTATCCTGAAAATTTAAACTGAAAAACTTCAATTCAAGACGCATCGACTAATTTCTAAATAACAACCATTTGGAGTGGCTATCTAGAGTTATTTCAAACGGTAGTGAGTCCATTAAACCATCATCTCAGAGTTTGTTATATCTTCATTATTCTTCTGAATTATCAAGTCTAGTTTTAGTAATAATTGTTATGTTATTTCCTCAAATTTGTAGATTATCATCAAGAAATAGAAGAAGTGTAAATATTGTTATTTCCTCAATTTTGTAGGGAGAACATATCACTTGCGCTGCTCACTTTCATTAACTTTTTTATTTACTTGGTATATTATGTCATTTGGCACTGCTATAATCCTATTGACTAGTTCGTTTGACATAACACGTCACATTACTTGACATATGACATGAATTTAAGTATTTAGGATAAAATGACATCAACTAAACGTTGAACTTTTTACAGTGGGCTCATCAATTGTAGCCTATTAAATTGGCTATTTTAGTGAATGGACTTTCAATAAAATTTATTTTTATTGAACATAAATAATTAATACAATCATATTAGTCTATGATATTTATTTGGATTAATTTGTCTTGAATTTAATAATAAAACAAATTATTTTATGGATAAATTCAATAATACTTGAATGCCTACAAATTGGTTTCATAGAGTCAACAACTCGTCTAAGGTGGGAAATAATCATTACATAAATGATCTAGTTAATTTGGTCAATTTTTCTAAAATTGTGATTCAACAAAATTTATGAAATGAATCTAGGGTTCAGTTCGAAGAGAGAAGACAGAGAAAGAGAGGAAAAATAGATTTTTCATTTATCTCAAATCAGAATCTTCTATAGGAGTATATATACAAAGGACAAAATAGTTTTGTTCTATCAAGTTAATTGGGCTCCTATTTTAACAATCTAATGGGCTAATATAAATACAATTATTGTGCTGACTTTGGCCCAAATTTGTTCTATACAACTTTGGCCCAAGACTGTAACACCTCTATATGTTTATGTAACTCCAACACCCCCCCCCCCCCCAGTTGGAGGGTGAGGTCACACCCAACTTGCCACGCAAAAAATAATGTTGTCCACCTGTCAAACACTTGGTAAAAATATCAGCCAGTTGAGAAGTAGTGTAGATATGATGTAAAGAAATTAGGCTATCATCTAACTTTGTCCTTATGAAATGGAATTTCATTTCGATGTGTTTAGTACGTTCGTGAAATGCTGGATTTCTTGCAATGAGCAAAGCAGCCAGATTATCACAATACACATGAACATGAGACACATAAGGAATTTCCAAATCACTGAGCAGACAAACCAACCAAATCAATTCAGCCACAACCTTACTCATGGCTCGATACTCAGCCTCAGTAGAGGTAATAAAATAACAGACTGTTTCTTAGATTTTCAACTTATTAAACTTTCACCCATAGTTATGCAAAAACCAGAAACAGACCTACGAGACTCATAACAAGCAACCCAATCACTATTACAATGGGCAAGTAAAGAAAAATCAAAAGAAGTATTCAGAGAAACCCCAAAGTCAAGAGTGCCTTTCAAATATCACAAAATGTGAAGAGCGACATTTATATGAGGCACCCTAGGACACTTGAGGAACTCACTTAAATGTTGCACAACAAAATACAAATCAGGTCTAGTATGGGTGAGAAAGTTAAGTTTCCAACTAAACTCCTATAAGAGTCAAGCCTGGGCAATAACTCTCCATCAGCAGATGATAGCTTGACACCCAATTCTAGAGGAGAAACCACAGCAGAAACATAAGCACACCAAATTCACGAAGCAAATCAGTGATAAACTTCCGTTGATGAAGAATAACCCTAGAATTATCATAGAAAACTTCAATCACAAGAAAGTAGTTGAGTAGACCCAAATATTTGATTTTAAATTGGTCGTTAAGAACTCCTTAAAGGCAAAAATTTCAGCAAAATCATCACCCGTAAGAATAATATCAACCACATAAACAACAAGGAAAATAGTAGAATTGGCAGATTTCTTGATGAAGAAAGAATAATCATTTAAAGAATAAATATAACCTCTATAGCAAAGTGCAGTGGATAATTTGGCATACCACTGACGAGATGCTTGTCTTAAGCTATAATGGGATTTTTGAAGCTTGCAAACCAAGATAGAAGAGGATTGAACATTGGAAGTAACCTTAAGACCCGGAGGTAGTTTCATGTATAGCTCCTCATCTAAGTCACCGTGAAGAAATGTGTTGTTGACATCTAATTGAAGGAGAGACCACCTTTTCTTGACAACAAAAGTCAGAAGACACCGGATGGTGCACATCTTGATAACCGGGTAAAATATTTCATGAAAATCAATCCCTTCAATTTGTGTATCACCCCGTACCACCAATATAGCCTTATACCTTTCCACATTACCATCAGCTTTATGTTTGATTTTATACACGCATTTGCAAACTATTGGTTTCTTGACTTTGAGTAGCTCAACTATTATCCAAATTTTATTTGCTTATAAATCATCAAACTCATGCCCCATTGCCTCCTGCCAAGCAGGGCTGGTAGAAGCCTGAGTAAGAGAATGAGGCTTAGTTGTTGTTGAATGGGCAGCAGAAAATAATATTTAAGTGGAGCCAGAAAGAGAAGGAGGAAGTTGTGTTATAAAATTATTAAAGTGGGAAGGTAGAGTGTGAGGTCTACTGCTTCTTCTAACTTCAGGAGGAGGGTTAGAGCATGAGCTAGAAGGTGTAGAAGTAGGACAAAAAGTATGAGGATCTAGAGATGTAATGGTTGAAAGAGGAACAGAGCAGGGAAATGAAGAAGTTGAAGTTTTAGATTGAGAAGGACAACAAGAAGTTTCAGATTGAGAAGGATAAGGACAAGAATCACCAGTAGGAATGAGAGGCATTGGAACAGTAAGTATAGGAGAAGGAGAAGTTAAAAGGAATGGAAAAATTGACTCATGGAAGACCACATCTCCGGATACAAACACATTTTTAGGAGAGAGATTGTATAATTTATATCCTTTCTTACCAAATGGATAACCAACTAGCACACAAGAGGCTGCCCTAGGATCTAGTTTGTCTCTGTTTCACTTGGGGATGGTAGCATAGCATAGACAATCAAATAACTTCAAATGTGTATAGGAAGGGGATATTCCATATAAAACTTCAAAAGGGTTTTTATTGCATAAAACAGTTGATGGAAATCTATTTATTAGGTATGTGGCAGTCAAAATGCAATCTCCCCAAAATTGTTTTGGGAGTTTTGATTGAAATAACAATGTTCTTGCTGTTTCTAGAAGATGTTTGTGTTTTCTATCAACTACACCATTTTGTTGGGGTGTATGTGCACAAGATGTTTGGTGGATAATACCATTTTTAGAGAACTATACTAAAGCAGAATTGGAGAGCCCTATTTCTAGGGCATTGTCACTCCTTACAGTCTTAAGATGAAGATTGAATTGGGTTTTGATCATAGCTATGAAAGCTTTCAACAAGGAAAAGGTATTACTTTTAGAATGCATTAAATGAGTCCAAGTGACCCTACTATGATCATCCAAAATGGTAAGAAAATATCTATCTTCAGAATATGTTTGTGTGTGATAAGGTCCCCTTATGTCAACATGAATCAATTCAAATAAGGAATTAGAAACATAAGTGCTATGAGAAAAAGGCAATTTGTTTTGCCTTGCTAATGGGAAAACAAGGCAAGTAAAAGATTGTTTAGAAGATAAATCAGCAGATATAGAAGGAATAAGCTTCATTTTAGCAAAAGAAATATGTCCCAGCCTATAATGCCACAATACATCATGTTTATTTATACTATGCACATCTCCAGAAGGAACTAAAAGAATAGAATTCAAAGCATTTTTATTTGGTACAGTTTTGTTAATGGAAACATCAAAAACATTCTTAGAATGTATAATCTTACTAAAAATAGAAACATGGAATCCAGAACTTACCAAGTTGCTTGTAAAGTCCTTGGTCAAACTTACCAAGTTCCAAAAACTTCTTCATGTAAAGGTCCTGTATGAGAATGCATGAACAAGAAGTAAACAGAATTAAGCACTTGAGTTGTTGAATCAATTTGTGGACAGAAATCAGATTTTAGTGAATTGATGGAATGTATAGTACTTGATGAAGAGACAAAGAGGGAGACAAAGTAACAGATCCTATACAAGTAACTTTTGCCTTGTATCCATTAGGTAAAGTCACTGAGTAAGGAGTAGTTAGTGGTATGACATTAAAGAGTATATCTTTATTAGAGGTCATGTGATCAGTGACCCCACTATCTATGATCCATACATTTCTACTAGCCCCAGAAACAAATAAGCATGAGATTCATTGTCAAAATACACAGGCAAAGACAAAATACTACGTGCAAAGTTTGCAGAACTCATGAGGTTGGCTGAGAATCAGAATCAGAAGCAAGTTGAGTTTGCTGCAGCAATGTCTTGTTGTTTGTTAAACCAGGAGTAGATGAGGCTTGATCATCACAAATTTGACCAGGAGTTCAATTAACAGAAGTACAATCACCAAATTAAGGAGAATTATGTTTCTAATTAGGATATGGATACCCAAATTAAGTGGACACATTTGTAGCTACCCCTTTTCTTTATTAAATTTGAAATCTGGGGCCACCCATGAAGTTTATAACATTTTTCAATTGTGTGACCTGATTTCTTGCAATACTTGCAGAAGACATTGATTCTGGACTGTCCAAAATCTATCTTTTGATTGTACTGTTTTGGAGTGAATGTCTTATTATTCATTTTGGCAGAAAAAGAAGCAAACTTTGGAGTAAGTTGAGGACTGAAATGAACATGTCTTTGATTCTTATTATATGCACTATCAAGAGAAAGAGGAGGTTGCATTATCCACAGATTACTTCTAATCCCCACATAAACCTCATTTAACCCCATAAGAAACTGATGTAGTTTATCCTCCATCTCGTCTTTTTGAATGCCTGGCTTAGCAGAACAAGTACATGAATTACCATAATTTTTACGCATGGTCTCCAACTCATCTCAAAGTTTCTTCAGTTTGTTAAAGTATGAAGCATGGTCAATAGACCCTTGATGGGTTGATGCTAACTCCTTTTTAATTTCAAAAACCTTAGTCACATTCACAGTCTCATATCTACGCTCCAGTTATTTCCAGATAATCTCAGTAGTTTCTAAGTACTGGACACTCTTAGCAATAGCTGGTAACAGTGAACTAGTTAGCCATGAAATTACCATGTTATTACATCTATCCCATTGTCGTAATTTTGTAGAAGTGTCATTACTCGAAGGTCTAGGACAAGATCCATCAACAAACGCGATTTTGTTTTTAGCAGAAAACAAAACTATCATGCTTTTTTTTCATCCCCCATAACCAGACCCGAAGAATAGAGTACTAACTAGGCCCGTTCCAGGAATATCGGAAGAATGTATAAAAAGAGGACTCGAAGGATCAGGATTATACGAAGTTTCAGTAGAAGTCCTAGGATTTACCATAGTTCAATAATTTGGGAAAAATCATTCAACAAGGCAAAAATTGAGAATCAAAGTCGAATAATGACACTAAACATACATCAATGAAGGAAAATACCACAAGCTATGATGCAAAGGATAGAAAATTAAGGTTATCGATCTTCTTCCTTTATACTCGAAGAAGTGAGCCTTGAAATACTCAAAATTGATAAACTTGCCGGAATAGGACATGACTGTCAGACAATAGGAGAATCCTCGCTGGAATTTGAGAAATCTCCGTTCATCGAACCAAAAAATACCAGCAAAATCCTCGTTCCATTTCGATTCAAACAACATGACCAACACCGTTCGATTTATCACACTTGAATCTACCCAAAAACCTGGCTCTGATACCATGTTAACATCATGATTAAACAAATTTATGAAATGAATCTAGGGTTCAGTTCGAAGAGAGAAGACAGAGAAAGAGAGAAAAATTAGATTTTTCATTCATCTCAAATCAGAACCTTCTAGAGGAGTATATACACCTATATATACAAAGGGCAAAATAGTATTGTTCTATCAAGCTAACCAGGCTCTTATTTTAACAATCTAATGGGCTAATATAAATACAATTATTGGACTGACTTTAGCCCAAATCTGTTCGACAAAACTTTGGCCCAAGACTGTAACATCTCTGTATGTTTGTGTAACTCCAACACAGTTAACCAGTTCACTATTCATATAATTTTTGGTTCGAGAAAATAACTAAGTTAAGCAATAAGAACCATGGTTTGGCTTATGTTGGTTCCACTTATTCTTTTAATTGTTTTATATAACAATATAATTTAATTAAATCTTTAATTAATATTTAGCATTGTCGGATATAATTCTCGTTTGACCCTAATTTAACAATTGTAGAATAACCACATATAGAGGTGTGCATTCGAATCGGCTTATCGATAAATCGAAACGGTTTATCGATATCAGTTTATCGATTTTGAAATTTTTCTTATCGAGTTATCGATTTTGATTTCGATTTTGATTTGTTCTCTTCGGTTTATCGATAAACCGATAGGATATATTAAAAAGAAAAAAAATTAATTTTTTTATAATTTTTAAATTTTTTTTACCTTATTCTATAGTACGCTTTCCTTTACCCTAAGTCCCTAACCCTATTATTTTCTCTACCACATTTAAGGAATAATCATATTTAAAGCTCAAGGGAATGAAATTCAAATTAATAAAAAACAAAATTAGTCGTGATGATGTATTTTTTTATGCCGTTGGAGTGTTGATGACATATATTTGACCCCTTACTTTAGTTTCGTTGCATGTGCTTGTTGACACAATATTTATGTTATAAATGATGTTCGTCTTATTTTAACTTCTTTTGTCTATATTAGTTAGGTGTATTTATAGCGATATACTTTCCGTGGAATCCCGCTAATTTTCATATTGGCGTAATCGATAACCGAATTAAGAAGCCCCAAAAATCGATAAATCGAAAAAATCGAAAATTTATTGGAACGACAATAGTAAGTATATGTATAAATCAATCATCGATAAGTGATTATTGATAAAGAGTAAAATCGAATTGATAAGTCAAATGCACATCCATAATCGCATATGAGAAATCTTAAAATACATATGAAAAGGAACAAGGGAAGGAAATAGGAATGTACCAATGGAAAAAAATAATATAAAAGTGAGCATTGAAAACGTGTGAGAATTCTTTTTTGGTTGTGATATTTCTTTTTTTAATAAGATTAGATAGCTACAATATCCAACTTATTCTCTATTTAGTGTATGCTGACTCTCTGTGATTAAAATAAAATTATTCTAGTGCTATGTAGGACCTAAGGAAATTTTCAAATACTCTTTTCATTTACTTTTACTCATCAACTATACTACTACAAAATTTTTATATTTACTTATCAATTTTAGCAAAATCAAGAAAAAATTAATTCTTTTTATCTTAGCCTTATCATTAACTATTCATTTTCCAAACTAATTTTCAAGACCTATTATTATTATTATTATTATTATTATTATTATTATTATTATTATTATTATCATTTCTTAAGTTGAGTATCAAATCCATTATGAACAAGTAAAAGTTTTTAAATAAAACATTGTTTGTCTTCTTGATTTTAGAACTAAATGAAGTTAGGGTTATACTGACCTTGCATTTATTGTCTACATTGTTTTACTGATAAAATATGGTTCATATGCCGTTGAGGAAAAATCAGAATTAAGTCAAATAAATTTATAAACTATTGTTTAGGTTTACCTCTGTAACATGTGAATTGTGATATTTTACTTGCGCCTTTGAGTTTGGTTTTTCTTTTTAACGAATATTGGTTCATATGAAAGTTACTTACTACCTAATTTATTGTCCGTTTGGATTAATTTATTATAAGCATTTTTAAGCCAAAATAACTTTTAAGTTATTTTGTAGTGTTTGAATAGAATAAAAAAATATTTTAAGTCCATTTTTTAAAGCTAAAATAACAAAAATAAGTTAAAAGTCAAAAACTAGAATTCTTAACTTATGGCTTAAAAACTATTTTGACATAAAAGTCACTTAAAATAAGCTCATCCAAATGGGTTCTTAATTCAAAAGCTTGCACTTTTATCTTATTGCTTTTTGTCCCCAAGGGTGATGGCCTAGTGATTGACATAAATTAAAATAAATAGAGTATATTTTTCTATATTCTTTTTGGCACGAACTAAAAATAAAATATTCACATAAATTAAAATAAATAAAGTATATATTTAATTAATTTCTTAAAATTTCGAATTAAAATTAAGGAATTCGATCGAATCCATATTTTCGTATACTAGCACCGCCCTTACTTACTTGGACAGTGCCAATATAAAGGAAACATGGCAAAACTGCTCTTGTAGTCTCAAGTCTGAACTCTTACGCGGAAAGTGTAAAGACTTATCAACTCATCTTGGGTTACTTTACCTGGTTATTTCCCGGTACAAGGTGCTGTCCAACCCCACGCGCATAAAGCCCACCTACAGCCCAGTTATTTATTGGTAATACGTAGTTGTTAACATTTTTTTTTTTTCTATTCGATATTCGCATAAAAGTTCGATTTTTATTTAAATTCATTCCGCGTAGAGCTTTATCGGGGAAAGTGCTCCATATCAAAGATTTTTTCAGATTCAGGGCTCGAACTCAAGACTTCTGGTTAAAGAAAGAACAATCGCATCCAATACACCACATTCTTTGGTGGTCAATTGGTAACTAGAATATATAAATTTTAATATTAACCTTTTTGGTTTCCTACTTAATATGCGATATATAGTTGTTCTGGACTCTAATTAATTCAGATTCACATCATATACATTTAAAAGAAAAGATAATCTTTATCAGAATATTTTTTCTGTCTCAAGGCTCGAACCTCAAAGTTATTCAGCTTTAGTTAAGTGTAGAATAATCTTACTCATCTCAAACTTTGGCGACAATGATACCTTAAAATTGTAGGTGAAAGTTAATATCCTTATAGAACTGAATATTATGGTAATTGAAGTAGCTAACAATAAATATTAGTTTAGGAGATCTATGCTAGGATCGAAAAAAAGTTAGGTGTCATGCGGAAGCTAGTAAAGCAATAATTGAACGACAATAAATCGGGCATAAAAAGATAAATATATCAAAAGAGCCACACATAGTTAACGTGGTTCAGTCAACTGACCTACGTCTACGGCGAAGATGAATAATCCACTATATAAAAAGAGAGTACAAAATATCGAGAGAACAACCTCACGAAGAGTCAAACACAAGTGACACACTATCATTTGTCCAATAAAGTTCTCCCCCTAAACACGACTCTCACACCTATTATGGCTACATTGTAGATGTTGCTGAATGTGAAAGACGGATCTTCCATTTATAAAACTCCAAACTTTTTCCTACAAGAAAAAGGGACTAGCCAAATATGAAAGAATTATATTTTTCCTTCTAGGAAAAGAAAACCCAATTATGGTAAATATGTTGCCCTTTCCTTCATGAAATAGAAAAATCAAATATGACAAGAAAATCTGGACAACACCTAACAATTCTCCTCGTTGGCCTGAATTTTCTGACAAAATAAACATGATCCACCTTTTTCACATAGCCTTCACCAGGTCGCATCTCCAAGTCTCCGACACAAATTTTATCTCAACGCGAGTAGCACACCAGTCAAATTTCTCAAATAAAAATTACGATTATCGTCAAATATGTTACGGCTAGAACTGAACCCGCCAAAATGAACCTATCTTGAAACTCGCTCTAATACCACTTGTTAGGATTAAAAAAATTCAGGTGTCATGCACAAGCTAGTAAAACAACAATTGAACGACGATAAATACGGCATCAAATGAGAAATATACCAAAAGAGACACAAACCTTTAACATGGTTCAGTCAATTGACCTACGTCTACGGCGGAGATGAGAAATCCACTATATAAAAAGATAGTACAAAATATTGAGGAACAACCTCACGAAGATGCAAACACAAGTGACACACTAACACTTGTCCAATAAAGTTATTTCTCTAAACATGACTCTTACACCCCTTATGGCTACATTATAGATACTGCTGAATGAGAAAGACGGATCTTCAATTTATAGAACTCCAGATCTCTTCCTACAAGAAAAAGGACTAGCTAAATATGAAAGAATTATAATTTCCTTCTAGGAAAAGAAAAAATTCAATTATGGTAAATATGTTACGCTTTCCTTCATAATATAGAAAAATCAAATATGGTAAGAAAATTTGGACAACAATGAACAATTTACATGTTTCTCCTTATGAGAGACTAATTATCTGCAATAACCACAACTTGTGTCACCGGTTTTCGGATATCCGCATAAGATGAATGAACTCCCTTTATCCACGACCTGCTAATTCATTCTAAGATGTCGAGAATATTTTTCATAGTATTTATTGTAGGAAATTTTAGGAAAATCTCCACTTTTCTTTCTACACACATAATGATGTATTTATAAGTTATAAGTAGGATTTAAAAGGACGACTAATTAATAGTCTTACGAGTCATCTAGTTTCTTATGAGTGGATCCGAACCCAATAATATTTTCCAACAGTAATTCTAAGTCATTTGCATTTCAAGCTCAATTCTCTTAGTTACCCTAATCATTACTCCTCCAAACTGTTAGGGCTCGTCTGGTACGAGAGATAATGGATAATTAATTCCGAAATTAAATTTAATATGAATTATCACATGTTTGATTGGAATAAAATCGTGGTATAACTAATCACCGAATTAGTTATTGTATAAGGTCAAATTCTGCCTCTTGATGTGGCAACAACCCAGAACTAAACAATGGTTGTGAAAGGGTATGCCCAGAATGTCGGAGCGAAAACGCGTTCATAAGTTTTGTCGTCCCCTTGAGGACGCGCGACCTATTTTTATATTAGTATTTTATTTCGAGGAGGTCCTCCTATTATATAAAGCAGGATCCCAATATTGTAAATGATGAGATCTTTTTCTAATACAAGTTTTCTCTCTCTATTTCTCTCTTTACCCTTTTACTCTCTAGAACACTCAATACATCAAATAGAATAAAAGATACTATACACATTTCTAGGTCTTATTATATTCGATTATGATTTATCTTTGATCTATTTTTTTGATTGTATTTGCTTGCAAAGTATTCATTAACTTTTGAGTCAAATAATTTGGCGTTATCTGTGGGGATTTTGGAAATCGAAATCATAGTCTGCACCTAGAAACCCAAAAACAAACCACCTTCCTTCACATCCTATCAATATAAAAAATGGCAGAAAATGATGCAAGATTGAAAGCAATAGCCGATGTCACAACCATCCTTATTAGACCCCTCAACGAAGTCGATAGAGAAAATATCTTGAGCACAACACCTAAAAGCATTCAAGAGGGAGAAATCTCACCCTCTACATTTGAAGATCTGACGATCTTGCACGAAAAAGGAGCTTACACGTCCGTTATCAAAGAAACTCCACCCCACTGGTCAAGAAACTACTAGAAGAATGGCTGATGAACACCCTAGACAGCTTACTCTAGAAATCGCCTCAAAACAACGCTAAGAACCCATTTACGACTGATATCACTACCACCAGCGAACACCATACTGTACAAACAAAAAACAACCACTCTAATGACCAGACCAGCGATGGAACTCCTGCAGCCATCCTAAAGAAAATGGATGAAATGGAAAGTGAAAATAAGTCACTTCGCGATCAAATAAAAGAGCATCAAGAAAGGGTGGACAAAATTCCGGTGCTCCTAAGTTACTACCGAAGCTCGGCGTGGTCGAACAGCCTTACAGTGAAGAAGCTGCACCTCATTCGATCCCAAAAACCTTCAAAATGTCGCCTTACTTAAGGATATATGATGGGATGATATACCCCGAAGACCACCTGATCCATGTGACCGCTATGAAGGGTAATAATTTATCAAAGGAACAAGTACCATCCGTACTGCTGAAAAAGTTTGGGGAAACGTTAATGGGAGGGGAGTTAACGTGGTACTCACATCTGGCAGCCAGAACAATATCAATATTTGAAGAAATGGCGGATAAATTCGCCATTACCCATGTATGAGCAAAGAAAACAGAGGCCAGGGTCAACGATATCTTCGTCGTCCGGCAAACCGCAGGTGAGGGACTCAGGGACTTTCTGGCCAGATTCAATAGAGTAAGGATGAGTCTACGAAACATATCGGAAAGCATGGTGGTAGTGTAACGACTCGACCCATTGTCACGGGAATTACCGCCCCGCTTTCCCCGTTTTATGCTTTTATAGGTTTCATTATATATTTTTGAAGAATTAGAAGTAATTCAGATAGAGTTCGGGTAGAAATGAGACAATAAGTCTCTTTATGAGAAGGTTAGCTTGGAAAAGTCAACCGAATGTACACTTATGAGTTAGAAGGCTCGAAATGGATTTCCTATAATTCAACTAGTTTTGGGGGATGATTTGTGACTTAGGAGCGCAATCAGAAGTTTTTGAAGAACTTAGACTTGAATCCGATGTGAATTGATGATTTCAGTGCTGTCAGGTATGTATTGATGATTGGAACAAGTTTGAATGATGTTTTGGGATATGTTGGTGCCTTTGGTTGAGGTCCTTGGGGCCTCGGGTGTATTTCAGGTTGTGATCACACTCTTATTTGATGTTTCAACTTCATATATTTGGACAAATAGGGATACCGTATTGAACAAATGAGCTCCGATTACTATTTTGAATAAATCATTGGATCCGTATCATAATTACGGATCCGTAGCAAAAATAATCATCGAATTTGGATATCGTATGAGGACCTTATGGCCATTTTACTAAGGTTTCCCAGATTTTCAGGTTAATGACGAAATTGTCCCTGACGGCGTATTAAAAACCTGCACTATTTGAAAATCTTAGAACCTACATATCTCCTTCATTATAAGGTCAAATTGAGTGACTCAAAAGCCTAAATTCATTAGAATTTCACGAGGAATCCATTGGGAGCAGTAAAACATGTTAAAAGTATACCTATAATGAGAAGGTCGAGTTTTCTTCTAATTTTGAAACGATAAGAAGCTTTTGAGGCGATTTTTAAGAGAAAATTCATGGGATTTCATCACCTAAGAGTTCTTAGACTCGTATTATGTTGTTATGATGTAAAATAATAGATTAAATAATAAAAACCAAGGATTTAAGGGGTAAAAATGGAGGTTAGGGCTTGAAACCTATGAAGGTGTAAAGTTGGAATTTGAAAGGTCAAACGGGTTCCGATTTTGGTGTTCTTTATATGTACGGACTCGTAGCGAGATGAGGAATCTGTTGGTGCAATTTTCAGAATTTTTTGAGAAGTGGGCTCGGGGCTCGTGTTTTACCAACTTCGTGAATTGTTATACTTTTTGTGTAATTTTAATTGGGTTATGTGGGAGAGTGGGAGGTGTTCTCGACGTCCCTCATTACGCCGATATATCCTTATTTATAAGTGTATTATTGTTAGCCATTGAGTTGGCCTATTGAGATCATCCTCATCCACTCGTACTTCGACACAGTAGGCGTTGTGGATTTCCTCCTATGTTGTAGGGGGATATTTCATAAGGCAGCTCAGCAGCTTCTTAGTCGCCCTCGAGCCGTCCCTGTTTAGTCCATTCTGGAAGGCGGCGACTGCCATACCTTGTTACGCATTTGGCATACTCATCCTCACCTTGTTTAACCTAGCTATGAAGTCCCTGAGCCCTTCACCTGTTGTTTGTCTGACGGCGAAGATGTCGTTGACCCTTGCTTCCACTTTTTTTGCTCCCGCGTGGGCTGTGACGAACTTATCCGTCATTTCTTCGAACGTTGATATTGCCTTAGCAGGCAACTATGAATCCACATCATGGCCCCTTCGGTTAACGTCTCGCAAAACATTTTTAGCAGCACCGACATTACCTATTATTTCAATTGTTCATTGCCCTTCACGGTAGTAACGTCGTAGATCATATGATCTTCGGGATTTGTGGTTCCGTCGTACACCCTCAAGTAGGGAGGCATCTTAAAGGTTTTTGGGATAAAGTAGGGGGCAACTTCTTCGAAGTATGGCTGCTCTACGAACCTTCCCATGTCGCGTTTTGGTAGAAACTTAGGGGCTCCGGGGATTTTATCGACCCTCTCCTGGTGTTCCTTCATCTGGTTGCAAAATGATTTGTTTTCATTTTCCATTTCCTCCATCTTTCTTAGGATGGCAGTTAGTACGGGATCACTAGTCTGCGCCTCGACGGGTTTATTGTTTACTCGTGTCTCCTTATGTTCACCTGTGGTAGTGGTGATACTTAACATTGGCGCTAATATGACGTTGCCTTGTGATGATTTCTCAACCAAACCACTTAGGGTGCTTGTCAGCCACTCTTCCAGTAGCTTCTTGACCATCGAGGGGGCTTCCTTGACAGCAGATGTGGAAGCTCCTTTATTGTGCAAGATCGTTGGATCCTCGGAGGGGGAAGGTGAGATCTCTGCACCTGGTGCGGTGCTAAAGGTTTTGTTGATGATGGTATCGTCACTGGCCTCGTTGAGAGGACCAAGAAGGTTGGATGTGACCTCCATTATAGCTTTGGATCTGATGTCATTTTCAGCCATCTTTAATTTTCGTGTAATGTAGAGAAAGGTGGTTGGCTGATCTCTAGGTGGATACTACGATTTTGATTCTTGAAATCCCCACAGACGGCGCCAAATTATTTGGCTCAAAAGTTAAATGTTACTTTACAAGCTTAAAGCAATCAAAAAGATGAAAGGGTAAATTATAATCAAATATAATAAGCCTAGAGATGCGAGATCGATATAGTTATGATAGATTGAATATTGTAAAATGAATAACTTAAGAACAGTTGCTCGTCAAATTTAAGAAGCAGAGAGAAATAAGAGAGAATGTGAGAGTTGTATTATTATATAATAACACTGATGCCCTTTTTACAATGAGGAGGTCCCCTTTATACAAGGAAAGGCCTCCCTTAAAATAATAATAAAGGCATTTGAACGTAGTCGACATCCTCTAAGTGAGGATGACCAGCTACAAGTAGTACTATCTATGCCCTCACGTTCGAATAGTACCCTTATTGCAGCAGCTATACGTTCAAAAGGCGTACCCTTTAACGTAAAGACGTATAGGGTCAAATTTGACCCCATACAGGTTGGATAATTAACATTTAAAAATGGGTCGATGAATATTGATAATAACCATATTATCCACTTAAAAAATGGATAACCAATGGATAACTAATGGGTTTAACTTTTACATTTGTGAAGCCTCAAATTGGAGACTTTTTAAGGTTAGGAGACTACGAATTCTCCCAAGAGTGATCATATTCACTAAGTCCTGGATAATATGGTTATTAATACGGATAACCATATTATCCGCCAAATAACTTATTTTTTATCCGTATTAAATATGGGCCGTGTCGAAAAATTTATCCGTTTTTAAACTACACATTTTCGACTCGCTCATATTTGAGCCAACCTACCAGTTTGACACCCTAGACTTGTGAATAGATATTAAGCTATTTACCTCGAAAATACGATTAATAATTAAATTTGTTTATGGTTTTAAAGATATATGATTTAATTCAATACTAGTTAATAACCAAGAAATCTAATGTATAGATGAAAGAAGTAAGTACATTCAGACCAGTGTGCAAGTCAGTCTCGACCTCGAGCAAAGGTGGTCTCGCGGTAGGTCAAGAATAATAAACTTAAAGGATAATTCTTGTGAGCAATGAGCAAGAAATCAGTAGAGTATATTATGTTGCCAATGATTATGGATTCAAATGATTGTGGGTCCCCTATATATTGTAACGATCCAGCCGATCGTTTTAAACTCTAGCGCGCCGTTCAATAGTATGAAGTCATGAGTAGCTTCACTTCAGGTATTATAACTTGTACACGGGTTCAGAATTAAATTTTGAAAAGTTCAAAGTAAATTTGGAAAGAGAATTCTCATTTTGGAAGCTTTAAGTTGAAAGAATTGATTAAGATTAGATTTTTGAGTAAACGACCTTAGACTTGGGATTCATAGGTTCTAGAAGGTTCGTATGATGATTTTGGACTTGGCCGTATGTCCGATCGTATTTTGAAAGACCTGGAAACATTTCGGCACCTATTGTGGAAGTTAGCATTTTTTGGAAAAATTTCATAAGTTTGGGTTGAAGTATATTTCACTTAGTGCATTTCAGTGTTATCGATGTTCATTTGGGATTTCGAGACTCAGAATAGCTCAGTATGGTGATTATAATGTTGGGAGCGCGATCAGAAGTGAATTCGGAGGTCCGCGGGTCATTTGGCGAAAGATAGAAATTTGAAGGTTTTTGAGGAGTTTGACCGGAAGTGGACTTTTTATATCGGGGTCGGAATCCAATTTAGGATGTTGGGGTGGATCCGTAGTATTGAATGTGACTTGTGTGCAAAATTTGAGATCAATCAAACATGATTTGGTAGGTTTCATCATCGAATGAAGAAATTCGAAGTTCTAAAGTTCATCAAGTTTGAAATGAAGTGTGATTCATGGTTTTAGCGCTGTTTGTTGTGATTTGAGGCCTCGAGCAGGTGATGTTTTTATAAGGTGGGACAACTGGGACAATTTGTGGTCTTTCTATGTGGCCATTGTTGTAAACTTTTATAAGACCTTCAATTTCTTCGAGTACAACTACTCCATGTTGTTGACGATGGTCTTTTCTTACGTTAAGATTTTGCCTTGGATCATAAGATATGGCAGCCACCATTTTTTTTTCCAGAGGATGCTAGCTAGGGAATATATCTTAAGTATTGTAATTTGGTTTTCTGTTTCTGAGTTGTGGTGATTCCTAATTTGGGACTCTAGAGCTCCTTTTATAGAGCCTTAGAAGCATGGGCGGCGGCCCTAGTACATGGACTACGGGTTCCCGAGAACCCAATAAATTTTGTGTAGACTCTATATTTATATTAAGAAACTCACCAAATATTAGTAAATATCTGATTGTGCATCCAATTATTATGGTATATTAGTTTGAAATTACGGTAGAAATCCATAAGCCTTAAATCCTGGATCCGCTTCTGGTCAGAAGCGCATGGCACTATGTAAATCAGGTGAAGCAAGAATATTGAGGATTCTTTGGCAACGTGGAATATTTTTGGGTCAATGTATAGTTAATATATTTGAGGTTGGGTTCCTGATATTTGCCTGGGGAATCTGAGGTTGTAGTTGTTAGTGGGTATGGGATTAACTCGTAAAAAGGAGTAATTTTTTGTTAGGTGCCCTAGTTTGCCACAGTTTTTGCAAAGAAAGTGGTCCGCTTCATATATGATGGATTGTTTGCGGGTGCCAATATATATGAATTTTAGAATGGGGACTCCTAGGGGTAGTTCAATATATAATCTATGGTGTGTTTGGTACGAAGGAAAATATTTTCTGGAAAATGTTTTTCAATTTTCCCATGTTTGGTTGGCTTAAATGTTTTGGAAAATATTTTCCTTATCAATTCATTTTCCTCCAATTGGAGGAAAATATTTTCCTTAACAAAAGAAGGGAAAACATTTTCCTTATCAATTCATTTTCCTCCAATTGGAGGAAAATGTTTTCCTTATCAAAAGAAGGGAAAATATTTTCCAAAGCTCCTTCTCAACCTTTATCACCCTCACCAATCCACCACACCCCCTCGCCAAAAAAAGTTTTTTTTTTAATTTCAGTTTTTCCATCCACCCTACTATCCCTCCACCACCACCTTAAAAAAACTATTTTCTACTCTCTAACCAAACAATAGAAAATATTTTCCGGAAAATATTTTCCACTTACCAACCAAACAAGAGAAAATAAGTGATAAAATCATTCATTTTCCATGAAAACATTTTCTAGGAAAATATTTTCATTCATACCAAACACACCCCTCCACTTTTAGAAGTCTTCCTACGGTGCTGCCAATTTTTTGTTGGAGTTGGCTGTCGTAGAATTCTGTGGTACGTGTAAATGGGATCGTGTGGCACGCCGACCATGAGATATTATAAAATGGGACCGTGTGGAACGCCGACCACGAGATATTATGAAATGGGATCGTGTGGCATGCCGACCACGAGATATTATGAAATTGGATCGAGTGGTACGCCTATCACGCGATATTATGAAATGGGATCGAGTGGTACTCCTACCACATGATATTATGAAATGAGTTCGAGTGGCACGCCGACCACGAGATGTTATGAAATGGGATCGTATGACATGCCGACCACGAGATATTATGAAATGAGATCGTGTGGCAGGCCGAACATGAGATATTATGAAAAGGGATCGTGTGGAACACCGATCCCGAGATATTATAAAATGGGATCGAGTGGTACACCTAGCACGTGATATTTGAAATGAGATCGAGTGGTACGCCTGCCACGTGATATTATAAAATGAGAGCGAGTGGTATGCCTAATACGTGATATTATAAAATGGGATCGAGTGGTACGCCTACCACGTGATATGAGGAAATGGGATCTTGTTGCACGTCTGCAACGAGAGGACATTGAACAAGTGAAAGTGGTTTGTTTTCCCTTATTCTTTGTTACAAAAATTAGATGTAGTTTCTTTTATTATTCCTGTTATTATGTTTTATCTACTAACCCATAAGCATGTTCCCCTCCCAGTTTTAATTGTCTACTTTCCGCTATTATTGTGTTGTACTTGAATATATATCTGCATCTTTTTGCACTGATCTAGGTGTTGGAGCAGCATTTGAGTAGCGGTAGCATTCTAGGAGCGAGCTTTCAGTCCAGGGACATTCGAGTTAGCTTTGTTGATGTCCGCAGGCCGGAGTCTCTTTCTATTTTATTTAGTTTGTTATCAATTGACCGAAGCAGATAGTCTTATGTTTCATTCAAACTTTGTATTTAGTATTCTCTAGACGTTCGTGAGTATCGTGACACCGGTCTTGAGTAGAGGATTTTCTTAAACTTCCGCATTTCTTTCAGTTAATTATATTTGATACTTCCGCTTTATTATGTTTTGTTTTCATTAAATGGACGTAATTGCAAAGAGAAGTAAGTTGAGTTGGCTTGCCTAGCTCCCGTTAGTAGGCACCATCACGAATCCCGAGGGTAAAAAATTTTGGGTCGTGAGAGATGATAAATAGTGGCTTGGTGGAATTGGACAATTGATGTAGTATAATTAATAACTTCAAATGGGTATTAAAATATAAGGATGAAGTGAATGGTCTAGCTTGTAAATATATTTGGCGATTTGATTGTTTGGAGCTTATAGCCAATTTATTAGCCATATATGGATATTGATTAATATCTTAGGTTATATTTTGATGTAATTAGGATATATAATTGTAGATATCGACTTGTTGGTGATGTTGAGTTTTCTTATCAACATTGGAATGATGGAAGAGGATTGAAAGCTTGTGAATGTTAATAACGCGAAAGTGAGGTAAATTGATTAAAACTTACTCTTCTTGAGGGACTTTCTCTAAAAATATGTTTCAAGTTAATACTTAAGTTGTTTGTAAATGGGCTTTCGTGCTTGTGGGGATAAACAAGTACGGATATCTCCATGTACTAAAATGTTATGTTGCATATGTAGTAGCACGCCATTTTATATATTTTTATTTTAAATCTTGTTGGCAAATGACACTCATCGTAAATATTATAATTTTTTATATCAAAACTTACTTATTGACAAGACTATACATATTTGAGTGCTAAAGATAAATTTTCATGGTAAATATTTCTTTTGGAAATTGATGTGCAGAATAACTCTTGTGGTAGATGGTAAATTGCTAAAGGCTTAAACATGTAAAATGTTGTTTATTTATTTTTTGTTCAAATGATTTAGATTTTCTATAAATTCTATGGTTTGATAGAACATAGATCCTTTGAAGCTACTACGCTATGAACCTATTTTTGAAGTATCAAATATTTTGGAAGTTACTTGTGTTCTCTGAGATTGACTTCGGATATATTATGTTCGTTGTCATGAAATTACACGTAACGGTGTAGGCGTAGATGACCACTTTGTGGTATAGACTACGGAAGAGTGATCTCCCTTGAGAGAGTACTATTTTATGCTATTATTAGCATGAATGAGTCGATTTCTATGGCACTACGATGAGACAAACTAAGCAAGTATGGTATATGTTACTTACCGCTAGGTACATAACCTAGTTCACTTTCTTATGTCGGTGATGGTATAGTACTCCCAGTGAAAGGTAAGGACGATTTCTTATATTTAGGCCTAAGGAGCCGAAAGAGATTTCGATGACTTAAAGCATATGTAATGATTTTGTACGATTTATCCAAAATCTTGGAATGTAAATATTTTAAAAGTTTTTGCTTGTTATTTAAAATAACAATGGTCATGAATTGATAAAATTTCTTATCGTTATTGGTGCATTATATTTTAATAAAGTTTTTCCAAGAACTTAAGTTAGAGAGAGTCTATGACACTTATTGAGTACCAATATGGTGTACTCAGCCCTTAGGGGCTTCCCGCCAGGGCCCTGCTTACTTTATATGTTTCAGAATGATGTATGATATGTGGCATGCGGTCAGTCTAGGATGACTCTCTTTACGAGAAATTAAGAAGCACCCTTTTTATTTTGTGGTAGCTATCATGTTCTTCCTTTTGAAAGATTATAGTAACGGGATTGTAAATGACATTCATGAAAATATATTTTACTTAGTCTCATTGTTATTATTATGAAAGGGTGTCAAATGTAATTATGAAATGGGAAAATATTTTATCATTTAACTTGAAAATATATAAGATTTTCAAGGAGCTTCTACAGTTAAATTAGTTTTCAAGCATATGACATGGTTTGGTTCGGCCGGGTGCCGGTCACTTGGTTTTGGATCGTGGCAGGAAAAAATCATTTGAGACAAAATTTGACCTAAGGGAAAAGAAGTGAAATGCATGTTTTAAAACCTAAGGTCTTCGTGTAGAAAGGTTTCCTCGATGCCTTCGATTGAACACCTTCAATAAGTTAGTTTTAAATTCAAATGGAAAAAGGAGGAGATCATACCTTAGCAGTAATATTATTTGAGTAATGATGCATTTCAATTACTATGCAGTTGTTCGCATCTCATCGTGCCAAGTTTGTATGATCTTTTATTGACAACTCGGATAAATTGGTATGGTCCTTCCAAATTCGGGCCTAGTTTTACTTCATTGAGTCTCGAATATTGATGGTGACTTTCTGTAGAACTATGTCCCCGACTCCGAAGTGTCGAAGGTTAGTCCTTCTATTATAATATATCTCGATTCTTTGTTTCTGTGCCGCCATTTGAACAAGTACAACTTCTCATTTTTCATCTAGTAGCGTGAAGCTAGTACTCATAGCCTTGTGATTTGACTTCTCTGATGCATGTCGAAATCTAGCACTGGATTCCCCGACGTTGACCGGAATCAAGGCCTCGGAGCCGTATACTTACGAGAATGGGGTCGCCCCCATGCTGGACTTTGATATTGTTCGATGCAACCAAAGAACCTCGGGTAGAACTTCTATCCATTTTCCTTTTGCTTCGTCCAACCTCTTCTTTAAGTTTTGAATGATAGTTTTGTTTGTTGACTCGGCGTGTCTGTTCCTGCTTGAATTGTATGTGTTGATAAGATCCTCTTTATTTGTGTGCTTCGAGGAACTCTGTTACCCTGTTGCCGATGAATTGCTTTCCGATGTCACATACGATTTGAACAAGTATCCTGAATCAACACATAATGTGATCCCGGATAAAATCAATAACTTCTTTTTCTATGACCTTCTTTTTCTATAAAATCAAAAGTAGCCAGTCATAAACAAAAACTTTACCTGGGGCCGTTGGTAGAGCGCCAACGATGTCCATTACCCATTTCACGAAGGCCACAAGGACAAGACTGAGTGAAATTTCTCTCTGGGCTGGTGAATCGTCATTGTAAACTTTACTTATCACATTTTTTAACAAACTCGTAAGTGTCTTTTTCCATGGTATCCCAATAATACCATGCTCTAATAATTTTACAAATCAAAGACTCGGTGCCGGAGTGATTCCCACAAGTATCTTTGTAAATTTCTCGTAGAACATAATCGGTGTCCCCCGACCCTGAACATTCCGCCAATAGTCCAACAAACGTCATCCGGTACAAAATGTTCCATCTTCATCTAATGCCACCACTAGACTTGTGAGTGGATATCAAACAGTTTACCTAAAAAATACGAGTAATAATTAAACTTGTTTATAATTTTAAAGGTATGTGATTTAGTTCAATAATAATTAATAACCAAGAAATGTAATATATAAATGAAAGAAGTAAGTAAAATCAAACCAGTGTGTAAGTCTTGACCTCGAGCTAAGGTGGCCTCGAAATAGGTCAAGAACAATAAACTTAAAGGACAATTCCGGTGAGCAATGAGCAAGAAAGTAAGAGAGTATATTCTGTTGCCAATGGTTGTTTATGGTTACAAATGATTGAGATCCCTTTTATATAATAGGGGAACCTTAAATAAGATACATTTTTATTTACAGTAAAGAATCTTATTGAGACAGCTGTATAACCGCCTACTACGGATTCGTACTAACGCGTACAAATCTACTCTGGAGTTTATGATATGATCTTGGGGAAGCGGCGAGAATCTTACTTTTTCTGTTATAAATCCATAACGGCACCATCTCGTTATTGGTCACACTCGACTTCAGTACTCATCGTGCACTACAATCTTCGAGCCTTGTGTTCTATCCTCGAACTCGAACCCGGTCCATACTAAATTTATTCCTTGATGTGAGCCCTTTGTTCTTCGATGTGAACCCTCGAACACACAAAATGGGAGACACATAATTTTACCGTATACACAAGCCTCGATCATAAAGGGCACAATTTGATTGTCCAGTCTCAGGTGTTAACAACTCTTTGACACTTATCTTCGGAGTTTTGACTTTTCTAAACCCTTCGAATTGGTCTAAAATGGATCTTTTCGAACTCAAATTACAACGTCACTGAATTCAAACTTTCCTATATATAGGAGCTGGTTCTTACAACGAGTGAATTAATAGTTGTTCTAAATTTACATAATACAATCTAGCGAGACTCCTTACAGCAGAGTCAAAGCAAACTATTCTTCATACATAAATATTTATTTTGCCCGGTGTTTACACCAAAATAATGAACGTAAATTAAATGTTTGCATAGGGTTTTCATCAGTTAACCAATTAAATGTATATATTATCACTTTTGTTTATAACTTTTTATAGGAGTGTTGATTATTTGATTTAATATAAATCTCGAATACAAATTATTTCTTACTTTTTATTTTATTGCTAGGGGCGGAAGGACGGTAGAAGTTACGGATTCGGCTGAAATCAATAATTTTAGTTCAAACTATGTATTTGACTTAAAAAATATATTAATATGTATAAATTATTACTAATTCAGAATTCAGTAACATAAAGATAAGCTTTCGTTTGGTCATAAATTTTTGGCTTTAATTTTTCAAAATTTTATTTTATTTATTTATGAAATATGATTATGTTTTGGGGAAAAAATTTCAAGAATTTTCAAGTTCGCGGAAACTAATTTAGGCAGTTTTAGGATGAAATTTGTCTTTCACGCACAAAACTTCAACTTTTTTTAAATAAAATACATGTCCAAACACAATTTCAACTTTCAAAATTATTTTTTAACAAAACCTCAAAATCTATTTTTTCAAATTTTAATCAAATTTATGTTCAAATACTAGCATAAAATCTTAAACTAATAAACTTTAAATTCTGACTTTGCTTATGCTCGTAACACCACTGAATATTTTCCTCTTTCAATCATGTATATGTATATCCATACGGAAAATGGTCAAATTTACCCCTCTACTTTCGATTATTGTTCACTTCTATCATTCGTTATACTATTAGGCAATATATACCCTTACCGTTATATTTTGTTTTATTTTTGTCCTTAATTGGACGGACTGCCACGTGGCAGCTCCTGATGAAACTCCCCATTTAAAATTTTTACCCGATCCACTACCCATTACCCAACCCACCTTAAATGAACAATGGAAATTAGGGATTATACATACTGGAAATAGAGAACAATGGAAATTAGGGATTATACATACTGGAAATAGGCTGCTATGACTATTTGGGTAGATTTAAGGTGGGTCGGGTAATGTGTTGTGGATCGGGTAAAAATTTAAAATGGGGAGTTTCAATCAGGAGCTGCCACATGGCAGTCCGTCCAAATTAAGGACAAAAATAATACAAAGTATAACGGTAAGGGTATATATAGCCTAATTGTATAACGAAGGATAGAAGTGAACAATAATCGAAAGTACAGGAGTAAATTTGGCCCTTTTCCGATATCCAAATGATGACCTCATTTTTGCAAGAAATTAAGGTAGCAGATACTTCTTATTTTAGATAAGATAATCTCTTAATTTAACGTAAAAATAATGCATTTTAAATTGTGGCATCTGAGTCAAATCGATTGGCCACAGAGGACCAAGTATGACAAAAGTGGAAAACAGATGGAAGGAATTGAGAAAAGAAAACAATGAGAGCAATGGCTGAGTCGCGGGGCCAAGCGGGGCGCGTCTGCCATTTCTCAGAAAACACTTCAGAAAGAAATACCCACACGTGACAGGACAAACCCGTTGAGGCGGTCTAATTATATTGGAGCTCTGACGTGTATTTAGGTCCCACTTAAGACGCGCTCAAAATTTCAATCTTAATAAAAAAAACTCAGTATAGCTAATGATAGGTGGTAAAAACTTATCACATCTATGGTTATATAAAAAAATAATAATTTAATTTTAATATATATAAATTGAAATAAAAATATATATTTTTGGTGCAAAATAAAAATATTTATTATTTAGCTATGATTAAATATTAATTGTGTGCAATATTAAGTATTTATTTTGCATTTATTTGTATAACATTAGTGCTCGCATAGGCAAATTCATGATTTAAGAGCAATTCCGACATAAGAATTTGTTACATTTTTTCGTTTTTAAATTAATGTTTGGTCATGAAATTTTTAACTTTCACTTAAGATTTTTCGAAAATTTTAAAAACTCTAAAAAGTTATTTTTTTAAATTTTCATTTAGATCACTCGCAACAATAAAAAACAACCTAAAATTACATGTATGTCCAAACATAACTCTAATTTTTAAATGTCATTTTTACTGGAAAAAAATTTCACTATTTTTTAAATTTACAATTCTTATGTCCAAACATGCACTAAATTTATGGTCGAAATCTCTTTGAACCAACTTGACCAATCAGGTTCAAAATTTAAGAGTTGTACTTATTGTATACTTTTTTAGCTCCATTTTATGTAGCAAAATGCGAATAAACAAGAATCTATCGGTAACAATAATAATAATAATAAATATAGTATAATTTCATAACTAAAATTTAGGAAGAATTTTGTATACGCAAATTTTACTTATTTTCGGTGAACTTAAAAAGGATGCTGGGGGTCTATTTGGAAACAGCCTCTCTACCTCAAGGTATGGGTAAAGTCTGCGTACACACTACCCTCCCCAGACCCCACTAAGTGGGATTATACTGGGTTGTTGTTGTTGTTGTTTAAAAAGGACAACAATAAAGTAAGAAAGAAACAAAAAAATTTGAAACTTGTAGGAGATAAGTAATAAATAATTATGTTAGCTATAAATCATCTTAGACTTTTTAAAATTCATTTTAAAATTAGAATGTAGTTTTTTTTAGAACGTATTGAAAAAAATATTACCACATAAAATAAAATAAACAATAATTAATTTCTTACCTATGCCTAGCACTATACTCTTCTTTTTCATATCCGGTATCACTATATTGGAGTCCGACAAAATTTTGATTCGTACGAAAAAATCTCATATTAAAGATTTAAGCGTTCTCTAACAAAAATAACTTCATATTTAGTCATTCAAACTCGAAACATCTTATTAAAATCGAAGGAGTAGTTACTATTTCAGCGCAACCCTGTTGGTTGGCTAGTACTGTACTACTATTACTCCTAATCATTTTGCCTTTCATTTTCATTTGCATTTGCCTTTCATTTGAATTTCATCTAAATTTGCATTTGAATTTAGGTGGTAACCAGTAAGGCACACAAGTGGTATGTATTATAGTGGACCATATTTGAAGTTTTGACTTTGACCAATAAATCAATGAAGAAAATTAAAAAAGAACACACAAAGAAAGAAGAAAAGTCTCACTTTCCTCCTTCCTTCCTCTCTTCTCCTCTGACTCATATATACCTCTCAGCCCATTCAGTCTTCTCTTCACACAAAAAACTCAAACATAACAACTCATTCTTTCAACTAATTCAATACCCATTTTTCATTCTTCAACTTTCTACAACAAACAAACTTTATCCATCTCTAAGGTACTATTTATTGCCTTTTTTTTTCTTTGTATATTTTGAATTTTCTAGTATGGGTTTTGGTTCTTTTATGTAAAAACTGATGAAGGGTGTGAAGTCTTTTGTAAAAATGTGGTAAAGTTTCAATTTTTATTGACTAGTTGTATGTACTTTCTTGATCTAGTTGAAACTTTAAAATAATTCACATGAGGTTTCTTGTTTTGAAGGTTTTACTTTAGAATAATTGATGGGTTGATGGAATTAATGAAAAAAGTTACATTCTTGATTTAGTATTTCTCTAGGTGTATGGTTTGTTAAATTTATGATTTTATATGGGTTTAGTTTAGTAGAAAATCTAAATCTGGAACAATCTTAATTACTTGAAAAGTTATATTTTTATTCATAATTGTTTAGATATGTGCAGTTTGTTACTTTTGGAATTTAAGATGTTATATGTGTAATGATTTAGTACCAAATCTAAAACTAGGAATTTTTTTAATGACTTGCAGGAATTGATGTGCAGTGGTTCAAAGAGTAAAGTTTCTCCTTTTGATTTAAACATGGATAAGAAAGGTGGGGCTAGTAAAAATTGCTCTAAATTGCTTGAATTGTCAGCTTCAGATGATCTTGCTGGATTCATATGTGAAGTGGAAAAAGGTTGTGGGATTGATGAGTTAAGCTTTTGGTATGGTAGAAAATTCGGTTCGAAAAAGATGGGGTTTGAGGAGAGAACTCCTTTAATGATTGCTTCTATGTATGGAAGTACTGAGATTTTGAAGTTCATTATTGGAACTGGGAAAGTTGATGTCAACAGAGCTTGTGGATCTGATGGTGCAACTGCTCTTCACTGTGCTGCAGCTGGTGGATCTGAATGGTCGATTGAGGTCGTTAAGATCTTGATTGATGCTTCTGCAGATGTTAATGCTTGTGATTCAAGTGGAAACAGACCATGTGATGTGATTGCTTCTTGTCCTAAGTGCTTGAGGAATTCTAAAAGGAAATCGCTCGAGTTGCTGTTGAATGGTAGCTTGGCTGAGCTTGCTGAGCTGGAGGAAGAAGAAGGAAAAGCAGTGATTCAAATGACGAAAGAAGGAAGTGAGAAGAAGGAGTACCCGATTGATACTTCCTTACCGGATATAAACGATGGGATTTATGGGAGTGATGATTTCAGGATGTATTGTTTCAAGGTTAAGCCTTGTTCTAGGGCTTATTCTCATGACTGGACTGAATGCCCTTTCGTTCATCCAGGGGAGAACGCGAGGAGGCGTGACCCAAGAAAGTATAACTATACTTGTGTCCCATGTCCTGAGTTCAAGAAAGGTGCTTGTGCCAAAGGTGATTCTTGTGAGTATGCTCATGGTGTATTTGAGTCATGGCTTCATCCTGCCCAATATAGAACTCGTCTCTGCAAGGATGAGACCGGGTGCTCGAGGAAAGTTTGCTTCTTTGCTCACAAGCATGAAGAGCTACGCCCGTTGTATGCATCCACTGGCTCAGCTATTCCTTCTCCAAAGGCTACTCCAGTCAGTTCTATGGACATGTCAACATTGAGTCCTCTGGCACTCGGTTCGTCTTCCATGATGCTGCCTACTACTACTTCAACACCTCCGATGTCTCCTGCTGCTACGTGTTCGTCTCCAATGGGCGGAAACATGTGGCAGGGCAAGGTGAATCTCACCCCGCCTGCACTACAGCTTCCTGGTAGTAGGCTAAAGACGTCTCTAAACGCCCGAGACTTGGACTTGGATATGGAAATGCTTGGCTTGGAAAGCATCCGCACGCAGCAGCAGCTAAGGCAGCAATTGATTGATGAGATGGCTGGTCTCTCTTCCCCATCCTATTGGAAGAACGATAACAGGATGGGGGATTTGAAGCCTACTAATCTTGATGATGTTTTTGGATCCATGGATTCTCAACTGTTGTCCCAATTGCAGGGTCTATCTCCAAGAATGACATCAAACACCAGTTCTCAGTTGTATTCTCCATCGGTTTCTCATAAGCAAGGTCTCTCACCTAAGGTTGCAAGTAACATCTCCCAGCTGCAATCTCCAACCGGGCTTCAGATGCGGCAAAACATGAACCAATTTCAAGCAAGCTATTCTAACATGTCTCAATCTTCATCTCCCCTGAGAAAGCCCTCGACATATGGATTCGATTCTTCAGCAGCAGTGGCTGCAGCTGTCATGAACTCAAGGTCTGCTGCTTTTGCAAAGCAGCGCAGCCAGAGTTTTATTGACCGCAGTGGAATAGGCCATCGTTCTGGCCCCAATGGCGTTGCTAATTCACCACCTTTGATGTCATCTAACATGTCGGATTGGGGATCCCCGACTGGGAAATTGGAGTGGGGCTTCAACAGTGAGGACACAAACAAGCTCAAGAGATCTCAATCTTTTGGTTTCCGTGGTGGAAATGCTGCTCCAACAAGATCACCAATCGCACCATCTCAAGTCAATGAGCCAGATGTCTCGTGGGTTCATTCCTTGGTCAAAGATGTGTCCTCCACTGGTACCGGGCTATATAGCTCAGAGCAGAAGCGCGGCAGTGTTCGCGACACCATTCCCCCATGGCTGGAACAAATGTACATAGACCAGGAGCGGATAGTGGCGTAACCTAATTCTCTGCCATGCAATTGCTCCAAAGTTAATTCTTTTCGAATTCTTATCGATATATTGGATATATTTTAGCAATTAGTTTCAAGATAACATCAAGAAAACCCCTGATCCATGGGGAAAGAAATGAGTAGGAAGGATGACTGATCACATTGTTTCAACAATTAAGTGATTCAAGAAAGAAGCATTTGTTATAACTCAATGTAATTTTTTCATATTCTTATATTTTTTTACATTAAGATTCCTTTGGGATTTTGTTCTATATATTCTTCAATGAGTTGAAGTTGTATTTCAATATATCTTTTCAGTTGCTACTCATATTGAGCCTCTACATGTTTTCTTGAATTCATTTGGTGCAGAACTGGGTGTGTGATTTCAAGTTAGGCTGATCAATCAATACTAATACTACTACTTTTGCTATACCTTAGATAGGCTATGGCTTTTAGCTGATAGAACTATAGTCAACAATGGAGGCAGTCATTTGTCAAATGAATTAATTAATTTTTGATAGTTACTAGTTGGGAAGTAGTGTTGATTTTTTTGATTAGTCTTTTTGTTGTTTAAGTCAAGGAATGCAACTCCATATTTTCAGAAGATTTGTAGTCTACTAGCTTAAGTTGTTTTTTTGTGTGATATATAGGTTATGGGTTCAAACTATGGAATCAATCGCTAATGAGTATGCTACTTGAGTACAGAATACTTTGAACATCGGAATATCAATCATTTAGCTTTTCTTTGTTTTAGTTTTAGAGGAACTCAGGAGTCTTCAGGATCATTTGTTTAATTATCTCCTGGTAACATGAATGATTAAATTGACACCTGGGGTATGTCTATTCTTTCTCTTTCTTTTTCTTTTTAACCATCAATTGACACCTGGGGAATAAATAGGAATTTTTATTCCCTTATTGCCTATGTTATTCAAAGTGTTATGACCTATTCAACTCAGCAAATATTATTTAGAATTTACTCTCTCAACTCAAAAATAAATCACATGTATTAAGAAGAAATCCACTTGAAGAATCTATGGTCATTTTGATAAGCAACGCTCATTCAATTTCATAATTCTCCGGCTCTTTTAGTTGAGTGAAAGGTCTCAATTTCGAGTATTGTAATTATACTTTTCATGAATTGATTAAAAATTACTTGAGATCTAGGTTACTTAAAGACAGGCTTTATTTCTTGTACTGTTCCTTCTCCCACTATTCATATCTGCCATCCAAAAGAGTGCTGCCGCTCCACAAAGTATTTCACGTTCACGCAGGTTTTTAGGAAAGGTAGCACCTCAAGAGGTGTAACATAGATAGTCTACCTTGATCAGGGGCGAAACTATATTGGATTTGACCACTTTTCATCAAAAAATTACATTATGTATATAAGTAAAATATTAGGTTTTAGAAATATATAACAGATATTGAACATTCATTATCAATTTTTTTTTCTTTTAAAGTTAAACAATCTAAACAAAGTTCTGACAGCTAAACCTGATGCAAACAAACATCAATAACTAGTTTTACGCTCGAAACGATCCCATCATCCAAAGGAGTTATAAGAGAAGGTATAAGAACCATTAATATTGCTGGTTGGCAAAATTCCATTATCTTTTCCTTTTGGTTTGTGGGTCCATTCTGTTTGTAGAATATCTAATAAAGTCTCTAACCAAACTACACTTGTTCTTCTTTCAGCCGCCCTTACTTTGTCGTATTCTTGTGCTACATTAGATTCTCTTTCCTTTTCTCTTTTTTTGTTTTAAAACATTATTAGTATTTCTTCTGTCTCAATTTATGTAGCGATCTTTCATTTAATATGAAATTACAAAAAAGAATTATTTTTAGAATTTATGCCTAAAACAAACCAAAAATATTTGTATAGCTGTAATTTATCTCATTAAAAACAAAGTTGGAACTTCAAAGTACAATTATTTCTAAATAAGAAGTATGACATTCTTTTTTAGACATACTAAAAGTGAAAGTATAGTACTTAAATTGGAATATATGGAGAGTGAACTTCATTTAGTCCCCCTAATCTTTAGAGTTTAATAAATAATACTCCCTTTGTTTCATATTAAATGTATTTATCTTTTTAGTCTGTTTCAAAATAAATTATACATTTTTAAATTTGGAAATAATTTAACTTTAAACTCTTCATTTTATCCTTTTGCCCTTAATGAGAATCTTTTATAGCCACACAAATAACATGGCCTCACAAACCTTTTACCCTTAAACTTTTAAGACCACAAATTTCAAAATTTCTTTTTTCTTTCTTAAACTCCGTGCCGAGTCTAACTACCTCAAATAATATGAAAAGGATGGAGTACCTTTTTCACCTATTTAGTGAAACGAAAGATTCCTCGAATTTAAAATTGCATTGTCATATGTATTTCCAAAATGTCAAAGATAACATTCAAGAGATAAATTAGACAAGTGAGGCTTGTTCAATTGGTAAAAACACCTTTGCCCCGTGGTTATTAGGTGTTGGGTCCGAGTCACGCTGGAGGGGAAGTATGGAGACACTATAGATGCTCTTAATTAGAAGGGGTTAAAAAAAGAAGAGATAGACTATTATTATACGTTTTTCTCAAAAATAAAATTAACTAAAAAAAATACTCCAATATTGTATAAAACTAAGTAGTTTTCGTTTAATGATGCTAATATTACAAAATTATTAACAAAAGGATGTAATAAAAATCCGGGGGATATACAGCATAATATTTTTCCAACTCTGATGATGGCCATCTTGTCTCAATGCTTTAATTCAATTTGTAGTCTCGTGTAGTTCGCAACAATAAAAAATTTATTGTATCAAATATTTATATAAAATAATTTTATTATATTATATATTAATCAGCTTATTTTAAACACCTCGTACAAATAAAGTATGATAGAGATAATAATTGCGATTTTGTAGTATAGCGATAATTGATTTTGAGTCGACGTTGGGTATTGAATGATTAATACTTGATAGAGAGCTTTGATTTTGGCTGTTGTCTTAATTTTTTTATACCCCTTGAAGACTCCAATTAGCCATTTTCTTTCTTGCTTCTAAGAAACTTCATGTTTTTCTTTGTCTCTAAATTTTTTGATTTTGTAGGTCAATGAATAATGAGTCAGGAATTATCAAGAATCATGGTGGAATATAATTTCTCCATCTTTACTCAAAGGTTTTAATTAAGTTCGAATCCTCGAAATAAAAAAAAATTCTAATAGACAACGCTGCCCCTTTAATAAATTTTACATAACGTAAATCCGAATTAATCAGAGCCAGTAAATAGCTAAAAAGAAAGGTGTTTGATTGTATTAAAATAAGACATGCAAGATGTAATTGTAACCATTGGGTATCATTTTGAGGTATGTTAGCATTTTTTTCATTGTTAACAATTTTTTTTTTTAAGAAATCATATTAGCAAGATTATCAAATTATAACTAGAAGATGAAACAGTTAATTACAACTCTAAGCGATCAAAATTAAGAAATCGTCTTAAATTTATATTATCACACAAGAACCCAATCTATGAACAATAATAATAACATACTCAATATAATTTCACAAGTGGATCTCGAGACTAAGAAAAATAATACGTATGCAGCCTTGCCCCTACCTTATGTAGGTAGATTCTCGGCTCAAAGCAAGCACAAAAAGCATCATATGTGGAATAAAAATTAATTTTAATATAATCCACGAACTAAGAAATTAAAAAAAAATGGATATCAATATTAAGGAATTAAACTAATTGAAGAACACACTATAATGTTATTATTTTGTGGAGTTCTACTTAAAGAAGCATCATATGTGGAAATTTATAGGAATTAATTTGTCATTGTTTCAGTATAAATAAACAAATTAAAAATTATAACTTTTATAACTTTCTTTTTCTTATTAAATCATAGGACTAGATGTACTTACAGTAATCTTTTTTTTTTTGTGTGTGCAAATGGCATTGGCACATCTTTTAGCACAAATTAATAGCAGTGACATCTAATTATGAAATTGACTGAACTTAGTATTTTTGACCCAAATTATATCTTATGTGTTAAGAATATTGCATTTGAGGTCGTTGTTGTAAAATTCGAATCCACAAAATTTAAATTCTGTATTAGACATTGATTAATAGGGAGTATCAATATAGAAGTTGACCATAAGCTTAAATTATAGTGAAAATTGAAGATGCCTCATGATTTCAGTACTTAACTACCTTTGACTTTGTAGCTTGAAACATCGAATAAATGATGAAATAAACAAATTAATGATCTAATAAAAATTTAATTTTTAAATAATAAAATATAATAGTTGTATTGTCTATTTGCACATGCATGCTTACAATAAAAAAAATGTACAAAATTAAAGAAAGGAAAATTCTTTATTTGGGCGGTGGACTTTGCCGAGAAAGTTGGCATTTAGGTCAATGACAGGAGGATCCAGTTGGAGGATAATCTGGTCAATCTAATATGGTGGATAAAATATAATAATGGACTCTATTTTGCATTTGGATCAGACAGAAGGAATTAACTCCACAAATTTTTACATAAGCAATCGGTCATATTAATTATTTACTTTACTTCTTCCCTCAAAGGATGAATCAACCCATATTTTGGATGGATTTCTCATAAGGAATTTTTGTCTAATTATATCATATATGAAACCTTATTACCCTTAATATTTTAGATTTGTGTTTATTACATTTAAACATACCAGATTACAATTTATATACCATAATTCAAATTAGGGATATAATTAAAGGTTCATTTATATTAGGCATAATTATAGGACTGTATTTTTCCTACTTTCATAAAATTATATAATCAAAATTATAAAATATTTCCTACTGACCAAAAAGTTATCTTATTAAAAGACTGTCATCATAATCAACATTTTCTTTTTTTTTTATTTCTCTTTGTGAATTAATAAGAATACTTTTTCCATGCACTGAGCAAAAAAAAAAATAGTTGCTTACAAAAATATTAGTGCCTTTCGAATTATTTGGATTCAGACTTGCCATTAAAATATGAAATATAACATCTTAAAGTAAAATTTGAGTTGTCTCCTCATGAATTAGAGATATATAAACTCATACAGAAAAGTATGACTCATAATAGCAGAGAGTTCGAAATTCTTTGGCCTCTTTTTTTTTTGGGTAGTGGTTGAAGGTTATTGGTTAACACAGTCAATTGAAACTCGAAGAAGAAGAAGAAAAAGAAGAAGAAGAAGATATATTTTCAGAATTTGTAGATATTTTGTAGTCAAATTAGAAAATTTGTAGATAAATTGTAGACTATTTTTTGCAGAAGATTTTGTAGAAGCTTTAATCGTTTTGGATTTGTGAAAATAAAAAATAATGCATCTACAATCAGAATACAAATAATCTACAATTTATCTACGAGATATCTACAAAATAAATACATTGAATTTTAATATCCAAATTCTCATTTCAATTGTAGCATAATTGGCATTTTCGACATAATTGTAGAAGACTTGTAGAAGTTTTAGTCTTCCCAATCTACAATTCATCTACAATTTATCTACAATTTATCTACAATATATCTATAATTCTACAATTTAACTACAATTTATCTACAATTTCTGCAAATATGTCTTCTTCTTATTCGAGTTTGAATCTGAAATTCAGTATCTTCACCAAAACCCCTCAAAATTGAGATATAAACTCCTAAACATATTCCGAATTATTTACAACAACACTCAATCCAAATAAATAATGATTTTTGAAAACCCAAATTTGAATTCAAAGCTTTCAAGCTTTTTAATGGCTATCAATGGTGGAAAATATATGGAAGAACAAATTTTTTCAACTTTGAGTTGTTGAAACTCGAAAATTTGAATTGTTCATTTTTTTTTTTGAGAATTTGAGTTGTAGTTCTAGAGAAAAATACATAGATGAGAAATCTCCTTTTCCTTTTTAAAAATTGAATTTAATGTAGAATCAATTAACACCAAGATTCTCTCCTTAATTTTAGCCCGTTTTTAAGGGAATATTCTGCCATTTTAATGCCTAATAATCGATTGGTACAAAATTTATAGGTAAAACATGGACTGGGCAGGTAATTAACAAACTATGCACATTTAGGGTAATAAGGTTTCATATATGGTATAGGTAGGTAAAAATCCCATCTCATAATATACTATTGATTTTCGACTCTGACAAGAACTTCAAAAATTTTAAAAACTAGATTACTTTTATATAATGATAGTATATTTATCCAACCAGGTCAGCTAAAAATGTTGGTCTCGTTATTATTCTATATTTGCAAATAATAATTTTGGAAAATAAAAGAACGTTAGTATATAAACGTAAATATAAATGAAATAGTAATTAATTCGAGCTCACTGAATTCACGGTGTTTTCTTAAGTAATTTAATCCCCTCCTAGTACCCAAGGTTATAAATTATTTCATCCCAGGATAGAACGAATTACATACTGGTGTAGCGGTAGTTCAAACCCCAGTGTTTTCGCGAACACAAAGTTCGGCAGCAAATCACACTTACGAATACTTTGTTTGTAGTTAAAAACAATGCAGAATAAGGGAGGAGAACTCAGAAGTCGAATAATAATTCTGAGAGGAAGCAATGTATAGCCAAACGTTGAGTGTAAACACAAGAGGAAATCAGATTGCTCTTTCATGTTGTTGGTGTTTTTCTCCAACTGTTGTTGCTCATATTTATAGCAGTCAGTTGTGAGACCCGCCACCCTTCATCCATGGTGGAGCATGCACTAGCTTGTTGGAGCAAGCACTTGGCCATGGTGGAGTATGCACTAGGCGGCTGCTATTGCAACCGGTGATACACGGATTGGAAAGCATCTGTTACAAACACGAATTATATTACGTTAATATTCATTATTAACAAATAAATTTGATCCAAAAAATTAACCAATCAATCAAATTCGAAGCCGAAGCCGAACCGCCGAAGCCGAGCCAAGCGAGCGATGACGACGACGACGCGAGGCATGCCTTCTTCCTAACATTTTAAGAGCTACATGAAGTGCATTTGTATATAAACCCACCAAAAAAAATTCCTCTACCAATGAGGGACAATGTCTCATTAAGAATAGAGGGAAAGTTAAAATTTTACTCAAATTTTTTTATTTTTCCCTCCATTTCTCATTCACCCTCTTTTTAAGACTCTTAATCTTAAAAGAAACTTAACAATTCCCTATATAAATGGAAAATGGCTATATCACGGAAGTATGCATGAAAAACTTTTGTGATTCGCAAACAAGGATTAATTGCATCTGGATAAGTAGGTTTCCTTTTGAACTTTCTGTAATGAACTTATGTCGGATATACTCGGTCGATAGATTTGATATCTTTGAACCGTCGAACTTTAGTGTATACCTAGACAACCATATATCACACAATCAACTCTTAACTATCTTTGGTTCTCTTTGTTGTGTTCGTTTCAGCCATGAGCACCGCTTAGTTTCATAAGTGCGTAGAGAATTGGTCTTACAAAATTCTCCTTGAAGCGGCTAACACTTCACACTTACATAGGTGATTCCTAAACGTGTCATCCTATAGATACACTATTTGATATACCACGTATCAAATTTGAAAATCATTAAAAAGCATTAATGTTTTATCCTTGGTACTCAACATTGTCTTATCATGAGAATAGACCAATTTTGTTGAAAATGTTGAACCGTCATTAATGACTTTGTTTGTTCTCCTTGAACGTTGGGATATCCAGTCTTCTAGGTAGAGTTACCGCCACAATGACTTGTTCTCGGCCGTAGTCCCATTCCCATCGATGATTTCTCAACTACCTCTCTAGTTAGGCCTTTTGTAAGTGGATCTCACACATTATCACTTGACTTTACATAGTCAATCGTGATAGTTCCTCTAGAGAGTAGTTGCCTAACGGTTTTATGTCTTCATCGTATATAACGAGATTTACCATTATAAATAACGCTCCCAGCCCTTCCAATTACCGCTTAGCTATCGCAATGTAATATATTGGTGC
This sequence comes from Nicotiana noctiflora, assembly GCA_032618575.1. Taxonomy (NCBI): domain Eukaryota; kingdom Viridiplantae; phylum Streptophyta; class Magnoliopsida; order Solanales; family Solanaceae; genus Nicotiana; species Nicotiana noctiflora. The sequence goes on along the minus strand of JASVEL010013330.1, from coordinate 457,274 downwards.
CATCGGTTTGGGCCATAATGGAATATCTTCCAAGAAATTTCGATGCCATTCAACTTCTTCACTGGCTTTATCAAAGGCTATGAACTCAACCTCCATTGTAGAGTGGGCAATACAAGTTCGTTTGGACGACTTTCAAGATACCGCTCCTCCGCCAATAGCGAATACATATCTACTTGTGGACTTCGAATCAGTTGAATTGGTGATCCAATTTGCATCACAATATCCTTTAATCAACGCAGGATATTTACTGTGGTGCAAATCGAAGTTTTATGTATGTTCTAAATATCTCAATACTCGTTTTATTGCCATCCAATGAGATTGACCTGAATTGCTCATGTATCAACTTAGTCTACTTATAGCACAAGCTATATCTGGTTGTGTACAATTCATGACGTACATTAAAAATTCCAACACACGAGCATAATCCAACTGTGATATGCTTTGGCTTGTGTTCTTTGCTAATGCAAGATTCACGTCAATTGGAGTCTTTGCAACTTTAAATCCTAAGTGCTTAAATTTTTCAAGTACTATCTTAATAAAATGAGTTTGTGACAATGCCAGGCCTTGAGGAGTCTTTTGGATCTTTGTGATGACCCAAAGGGTCATTACTTGTTTTTCTCATCTATTCCATGCTTCTCAGTTCTAGAAAACCTCATTCACATTGCCTCGATTAGTGTGCACAGTCCGGGCACGTAGCCGAAAATGTTTTATGTTGAAATATGTGAATTTTATGAAAAGTTTAAAGAATTTTGATATTAATATGATTATTGTTATTTTTGGTCAATATTTTGGTAAACAGACCCGAACCCGAGATCAAACTGTCCCGGAAGGTCCGTAGAAAAATATGGACACGGGCATGTGCCCAGAGTCGAAATCCGACGTCTAAAACCCGAGTAAAAGAATTTTTCTGTTAAATTATTTTTCAGAAATTATTAAGGAAAATAAAAATGAAAATTGATTAAAAGACTACGGTATCGGGCTCGTATTTTGGTTCTGACTCCCAGTACAAGTCTTATATATTGTTTAAGCGCTTTCTGTAAAGTTTGGTCGAAAATGGACGTCGTTTGACGTGTTTTGGACCTAAAAAGCTAAGGTTAAGGTTTATGAAATTTGAAATGAAAAGTGATGATCTTGGGGTTTAATTCGTTGAATTTGATGTTATTTTAGCAATTTGATCGCTCGATCAAGTTCGTATGATGTTTTTGAGTTAGTGTGTGTGATTGGTTAGGAGCCCGGAGGGCTCGGGGGTGTTTCGGAGGTGTGTCGGGGTGGTTTTTCACATAAAAACATAGCAGATCTTTAGCTGTTGCAGGCCAGATTGCTCTTCGCGTTCGCGGTCACCCTCACGCGATCGTGATGCTGGCCCAGTCCCCTTTCTACGCATTCGCAAACCTCTTCTCGCGTTCGCGTAAGTTCACTTCCGCCTCCTTCGTGTTCGCGTACTAAGCCACGCATTTGCGTAGCTATAGTTCTTCCAACCTCGCATTCGCGTTAGTGTCCATGCGTTCGCGTAGACCAAATTCTAGACCCCAGCCTTTTTCCTCTTCGCGTTCGCATCCTCTTGCACGCGAACGCGATGCTTACCCGTATTCCTTCATCGCGAACGAAGCAGTGGTGTTGTGAACGCGATAAACATTTTACCCAGTTAATTTTTTAAAAAATGAGACAGAATCAGTAGGTCGGGAATTTTACCCTTTTTAACACGAGGCTTCTTCTCTTCCAAGCCCTAGGAAGCCATTAAAGCCCTCAAGCTTCAAGACCCTTTGAGTAAGTAATTTCCGATTATTTGCTTCACTTTTCTTTCATCAATTAACTAGTTTCTAAGCCTAAATCATGAAATCAAGGCAGAAATCATGGGTTTTGAGCAAAGTTAAGTTTTTGAGAATTTTGGGTAATTCAACCCCAATTTGGGGTCGAATCTTAAAACAAATTATATGTTTACACTCGTGGGGGTATGAGTGAATTTATTTTGGCTCAAACCTCGGGTTTTGACCAAGCAGGCCCGGGGTCGATTTTACAATTTTTGGACAGAATATTAAAAGGACTTTAATTAAGCAATTGGACTGGTTTGTTGAGTAGAATTGATGATATTAAATAAATTATGTATAGATACGATTGAATTGGAGCGATATTCGAAAGGAAAGGCATTGCTTGAGGACTGAGTTGGCCGTAAACCTTCGAGGTAAGTGTTTGATCTATCCTAGCTTGAGGGAGTAGGATTAGAGTATAATAAAATGCTATTTGCTAAATGATCAAGTGCGGTATATAGGCGTGGTGACGAGTGTCTATACACCGGAGTATAGCATGACCGTGGGTCTTTGTTTGTACATGTTTGTGAGATATTTTGGAATTCTTCTATGCTAAATTATAATTTGATGCACACGTGAAGATTCTGAGGATAAACTGTGAAATATTAATATTTTGGAGCGTTGGCTCGAGTGATAAATACTATTGAGTAAAAGTTGAAAGTATTTAAAGGAATTGTGATTAATCCCTTGTCGGGATGGTTAAATATACTGAGTATTACCTTTGCCGGGATGTGAAAGTTATTGATATTGTTCCCTTGCAGGGACTCAGTTGTTAATTGTGTTATTCCCTTGTCGGGACTTAGTTTTTAATTGTGTTATTCCCTTGCCGGGATATTTCTTATTATTTTTTATTTCTCTCGCCCGTTCGGTTGTGATTATTGTTTGGGTGAGGAAGAGTGATAATGCACGAAGGGTCATTCCGTGCCATTGTTAATTATATTTGCACGAAGGGTCATTCCGTGTCATTGTTAATTATATTTGCATGAAGGGTCATTCCGTGATATATTTTAACTATTTATGCACGAAGGAACATTTTGTGCCATGTTTTAACTGTTTATGCACAAAGGAACATTATGTGACATGTTTTAACTGTTTTTGCATGAAGGAACACTCCGTGCCATTGTTGATTATATTTGCACGAAGGGTCATTCCGTGCTATGATATGAGAGTTATGTGAGGGAAAGCATGAAGTATAATGCCGTGCATTCTATTTGATTACTTTGGGTGAGGATGAGTGTAAAAGCACGAAGGGTGTTGTCGTGCAATTTGTTTGATTGTTTTGAGTGACTATGAGAGTAAAAGCACGAAGGTTGATGCCGTGCAATTGTTGGATTGTCTTATTTTTGGTATTTATTATTGTGACATGTTTCTTAATTACACTGATTGCTTTTATTTTCGGCTTGTGCTCCCCATAGTATGTTTTGCCTCCCTTCTTACTATTTAGTTTGGTACTTCGTTTCCTTTTGTTGTACGTATATATTTTGAATTGCACAGGTTTATGTGAGTGTGTAGTCCTAGCCTTGTCACTACTTCGCCGGGATAGGCCAGGCACTTACTAGCACATGGGATCAGTTGTGCTGATGCTACACTCTGCACTCTTTTTGCGCAAATACAGGTTTCGGACAGCAATAGTAGCAGTGGTGCAAGAGTTGGTACTTCGACCATCGAGACACCGAGGTAGCCTTGCAGGCCTCTGCAGGACCCATTGTCTCCTCTATCTTTATTTTCAGTCTGTTAGCTCATGTATTCGAGACAAACTGTTTTATATTTCTTTCAGACAGTTATGTGTAGTACTCTTAGTAGTTCGTGAGCTAGTGAAACCAGGTTTTGGGTAGTGATATATTTCAAACTTCTGCATCGTTATATTATTTAGTTAAAATATAAAAGTCTTCCACATTTATTTAATTATTGATAGTATTTTATCGGTGATGTTGATAGAGAATGTGTAATGTTTGGCTGGCCTAGCTTCGTTAGTAGGCGCCATCACGACGCCTGATGGTGGGATAAATTCGGGTCGTGACAAGTTGGTATCGGAGCTCTAGGTTGCATAGGACTCTCTGCTCACGGACAAACTTGGTAGAGTGTGGGTGATCGGTACACAGACGTCTGTATTTATCCCAGAGGCTACGAAGTTAGGAAACATTTCTCTTTTGTTCTTTCCTATCTTGCGAATTTTTCTTCAAATGTTAAATTGAATTTCTACTCTTGTCTTCACACGAGTGGCGAAGTCACGCACCTCTTCTTCAGTCGAATAATGGCACATGTTGGTGATAGATCAACTATGCATTCAAAAGTTTTGCGTAGTTCGGATAGGTTTCACCAAACTCTTCGCTACCACCTTCAGCGGTGCATCTTTCGAGAATCCACGGGATTGTGCTTGACTGCTGCTATGAGTTATTACAGAACGAGGGAATAGTCGAATGAGAGGGGGTTGATTTACTATGCTTCGGATGGAAAATAGAATTAGTGGGAAGATAATGTATTTACCATACCAGTTATGGTTCCAACGGAAGATGCAGATGTATCAGGAGATCACCTAATGAATCATGCGGGGTTTCAAAGGACCTTGACGTCCGATTGATTTATTTGAGTTGTGAAAGACAAATATTGTGAATTATTGGATGTTGTGACTCTGACTTATAGCCAAAAGGGGGAATTCCACTATTAGTGAATGGACCAGATGACCATGTGTTATGTCAGTTTGGCTTGGAATGTATTTATGTATGTTATGGAAAGGTCCCCCAAACAAACTATACATATTTCAGACTGGTACTCTGCAGGGAGTAAGAATCTCCCCAGAGAATAACGAAGAGTATATGAGTAAATGGGGTAGCTCAGCAGTGTTAAGCCAACATAGCAAAAGAGGAAATTGGCAGTCGATATTTGTGACAAGCATACGAAGAGGGCAAGCCGGCCAACGCAACACTACCTACTCAACTCTATTTTAAGAAAATGTTCTGAAGAAGTCACCTCCCAGATTCTCTACAATATGTAGTATATGCGATCTGAACGGTTGTGTCACACCCCAATCTTGGGAGGTGTGACTGGCACCCGATGCACGAAGGCCCGAGCGAACCAACCATGAAATATGATCTGAAATATAATAACCTGCAGACAGAAGAGACCAACACGATATATATACATATAACCTAAGCCAACAAGGCTGCAACAACAGTGTAACAGCTATCCAGAATGCCGATAGGGCTATACAAAATATATATATATATACAATGACCGCTAGTCTGCAAGCCTCTAAGAGTGTAAGACACTATCAACAGGGTGGGACAAACCCCCCCCCCGACATACCCAAAACTACACATATACATATGTAATAGTACCTATGGACTCAAAGTGAGCAACTCCGAAAAAGTGGAGCGCGAAACCCAACGCTGATCCTGGGGGTCCTACTGAGGAGGCACACCGCTCTGCCTATCCGAACCTGTGGGCATGAACACAGCGCATAAAAATGCGTCAGTACGAAATATATACTGAATATGTAGGGCGACAAATGTAACATGAAAAATGTAATTAACAAGAGAAAATATATATAGAAAATTTGAATTTATAAAACTAGCCTCGATAGTAAATTAAAAGTTCAACCTGGATATAAATGTATGCTCGTGGAATCGTTGCTCACTATCGCTAGTTATAATATATCACATTATATAATAATAAATCCCTCTGTGGGGCTATAATATCCATAACGTACCCGGCCATAATAAAGGCTCGGTAGAATCGTACCCGGCCACGTGGAGCTCGGTAATCCCAACTGATCAATGGTTACACAATATGTGTCATACCCGGCCGTCTATAGTGCGGCTCGGTAATAAAAGTAAATACATACATATGCTAAATCATGAATTGTATAAGTGCAATGCGAACCAAACTTCGAAGACTTCTACGAACAGTCAAAATGGCATATCATCATTATTCCCCGACTATCATAATTGTCGCTAAAATATCTGATTTTCTTAACTACGAGTCAACAAGTACTAAGAACATGAGATCAATGTATTATGAATACCTTTAAAGTAAGTGCTACTTATTCAAGATTTATATTAATGTCGAAATGACAACGAGTAAAAAGGCTCTAGTTCTTTTTAAGCACGGAACAAGGAAAACCGAGAATTCATGTTGATCTACATTAGCAGGTGGCACCTGACTTGTACCCTCTCCCGCCTCCTCATCTATCCTCCGAATAAATTTCATAGCCACTTGTCGTCTCGTAGTATTAGGCATGACTGAGAAGGTAAACAAAAAAAAATTAGGAATGAACACTTATGATTAGGCTCTATTGCACGATCTAGATCAAGAAGAAAGTAATAATCCTAAATGCCCAATAGCCTAATGTTTATCAGTGTGGTGCACAACACACCATAAACAAGACTCTACTAGACACGGCTTGTAGACTCCCTAGGACTAACCGGCTCTGATACCAAGTTTGTCACACCCCAATCTTGGGAGGTGTGACTGGCACCCGATGCACGAAGGCCCGAGCGAACCAACCATGAAATATGATCTGAAATATAATAACCTGCAGGCAGAAGAGACCAACACGACATATATACATATAACCTAAGCCAACAAGGCTGCAACAACAGTGTAACAGCTATCCATAATGCCGATAGGGCTATACGAAATATATATATATATATATACAATGACCGCTAGTCTGCAAGCCTCTAAGAGTGTAAGACACTATCAACAGGGTGGGACAAACCCCCCCCCCCGACATACCCAAAACTACACATATACATATGTAATAGTACCTATGGACTCAAAGTGAGCAACTCCGAAAAAGTGGAGCGCGAAACCCAACGCTGATCCTGGGGGTCCTACTGAGGAGGCACACCGCTCTGCCTATCCGAACCTGTGGGCATGAACACAACGCATAAAAATGCGTCAGTACGAAATATGTACTGAATATGTAGGGCGACAAATGTAACATGAAAAATGTAATTAACAAGAGAAAATATATATAGAAAATTTGAATTTATAAAACTAGCCTCGATAGTAAATTAAAAGTTCAACCTGGATATAAATGTATGCTCGTGGAATCGTTGCTCACTATCGCTAGTTATAATATATCACATTATATAATAATAAATCCCTCTGTGGGGCTATAATATCCATAACGTACCCGGCCATAATAAAGGCTCGGTAGAATCGTACCCGGCCACGTGGAGCTCGGTAATCCCAACTGATCAGTGGTTACACAATATGTGTCATACCCGGCCGTCTATAGTGCGGCTCGGTAATAAAAGTAAATACATACATATGCTAAATCATGAATTGTATAAGTGCAATGCGAACCAAACTTCGAAGACTTCTACGAATAGTCAAAATGGCATATCATCATTATTCCCCGACTATCATAATTGTCGCTAAAATATCTGATTTTCTTAACTACGAGTCAACAAGTACTAAGAACATGAGATCAATGTATTATGAATACCTTTAAAGTAAGTGCTACTCATTCAAGATTTATATTAATGTCGAAATGACAACGAGTAAAAAGGCTCTAGTTCTTTTTAAGCACGGAACAAGGAAAACCGAGAATTCATGGATATTTTCTGAAGTACGCACTCTATGAGAAAGAATTAGTTCTAAGTATCTTTATAAGTTGAAGCTGAAATAACTCTCATCCGACGAAACAATTCAATAAACGTTTATTCGAATTCTAGTCATGCCGAAAAGTATAGCGAAAGCCCTACATACCTTGTCGATGGAGTTATATACGATTTCCGAGAACTCGAAAGCCTTAGGAATGATTTCCTACATAACACGAACCATCCAATATCAAATTCAAGCTCATATCCTATATAATTCCTCATTTAGACAATTAAGCGAACAACTTGCGGGCATGAATTGTAGACCCTTTTTTGTAGTTTAAATTTTACCCAACACACCATCAAAATTTTACTTAACTACATCTCCTCATTGACATGATTCCAGCCATATCTTCACAGATTCAATCAACACAATAAAACTATATAAAACAGCCCAAACAACCAAGTCCTACTAAGAGGGGTTTCTTAACAAAAATCAAAGAATATTTCTATAGATTTCAACTATTTCTTAAGAATTCTTATGGTAGATGTTTACAAGAAACAAGGAGGAAGTTAAATCATACCTTATGTGACTAGAATTACTCAAAATTCGAAAAAAATTTCAAGGCGGAGTCTTGCTATGAGAAGTGAATCACCGAAGAAATTCACGATTCCGAAGTTGCCATGGTTGAAGATGATTAAATTGTTGTTATGCTTGGCTAGATGGATGGGAGGAGTTTGAGAGGAAATACCAAGGGTTTTGATTCTGTTTGGGAGAGAAATAAACGAAGGGTTCTGTTTTGGATGACTTAAATAAAAAAATTTGGACAAAACCCGGTTTGCACACTATTCCCGTAACAGTGTGCACCCCTGTACGAAAATGTTAATATCTCTCTACTCTGAAGTCGTATTAACGAACGGTTTATTGCGTTGGAAACTAGACTCATAGACCTTCGATTCGATAGGTAGAACACACCATAACTCCCAGTATATTGAGAGAAAAGCTCATCAACATTTGATCCAAATTCCAGTAAAATTTAAAACCCATAACTTGCGACGATCTTTGTCGAATTTTTAATCACAACTCAAATGACTTCCAATCTTAGCGTATAACTATCAAATAATTTAAATATCTCGTAGAAATTATATTCCTATCGAATTAGCCCTTTTACAGCATGATAACACCGAATACACAAGGTGTAACATTCTCCCCTTCTTATGGACATTCGTCCCCGAATGTTAACGGTTAACTTAACTTCTCAGTTTTTTTTTTTATAAAAAAAATTCGCCAGAGTTTCCCCTATATATAGGACTATCCAATACCTGTCATCAGCCCAAACATACATATCCAAGGCCACACATCATCATAATAACATTAATTTGGCCTCACACGATCGCTTACTTATACAATAATAATAATAAGAAGAAGGTTAGTCATACCTTAATTACCTCAGCTGTTACTGGTTGATATCTGTGCAACACCTGCCATATTTGTCTCAAGCATACCACCTGAAGGTTTAAATAAATGAGGGTACCTGTACTTCATGTCCTCCTCGGCCTCCCATGTCATTTCCTCTACATTATTGCTCCTCCACAGTACTTTTACTGAGGCTACCTCTTTAGTCCTTAGCTTACGGATTTGACGGTCAAGAATGGCAACAGGTATTTCTTCATATGACAAATCCTCGGTAACTTGAATATCCTCAATAGGGCTGATGCTAGAAGGATCACCTAAGAATTTGCGAAGCATGGAAATGTGAAATACCGGATGGATTGCGCTTAATTCCGGTGGCAAGTCAAGTTTGTAGGCTACTCGCCCAATTCTCTGAACAATCTGATATGGCCCGATATATCTAGGGCTGAGTTTTCCCTTTTTTCCAAATCTCATTACACCTTTCATAGGCGACACTTTCAAGAATACCCAGTCTCCCACAACAAATTCCAAGTCTCGACGTCGGTTATCTGAATATGATTTCTGTCGACTTTGAGTTGTACGCAACCTTTTCTGCATCAACTTTACCTTTTCTACAACTTGTTGTACCAATTTGGGTCCTAGCAACTTTGTCTCGCCAACATCAAACCAGCCAATAGGAGATCTGCATTTCCTCCCATATAGTGCCTCATAGGGTGCCATATGAATACTGGCGTGATAACTGTTATTGTAGGCAAACTCAATAAGCGGTAAATGATCTTCCCAACTTCCCTTGAAGTCTAAGACACAAGCTCGCAACATATCTTCGAGCGTCTGAATAGTGCGTTCGGCTTGTCCGTCGGTCTGCGGGTGAAAGGCTGTACTGAGGTTAACAAGAGTACCCAAACCTTCTTGAAAAGACCTCCAAAAATTAGCTGTAAATTGGGTACCTCTGTCAGATATAATAGAAAGCGGAACTCCATGTAGCCGAACTATTTCCTTGATATACAGTCTTGCATAGTCTTCAGCTGAATATGTGGTCCTAACTGGGAGAAAGTGAGCTGATTTCGTCAGCCTATCCACAATGACCCAAATTGAATTGAACTTCCGGCGAGAATTGGGCAATCCTGTAATAAAATCCATATTAATCGATTCCCATTTCCAAGCTGGAATCTCAATATTTTGAAGTAGTCCTCCAGGTTTCTGGTGTTCAGCTTTAACTTGCTGGCAGTTGGGACACTAAGCCACATATGTAGCTATATCTTTCTTCATACCGTTCCACCAGTATAGCTGACGAAGATCATGATACATTTTGGTTGAACCAGGATGAACTGAGTATCGAGACTGGTGCATCTCCGTCAAAATTTTCTTACGAAGCTCCCCAATGTTAGGTACACACCACCGGCCTTTATATTTTAGAATTCCATCATCAGATTGTTCGAACAACTGATTCTTCTGAAAAGGGATGCTCTCTTTAATCTTGACTAACTCCGGATCCTCAAATTGACGCATTTTTACCTCATCTACGAGTGACGACCCCGCAATATTTTGGACTACTATACCCTGGTCACCTGTATCATGTAGTCGTACCCTCAGGTTAGCCAATTGATATATATCCTTAGTCATTTCTAATTTCCCAGCTTCTACATGCTTCAAACTGCCCATGGATTTGCGACTCAACGCATCAGCTACCACATTCGCTTTGCCCGGATGGTACAAAATATCCACATCATAGTCCTTCAACAATTCAAGCCACCTCCTTTGTCTCAAGTTCAGCTCTTTTTGCTTAAATATATATTGTAAACTTTTGTGATCTGTATAGATATCCACATGAACACCATAAAGATAATGACGCCAAATTTTCAAGGCAAATATAACGGCTGCTAATTCAATGTCATGAGTCGGATAATTGTGTTCGTGCTTCCGTAACTGCCTTGAAGCATATGCAATAACTTTGCCATGCTGCATTAGAACACATCCCAATCCAACCCTAGATGCATCACAATATACCACATAGCCTTCAGATCCCTCGGGAAGTGCTAGAACAGGTGCTGATGTTAAGCGTTTCTTCAACTCACGAAAGCTCCTTTCACATGCATCAGACCATTGGAACTTAACGGCTTTGTGTGTCAATTTTGTCATAGGAGCAGCAATAGAAGAGAAGTTCTCCACAAATCTCCGATAGTAACCTGCTAAGCCCAAGAAACTACGAACCTCCGTGGGAGTTGTGGGTCGAGGCCAGTTTTGTACTGCTTCAATTTTCTGACCATCTACCTTAATACCTTCATCGGAAACGATATGCCCAAGGAATGCCACTGAATTCAACCAGAATTCACATTTGGAGAATTTAGCATATAATTTTTGATTTTTCAAAGTCTGCAACACCACACGCAAATGATCCTCATGTTCTGCTTGTGATCGAGAATATACCAAAATATCATCAATGAAAACAATTACAAATATATCTAGAAATGGCTGGAAAACCCGATTCATCAAATCCATGAAAGTTGCTGGTGCATTAGTAAGACCGAAAGACATCACAAGGAATTCATAATGGCCATATCTAGTTCGGAAAGCCGTTTTTGGAATATCCTTCTCTTTAACTCGCAATTGGTGATAGCCGGATCGAAGGTCAATCTTTGAGAAATACTTGGCACCTTGCAACTGATCAAACAAATCATCAATTCTGGGTAAGGGGTACTTGTTCTTGATAGTCACTTTGTTGAGCTGACGATAGTCAATACACATTCTTAATGAACCGTCCTTCTTACGAACAAACAATACTGGTGCACCCCAGGGAGAAGTACTTGGCCTGATAAAGCCCTTATTCAGAAGATCCTTCAACTGGACTTTCAACTCTTTTAACTCAGCAGGAGCCATTCTGTATGGAGGAATATATATTGGTTGAGTATCTGGAAGCACATCAATAGCAAAGTCGATTTCTCTTTCGGGAGGAAGACCAGGAAGTTCATCAGGAAATACATCTGAAAATTCATTCACAATAGGAACCGATTGAAGGGTTGGAGATTTCACCTCCATATCCTGCACTCGTACCAAATGATAAATGTACCCCTTCAAAATCATCCTTCGAGCTTTAAGGTAAGAAATAAACTTCCCCTTAAGTGTTGCAGTATCACCTTTCCATTCAATAATAGGTTCACCTGGAAAATTAAAACAAACAATCTTTGTCCAACAATCTACGTTGGCATAACAAGAAGCCAACCAATCCATACCCATAATGATATCAAAATCAACCATTTCTAGCTCATGCAAATCAGCTAACGTATGACGGTCATGAATCTTCACCTCACAACTTCGATATACCCGTCTAACTACAACTGACTCACCCATTGGCGTAGATACCTCAAACGACTTATGCAACAGTTCAGGCTCTTTATCCCATTTACTAGCAACGAAGGGGGAAATATACGACAATGTAGAACCAGGATCTATCAAGGCATACATATCGGTAGAAAAGACGGATAGTATACCTGTAACCACGTCCGGAGATGACTCCAAATCCTGACGACTCGATAAAGCATATATGCGATTCTGCTGACCTCCTGAACCAGAAGCTCCAAACCTTCCCCTACCCCTGCCAGCTGATGTCTGCATACTCTGCCTAGGAGGACGTACCGAAGATGAAGAAGCCCCTGCAGATGCCGTTGGCTGAGCTATACCCCCTCCGCCTGCCATCGGACAATGTCTCATAAAATGACCTGGCTGTCCACATGCATAACATGCATCAGAACCCTGGCGACATGGTCCAAAATGATTTCGGCCACATCGATCACATCTGGGAAACTGAGGCCTCGTCTGACTGAACTCGCCTCTAAATTGTGGACTTGGGGTCCGTGAACTCTGAACTGGACCAGAATAAGTGGGTCGATCATGTCGCTGCCCTTGAAAATGTGGTGGCGCACTGGCTACCGGATAAGATGGACGCCTAGGAAACTGTGGCCTAGATCCACCTCGAGTCTCTCCCGTGTTACTTGCGAACCGCGCCCTCTTCTGTTGACCTCTATCATGCTCTCGATTGGCTCGTTGTTGCCTCTTGCGATCCTCTAGACCCTGTGCATATGCTTGAATACGGGCAATATCCATTCCTTGGTTTAGAGAAGTTGTAGTGCACTCATTTATCAAGTGTGCCCCCAAACCACTAACAAACTGGTGTACTCGATCACTCATATCAGCAACAATCGTAGGAGCATACCTAGCCAGAGAGTTGAATTGCATGCTATATTCCCGAATGCTCATATTACCCTGTTCTAAGTGCAAGAACCTGTCTCGTCGGGCTCTTCGAAGTTCGATTGGCAAATATTGCTGTAAAAATGCCTCAAAGAACTCTTTCCATGTCACTGGTGGTACATTAGGCCCCCGAGTCTGCTTCCAAGTCTCATACCATGTCACTGCAATATCACGTAGTCTATAAGAAGTAAACTCCACTGACTCAACATCTGTGGCATGTATAATCTGTAAGGTCCGTTGCATAAGATCTAGAAAATCCTGTGGGTCAGCATTAGGATCAACCCCTGTAAATACTGGAGGATCCAAGTTGATAAAGTCCCGAACTCTCACACTCACGGACCTATCAGTAATACTGCGGGTCTGGTGTTGGGCTTGGGAGGCCACTATTCGAGTCAGCAATTGTACAGCACTCCGCATGTCTAGGTCCTGATCAGGAGCAACTGGGAGATGGACTGGAGGTATGTTAGCTCCTCTACGCCCTTCCGGGGGCGGTGGAAGTGCTGCCCCGGAAGCCTGAGAATCAGCCTCATTCTGTAGCTCATGTTGATCTACATTAGCAGGTGGCACCTGACTTGTACCCTCTCCCGCCTCCTCATCTATCCTCCGAATAAATTTCATAGCCACTTGTCGTCTCGTAGTATTAGGCATGACTGAGAAGGTAAACAAAAAAAAATTAGGAATGAACACTTATGATTAGGCTCTATTGCACGATCTAGATCAAGAAGAAAGTAATAATCCTAAATGCCCAATAGCCTAATGTTTATCAGTGTGGTGCACAACACACCATAAACAAGACTCTACTAGACACGGCTTGCAGACTCCCTAGGACTAACCGGCTCTGATACCAAGTTTGTCACACCCCAATCTTGGGAGGTGTGACTGGCACCCGATGCACGAAGGCCCGAGCGAACCAACCATGAAATATGATCTGAAATATAATAACTTGCAGGCAGAAGAGACCAACACGACATATATACATATAACCTAAGCCAACAAGGCTGCAACAACAGTGTAACAGCTATCCAGAATGCCGATAGGGCTATACGAAATATATATATATATATACAATGACCGCTAGTCTGCAAGCCTCTAAGAGTGTAAGACACTATCAACAGGGTGGGACAAACCCCCCCCCGACATACCCAAAACTACACATATACATATGTAATAGTACCTATGGACTCAAAGTGAGCAACTCCGAAAAAGTGGAGCGCGAAACCCAACGCTGATCCTGGGGGTCCTACTGAGGAGGCACACCGCTCTGTCTATCCGAACCTGTGGGCATGAACACAACGCATAAAAATGCGTCAGTACGAAATATGTACTGAATATGTAGGGCGACAAATGTAACATGAAAAATGTAATTAACAAGAGAAAATATATATAGAAAATTTGAATTTATAAAACTAGCCTCGATAGTAAATTAAAAGTTCAACCTGGATATAAATGTATGCTCGTGGAATCGTTGCTCACTATCGCTAGTTATAATATATCACATTATATAATAATAAATCCCTCTGTGGGGCTATAATATCCATAACGTACCCGGCCATAATAAAGGCTCGGTAGAATCGTACCCGGCCACGTGGAGCTCGGTAATCCCAACTGATCAGTGGTTACACAATATGTGTCATACCCGGCCGTCTATAGTGCGGCTCGGCAATAAAAGTAAATACATACATATGCTAAATCATGAATTGTATAAGTGCAATGCGAACCAAACTTCGAAGACTTCTACGAATAGTCAAAATGGCATATCATCATTATTCCCCGACTATCATAATTGTCGCTAAAATATCTGATTTTCTTAACTACGAGTCAACAAGTACTAAGAACATGAGATCAATGTATTATGAATACCTTTAAAGTAAGTGCTACTCATTCAAGATTTATATTAATGTCGAAATGACAACGAGTAAAAAGGCTCTAGTTCTTTTTAAGCACGGAACAAGGAAAACCGAGAATTCATGGATATTTTCTGAAGTACGCACTCTATGAGAAAGAATTAGTTCTAAGCATCTTTATAAGTTGAAGCTGAAATAACTCTCATCCGACGAAACAATTCAATAAACGTTTATTCGAATTCTAGTCATGCCGAAAAGTATAGCGAAAGCCCTACATACCTTGTCGATGGAGTTATATACGATTTCCGAGAACTCGAAAGCCTTAGGAATGATTTCCTACATAACACGAACCATCCAATATCAAATTCAAGCTCATATCCTATATAATTCCTCATTTAGACAATTAAGCGAACAACTTGCGGGCATGAATTGTAGACCCTTTTTTGTAGTTTAAATTTTACCCAACACACCATCAAAATTTTACTTAACTACATCTCCTCATCGACATGATTCCAGCCATATCTTCACAGATTCAATCAACACAATAAAACTATATAAAACAGCCCAAACAACCAAGTCCTACTAAGAGGGGTTTCTTAACAAAAATCAAAGAATATTTCTATAGATTTCAACTATTTCTTAAGAATTCTTATGGTAGATGTTTACAAGAAACAAGGAGGAAGTTAAATCATACCTTATGTGACTAGAATTACTCAAAATTCGAAAAAAATTTCAAGGCGGAGTCTTGCTATGAGAAGTGAATCACCGAAGAAATTCACGATTCCGAAGTTGCCATGGTTGAAGATGATTAAATTGTTGTTATGATTGGCTAGATGGATGGGAGGAGTTTGAGAGGAAATACCAAGGATTTTGATTCTGTTTGGGAGAGAAATAAACGAAGGGTTCTGTTTTGGATGACTTAAATAAAAAAATTTGGACAAAACCCGGTTTGCACACTATTCCCGTAACAGTGTGCACCCCTGTACGAAAATGTTATTCTCTCTCTACTCTGAAGTTGTATTAACGAACGGTTTATTGCGTTGGAAACTAGACTCATAGACCTTCGATTCGATAGGTAGAACACACCATAACTCCCAGTATATTGAGAGAAAAGCTCATCAACATTTGATCCAAATTCCAGTAAAATTTAAAACCCATAACTTGCGACGATCTTTGTCGAATTTTTAATCACAACTCAAATGACTTCCAATCTTAGCGTATAACTATCAAATAATTTAAATATCTCGTAGAAATTATATTCCTATCGAATTAGCCCTTTTACAGCATGATAACACCGAATACATAAGGTGTAACAGGTTGTACCAGGTCACCATGACAGTGTCCGAATATGTCGTCATGCGTAATAAGTTAACTGAGCCTCAAAGGAATTGTGTGAATGTGGTAGTTTGGAGAAATTTAATTTTAGGAAAGCACTCAGGCTACATGCTCCATCGTAGTCAATACTTATCTTACATGACCAGCCCGAGATAGAGGTCAGGATGTTAGAGGTGGAGGTGAGAATCCTAGAGGTGGAGACCCAAACCGTGGATATAATTTCTATAGCATGACGAAGGTCACTACACCAGATGGTGTTGTCACATGTACGATTTTGATTGTTATAAAAAGGATATTTTCCCTTAATTTGATTTGGTTTTTTTGAAAAACATTTAGGTGAGTCCTCTTAATATGCTCCACTCAAGAGTGAGCTTCGTAATTATCAAATCTACTTATTTGAATACTCACGTTGGACTATTATATGGAGATAGCTATCCCTATTATTATGTGTTGGTCACTAAGAATATTTATGAGGCTAAAAGTGACTTTATATCACTACTACAGTGTGTTTTGATGTAATTCCTAAAATAATTAATTTCAATTGTTAATTATATGCCATATCGGTATGAGAGTTCATTTTATGTCGTGATTTTCTTTGACGGACAATTATTGAAAAGAAGAAAGAGAGGAAATAAAAATTATCAACTGGTACAATGTGAAAGTACTTGTGATGCAGAGTTGAGGATGAGATCCTCAAATTTTTGTATGATGTGAAATATTTTTATACCGAGCTACAAGCTGCGGTGGATCTCTCTCACACCTCCTTTTTACACACCCGCAAGGGCGCAAGGGAGTTTTTCCAATTAAAGGACAATCGAGACGGGATTAGTTTATTTAATTCAGAGTCGCCACTTGGAAAAATAATGGTGTCCCAAGTCACCGGTTTAATCCCGAACCGAGGAAATTTTATGACTCTATAATGTAGTCTGCGAAACTAGAAACCTGGATAAGGAATTCTGTTAACCCGGGAGAAGGTGTTAGGCACTCCCGGATTCCGTGGTTTTAGCACGGTCGCTCAATTGCAATTTTTGTTTCTATCTGATTCCTTTAACTATGTGCTTTTAATGTTCCGCTTTTAATTTTAAGAAAAATTGCGACGTCACGAAAACACATTTCGAGTCACACCGCAACCAGTACGCCTGTGACTTTAATGTATTTCAGTTTCGCCGAGAGTAAGATTTGGGTCACATAAATGCGCACCCGTATTTAGGGAAGTGATTTATTTACAGATCGTGCCTAAAGAGTCTATCGTGTTGTTAACTTTGAGAAAGACCGTAAAATTTGCTAAACGGTCCTTCCAAATCTATGTTCTCATGACAGTTATTTGAGGGCCCCGCAATTTGGGTAGTTTTGTTTGGCGAGGCTCGTCTCATTATTATTAAGGCCTATCTTAAGATGAACTATATTCTCTACTTGTTTTCGTCTCTAGCAATGAAACGAAATAACATGAAGCTATGTTTCATTTTAAATGGTTGAACCTAAAATTTTAAGTGGACCTTGCCCCTACAAATCAGGATGGTGATGAAAACCCAACTCTTATTGTTTACTGACTAATTTCAAATCAAATGTTAAATGTGTGTAACGGCTTTAGAACGATATGGGCCATCTTTTATTTAGCATTCGAAACTCACTCCGAAGTCTTTTGCACCAAAATAAGCATGCTGTTTTTCTCACTAACTGTTCTCGTTTAGGGTAGATTTACAAGATATTTATTTCGTATCTTTGCCTGAAAGTCAATGCACGGCATGAGTGACAATAAACAGGAATTACGATGACATATTTTTTCTTTTGCCAATTTCTCTTCTGATAGCTTATCATCGAAATCTTCATTTTTACATGTATGTATGTATATATGCTAGTAAGTACTTGATTAACAACTTAAACGAAACCTATGTTTCTAGTTTGACTATTCAAGGCCCGCCATCAATAATCTCTTTAGTTACGATTCACATAGTCTAATCCCAAATTATACCGACTAGATACTTACTACGTCCGTGCATAGAACAATATAATGAAACAGTCACCATACCAATTAAACTACAGCAGTCTATGTTTGATACATATAGAGTAATATATGAAGGTACTGCCTATGATATTAGTACAATTCCTATTCATATGAACTACTCTTCCATGCCAACAGGCTTGTCTCACAGTCATGCTTCATAATCAACAAGGTTACATGAGAGTGTACCTGGAAAATTTTCGAGACAACGAAGATAGAATAGGATCAACAATGGCAACGATATGAACAACAGCAACAACAGCGCAACAGTACACCCAATCAACAACCAACCAGTCAATCAGCAAGCAACACAAACAACCCAAAACAATCCCAAGGCAAAGGCCCCAAAACACAGTATTGCCAGTGGCCAAATACAGCACTGGCAGTGGCTCGACACGATCAAACTCAGCAAATAACACACAATCAACCTCAGCACACCAATGACAATCGACTCCAGCAAATCAGTGACGAACAACTTCAACAACCAATGACAAACAAACTTCAGCAAACAGAACAAACGACCCTAAAAGCTTTGCAGGAGATCTCTGTGAACTTCAACTAGGAATCTAGTGAAACAGTGACTAAAGATTCAATGGCAAAACCAAGAAGAGTCCAGACTCCCCTGTCTATCACTGTATTTCCAGAATACTTCTTCAACAATCCTCTCACTGTGTATGTCTCCTATTCAAATAGCTATCAAAATAATCCTCCAAGAGTCAGTGTGTGTGGGAATATTTTTGTCTTATATTTTCGAATCTCCTACTGTGTGTCTGTGTCCCCCCACTGTTTCAGATTAATGCCCTCTTATAGCTAAAACCCCCTCCCCCTAATGGTGCAAAAGATCTTAATTAAAACCCTTTTGCCCATCCCTCTTCTGTCCAAACCATCAGACTCCCTGCATTTTCCACTATCCAGTGTCCAATGTATGGACTAACTCATTAAAAATGGTGGTGGCAGGGCATTAGTGGGATACCCTGCTGTACAGCAGGTTCCACTAGCCTCTCTCATGGGCAGGTGATTAAACAACTAACCTTAATCAAATCCTAACAACTGTATCCAACTAACTCCTAATCCAGAATTAAACAAACAACAAAGCCTAGACTTGTGCATTGCATACGGGCAGACCAGAGCATGAACACACATACAAACAAATTAATTTGTTGACGACATTAAATAAACTAGGCATACAAAGCTATTGCAGCATTGAATTTAAACAAGAATTGGCAAAAGAATGGGAATCGACCGAATAAAAGGTCTGTTGAGAAGGGTAGAAGAATGCTACGAATTTCTGAAACTAAACACAAATACACACACGGATTACAACCAACAATCGTAAGGGACACGAATTACCTCAAAAGAAATATGCCGACCCAAGCTTCGAACTATGGTTTGGAACTATTGAAGCCAAACGGGCTTTAATCGAGATGTTCTCGATTGAGAACACCTAGACTAAAGTCCCTTGGACTTCAATTACGATTAATCCGGCTCGAATTGGGCTTCTTCAAAAACTAGGGTTCTTGGGACTCGATTTTAGGGCTTTTACGATTCGGGCAAGATTCGAGCTAAACCCAAGCCGGCGGGGGTATGAGGGAGGCCATGGGAGGGTTTGGGGTGAGTTTGGGGTGATTTGGCGTTGGCTCGAGTTTGACTCGAATCTTCAAATGAAGATTCGAGGAGCTCCGGAGTGATTCGAGGTAAATGAAGGCTGGATTCGTAATGGGGGAGGTGAGGGGAGTATTTGGTGTTAAGATGGTGGCCGTTGGCCTACCGGAACCGCCGTGAGGCGATTTCCGGCAGGCGGAGTGCGGTGGCTCACGGCGAGGTTAATTCGTCTGTGGGAGAGACGATGGGTGTGAGGGGGGGTCTGGCTTGGGGGGGCGGGGTGTGAAGGCGGGCGTTATATACGACTCAGGAGATTAAATCCTGATCGTTGGATCATTTACGATCAACGACCAGGATCTCCTCCCTTAAACCAAACGGTGTCGTTTGGTTAAGTCACGACCTGGGTGTATTTGGGAATTTAATGATTAATCTGGGCCGTTGGATAATAAAATCCAACGGTCCAGATCAAACGTTACTTAAGCTGATGCTTGGGGAGTATTTTGGGATTTTAATGACTAATCTGGGCCGTTGGATAATAAAATCCAACGGTCCAGATCAAACATTACTTAAGGTGATGCTGGGGTGAGTATTGGGCTGGGGCGTGTGGGCTGGACGGGTGAGGGGTTTGGGCCAGGTTTTTTGGACTAAATTATGGCCCAAGTCTGCTCTTCATACTACATTCCATGATGTATTATATGTATATGTATATATATATATATATATATATATATATATATATATATATATATATATATATATATATATATATATATATATATATATATATATATATATATATATATATATATACTAACCTATAACACAACTAATTTTACCACAATTATCCCACATAATTACATATCACTTAAATGTAAACCGTATAATTTTGATATTAAACACACTAAAAAACAATGCAACACATAATGTATATATTTTTGTATTTTACTAATTCAAATAAATGAACACGCACACACAAAAATGCAAATTTAAGATAAAAATAACACAAAAATCACAAAAATCATGCCCAACACGAAACTATTTTTATTTTGAATTTTCTGGGAGTACTTCTTAGGTAAGGCAAAAATCACGTGCTCACAGCTGCCCCTCTTTGCGCGTAAACATGCAGAGTTTTCGTGCAAAGATAAGTGAGCGGATACGAGTGATTTTTGCCTGTTTGAGCACTCCGTATGAAGCATTTTTTGGAAAAGTTTGACGGAACCTTTGCTTCAAAAGGACTCCTACATATCCCTGGCTAAAAGGGAATCAGGTCAATGTAGTTCGGGAAGTTTTGGTAGCTGGGACTACCATGACTGCTGTGATCTTGCTGTTACCGTTGTTGCTGTTGCTGCTGTTGCCACTGCTTAACCGATCTCCTTATTACACCGTGCTAAACAAAAAATAAGAAGCTAGACTAAGTTACAGTATTGCAAATTCTTATCTATCTTTTCAACTTGATCTTGCCATGTTTCTTGCCATCCTGCTGGCTTTGATGTTTCTTCACATACTTCTTCTCTTCTAACAATTGTTATTTCGGCCTATCTTGATTGCCGAACTCCGACCATTGGTTCCTTCCTTGTGATCTTCGAACTATTTTCCTTCGAAGTCTGAATCTATCTTTTCTGATCCTTGTTGCCTTCCTTATGCTTATGAACTTGGATTTATGTCGGGGATTTCTGTTACGCTCAACCGCTTCAAAATAAATCGTCACTCCATTCTTCAGGCGGGCTCCCTGACTTCAACTACAACTTTTTGAAAATAACTCGCCATTCCTTTTTTCAGACGGGCTCCTGACTTCAACATCAACTTGGAAAATTAAACGCCATTCCTCTCTTCAGGCGGGCTCCTGACTTCACATCTTTTGAAAATAAATCGCCATTCCTCTCTTCGGGCGGGCTCCTGACTTCAACAACATCTTTTGAAAATAAATCGCCATTCCTCTCTTCAGGCGGGCTCCTGACTTCAACAACATCTTTTGAAAATAAATCGCCATTCCTCTCTTCAGGCGGGCTTCCTGACTTCAATCATCAACTCTGAAAATTAAACGCCATTCCTCTCTTCAGGCGGGCTCCTGACTTCAACAACATCTTTTGAAAATAAATCGCCATTCCTCTCTTCAGGCGGGCTCCTGACTTCAACAACATCTTTTGAAAAAATAAATTGCCATTCCTCTCTTCAGGCGGGCTCCTGACTTCAATCATCGATTCTGAAAATTAAACGCCATTCCTCTCTTCAGGCGGGCTCCTGACTTCAATCATCATCTCTGAGAATTAAGCGCCATTCCTCTCTTCAGGCGGGCTCCTGACTTCAACAACATCTTTGAAAATTAAACGCCATTCCTCTCTTCAGGCGGGCTCCTGACTTCAATCATCAACTCACTAACTCTATCTCATCCTTTCTTCCGAATTACCTTGTTTCGGAATTGCTTTCCTCATAGGTCGTGTTATTTTTCCTTCTGACTGCTGGGGATATCTTTAGAACTGTTTACTTGCCTGCTGAGGATAATGATGCTGGGAAAATTTTTCTTCATCCCCTCATTTCCTTTGACTCATGCGCTTGAATTTGTGCTGGGATCTCTTGTTGTAACCCTCTGCTTTATGGCGGGTTACTGGTTTCAAGACCTGCAATGTAAAAGACTGAAGACTTGCCTTTTGTTATACAGGTAGGCGCCTGCTTTTAGTAACAACTTTTGAATTTAAAATGCATGTTGGCAATAATTTACAAAATATGCATAGGACAATGTGAAATAAAATGTAAAATATCCTATTCGAGGGCGGATAGTCCCATCGTATTCTATTCGAGGGCGAATACTCCCATTGTATACTATTCGAGGGCGAATACTCCCATTGTATCCTATTCGAGGGCGAATACTCCCATCGTATCCTATTCGAGGGCGAATACTCCCATTGTATCCTATTCGAGGGCGAATACTCCCATTGCATCCTGTTCGAGGGCGGATAGTCCCATTGTATCCTATTCGAGGGCGAATACTCCCATCGTATCCTATTCGAGGGCGGATACTCCCATCGTATTCTATTCGAGGGCGAATACTCCCATTGTATTCTATTCGAGGGCGAATACTCCCATTGTATCCTATTCGAGGGCGAATACTCCCATTGCATCCTGTTCGAGGGCGGATAGTCCCATTGTATCCTATTCGAGGGCGAATACTCCCATCGTATCCTATTCGAGGGCGGATACTCCCATCGTATTCTATTCGAGGGCGAATACTCCCATTGTATTCTATTCGAGGGCGAATACTCCCATGAGATCAATGTATGAAAGTGAACAAACCTGAGACGTCCTGTTCGAAGGTGGACAAACCTGAAACATCCTATTTGAAGGTGGACAAACCTGACATGTCATCTTGAATTGCCTTCCTCGTTTCTCCGAGAAAATTTTCAACAACGGCAGAAAATTTTCTGCCCCAGTATTGGTGTTCTTCCTTGTGGCATGACTTTCTGCTATCAATAGCACTTTCTTTCCCTGTTTCAAATCAAAGAAAATTTGTTAGTTCAAAACATTGTGAGCGGTTGTGCCGCTCATGTGGGGTGGTTTTTCCTTTTCTCCTTTCCCTCGCTCGGGGTTCCCAAAACTTGTTGGGGAATGATTTCATTTGCTGGAGATGATATTCCTGCTGGGGATGGGTTTTTCCATTTATCCCTTCCCCGTTCTGTGTTTCTCAACTTGCTGGGGGTTATTTTGTTGAAGATGAGATTTCCTTTCTTCCTTTACCACTCTGTGTTGTCCGACCACCTCGGAACTTGCCGAAGATAACACTGCCGGTGGATTTTCATTTCCTCAAAATTGGTGTTTCACTCTTCTTGAAGGTTGTTGAGGATGACACTGGTTCGAAGACCATTTCCCTTAAGACTTTCCTTCTTCCCCAAGTGGGTATTGACTTCCGGAAAATTTTCAAACTGAAAAGAAAATTTTCTGCCCCAGTTTAATAATCTTCTTTGCACCCTACTTCTCTGCCGTCAATGGCATTTCCTTGCTTTGCATAATAATTGGAAAGTTGGTGGCAAGTTTTGAAGTCATTTCTCACTTGTTCTGACTAGACAGACTTTGATGGGGAATTTTTGATAAAAATGAGAAAGATAAAAAGAAACAAAATAGAAGACAAAGGAAAAAAGAAAATGACTCTCTAGCAAGAAATATCTATAAAAACTTATCAAACGCGAATACCAACTATACTGGTCATGACATGCACATATGGCCTATCCTTCGTCGTTAATTGCCTTTCGCGATTTCTGTCTCGTGATTTCCATCTGATTATCACCTTTATTCGACTTGTAGTGCCCGAAGGGTTTTCACTTTCAAGCCTCTCTCATTTTGATTTTCTCTCAGCTTTCGTCGTCCTATGGTGCCCGTGAAGGTTTTCACCGGTAAGACTCTCTCATTTGTATCACTTTTAGCTGGGGATTGGGGTGTCACTGCCAAGACTCTCTCGTATTTCCTTTCGGCTCAGAATCAGCGTCTTTTCTGTTGAGAATCAACGTGTTATATTATGATAGGACTCTATCCCTCGCCTGACGCGGCATCTTTTGAAGACTGATCGGAAGGTCTTTCGTTGGACCGTAATGTGGGATTTGGATAGGGCTAGAAAGAAAGGGTATTGAAGGCTCAAAACAAAATCAATTTTGGGTTCAAAATTTACAACCTTCGGACCTAAATTTATTTACAATAAACACAATTTTTCTTTGCCCCAGTTTTTTACTTGGGGATTTTTATTTCTTTATTTACACTATGACCGAGTTGTGAAGCGCCTACGTATCCTCTTTAAGGAATCAGGTCAAACGTAGTTCCCAATTCCTCTTTTTCAAATTTCTTTTTTCACACATTTTCTTTTTCTTTTCTTTTCTTTATCTCCTTTTGTTGTTTTCTTTTCTTCCCTTTTTTCTCTTGTCTTTCAAACCTGTGTTTCTAGTCTTTGCAACTAACTCCGAAGGAGGGGTATGAAAGAAATCAAAATAAGGCTCGAAGGGTTAACGAAGGATAAAGTGTTTGGGTAGCAGAACAAAATGCCTTCGTCATTCCAATCTTCAAAACATGCCAAGTACAAACAACACATTCGGGACATCTTTTGGTTGTGCTAGGAGTGATAACCATATCGTCCATTCGCCTTTTCATCCGTCATTTTAAAGTATCACTGGATGACACTTTCATTTCAATATCACGAGCGAACCCCGTCTTAGCATAGCCAATTTTCCTTTAAGGGTTTCTTCATGTTTTACCTGCCCTAGTCTCACATGATTCGGGCTCCAAATAATCTCAAATCATTTTTATTTCTTTTTAAAATGACCTGATTATCTTTGAATTGCTTCATGATTTACCCTTAATATTAGGCCAAAATTATGTGCGATGCCATGTCATTAGAGTCGGCGTTCGAACAAATGACAAATTTAAAGATAGAAAAACTAAACAAAAAGACGAACTGGGTAATAAAAGACCAAAAGTTTCACTAAACGGAGAAGTGGTTCAAATACAATCAAGCAAACCAGAATACAAGACTTAAACGAAACTTGAAATGACTAAGCAAACTGCAATGACCAAAATGGAAAGACAAGGGAGTTTCACTTCAAAACAAGATCCGGGTCACAACCCCAAAAACAACTCGGACAAAAGAAAAGATTACCAAGCATGACTTCTTATATATTGGGTCTAAGGGTGAGCTGGCAATGGATTCTGATTAATGTTGGGTGCCTCTGGTGTCCGAACCTCGATCTTATTGGTGTCAATAAGATTTTGCACTGCGTGTTTCAGTTTCCAACATTTCTCGGTATCATGTCCGGGAGCTCCGGAACAATACTCACAGCTTACTGAGCGATCCACATTTGGGGGTAGGGGATTTGGCACTCTTGTCTCAACAAGACTCAACAAACCTATCTGCTTCAATTTGTGGAACAGAGCAGTATAAGTTTCTCCCAACTCAGTGAATGTTCTTTGTGTCTTTTCCTTTCCGAAGGCATGATTCCCTCGGAAACCTGGTCCTGGAGGGTTATTGTAAGCCCTTGGTGGTGGATATGTGTTTCGGGGAGGGTGATTAGGGTGATTTGGGTAGTAGGGTTTGGCTTGGTAGTGAGGTGAAGGACCTTTCGATCTGGACCAAGTACCCTCCTCTACTGTTGCAACTTCTTCTTTTCTCTTCTTCCCGAATGCAACCCCTGTGCCATTCCGAATAGCTTGAGTTGTTGCTTTCAACGCGGAATAGCTCAATATCTTATTGGACTTAAGTCCCTCTTCTATCATTCCGCCCATTTTGACCACCTCATTGAAAGATTTACCAACCGATGTCACCGGGTGACTAAAGTAAGTTGGCTCCAGTGTCTGCAAGAAGTAATCTACCATCTCGTTCTCTCTCATCGGGGGATCTACCCTTGCTGCCTGTTCCCTCCAGCGGAACCCAAATTCTCTAATGCTTTCGGCGGGCTTCTTCTCTAACTTTAACAATGATAGGCGATCAGGGATTATTTCAAGATTATATTGAAACCGGCCGATGAATGCTTGGGCCAGGTCATCCCATGTAAACCATCTGCTGGGATCCTGCCTGGTGTACCACTCTAGTGCAGACCCTCCCAAGCTCTGACCGAAGTAAGCTATCAGAATTTCATCTCGCCCTCCGGCTCCTCGCATTTTGCTGCAAAAATCTCGAAGATGGGCTACTGGGTCACCATGTCCCTCGTATAGATCAAACTTGGGTATTTTGAACCCAGCGGGCAACTGGACATCTGGAAATGGGCACAGATCTTTGTAAGCAACGCTGACTTGGTTGCCTAAACCATGCATATTCCCGAAGGATTGCTCCAGGCTTTTGACTTTCCGAATAACTTCCTCATGCTCCAAACTTTTGAAGTGCTTTTCCGGTTCTGCCGGGTTATCCCAGTGAAGGGTGTGTGAATGCGGTTCAGGAGCCTTAAAGGTAGGCTCGGGATCATAACAATGATTGTCATGTATTTGAAAAACCGGTTCACCGGACGACTACTGTAAAGTAGCAGGTGGGGGTGCCACGAAAATAGGGGTGACCGGAGGAGGAGTATTTTGTCTAGCTGGTGGAACCTGGGATGTATAAGGGTTTTCCCCTTGATAATATGGATAGATCGGTGCACTTGTCGAGGGATCAATAGGCGGACGCTCTGGAGCTGGTGTAAGAGTTGGAAGGTTTGGTGGTGACTGTCCCCTAGCCCAGGCTAGGTGCATCTCGGTTATTTGTTGTCTCAACCGGTCCACCTCATCTTTCATTATCTGTATCTCTGTTTTCTCTCCATCGAGACTTTTGCCGGAACTAGACATGCTTGCTAGAATTGGCCCTTTTGATCTAGTACGGTAATGGTGATTGGCCAGAATATTCTGTCAAGCCGCTAAACTTTCTGGAATGCAACAAACTTGTAAGCTCACAGAGTTTAACAGATATGTTATCACACATTGGATGTAATGCACCTAGTCAGTTAACCATATATGTATTCGTTATATGCATCATTCCAGCTTTTCTTTTTCCGTTATCCTTGAAAACCTCTTTTTTTTTTTTATTTTTTTATTTTTTTTTTATATATATACAGTTGTGGTCGAATCTTATGGAGATTGCCTACGTATCATGACCCCGCATGAATCAGACCGAGCGTAGTTCTTGCAAATTAATGCAAGAAATAAAGAGATATTTATTTGATTTTTATTATTATTTTTTTTTGATTTTTCTTTGAAGGAAAATTATATAAGCCGACTCCAACTATAAACTTGTGTAGGAGATTTCTACAAAAATAAGAAAATTTTTGGTGTCAATTATGACTATTTCTACAAAATCAGCCACATAATGGCTTAATTAACAAAATGACTATTTTTGCAAAATTTATTTAAGAAAGATAAACTTGAAAATTTTTCATCCTGCGGCTCATGGGGCATCGTTCGGCATTGCCATAAACCAACACAAGACTAAGAAGTTTTTAATATCAATTGACTATTTTTTACAAAATTGGCCATATAATGGCTTAATTGACAAAATGACTATTTTTTGCGAAATTTAAAAAAAGATAAACTTGAATTTATTTTTTTTTTTTTTTATCCCGTGGCTCATGGGGCATCGTTCGGCATCACCATAAACCAACGCAAAACTATATTTTTCATAAAATGGCCACGTAATGGCTTATTTAGACAAAGTGGCTATTTTTTGCAAAATTTTATTTCAGAAGACGCAAAATCAAAAATTGTTATCCTGAGGCCTATGGGGCATCGTTCGGCATCGCCATAGGCCAACAAAAGATTGCGAATTTTTGATGTCAATTGTGACTATTTTTTACAAATTGGCCATGTAATGGCTTATTTAGAGAAGGTGGCTTTTTCTGCAAAACTTTATTTCAAAATTTTTGTCATGGGGCCTGTGGGGCATCGTTCAGCACCGACACAGTCCAATACAAGACTGAAGAAGTTCAAATGCCAAAAGTGGCTATTTATGCAAAGACCGGCCATGTAATG
This sequence comes from Nicotiana noctiflora, assembly GCA_032618575.1. NCBI lineage: Eukaryota > Viridiplantae > Streptophyta > Magnoliopsida > Solanales > Solanaceae > Nicotiana > Nicotiana noctiflora. The sequence continues at coordinate 429,009 of JASVEL010013330.1, read as the reverse complement.
GCTTATTTGATAAAGTGGTTATTTTTTTGTAAAGTTGAGTGATGACTCAAAACTTAATTTTCGCGGATACAGCCTTTCAACATTTTCGCGAGGGAACATTTCAAGGTTGTGTCCAAAATTGTTTACAAACGACTCGAAGTGGCTATTCTTGCAAAAACAGCCTTCCGGCGTCCTTTTAAGGGACATTCGGCTTATTTCAAGCAAGAATAGCATTACCCGACTTATTTATAACAGAAACAAAAATTTTGACATTTTTGGTTATTTTTGCAAAAAGGGTGTGAACTCGGACTTTATTTTGCGGCTATGGCCTTGCAATATTTCCACAAGGAATATTTCAAGGTTGTGCCCGCAAATTATTAAAAATGATTCAAAGTGGCTATTTTTGCAAAAAACAACCTTCCGGTGTCCTTTCGGAACATTCGGCTATTTTCAAAAACAGCGTCACTTCGATTTATTGACAAAATTAAACACACACATTTTTTTTGATTTTTTAAAGGGGTGGTTGAACCCGATGAGGGTTGCCTACGTATCTCACCTAGTGGTGAGAATCAAACCTGCGTAGTTCGGTCAGATTATTTGACCAATTATTTCAACAGAATTGTTCTACCTATTTTTTCGAATTTTCTTCTCAAACAATTCGTCAATATTTCGATATCTAAAATTTCTCTCTTTTTGTTTTTCAGGAATTTAGCCAATAATAATCTAGAACAAATAAATGCAACATATAACATGCTCGGTCTTTAATTTTCCGGGTCACCTGTCCTAGACGGACCCAACCCCTGTGTTGAGTTCCCTAAGTCAGATATGATGCAAATAAACGTCCTAAATCTAGGCTTAATATCCCGATGTTTTCAATGGTACTAGACCGTGTACCCGAGCAGACAACTCGGATTTGAGGAGGGAGCTACGTACCGGGGACCCGCGGGATCGTCCGGCTTTGTAACTTATCCTGCCTCTTTTCTTATTTTGGTATTGACACTAACGGAAAGGGGAGTCTCAACCAGTAAGCACATCCCCGGGGGTAAGAAGAGACGGATTTTCGGCACAGTTTTGTACACAATTCACGCAATATCAAAGCGGTAAACATACAACAATTTGTATATACAGTGCAACTAGTATCAAAGCGGTAGACATGTAGCGCATTAATTAAACATGTAATAAAATCAGATATAGACAAAACAACAATTTTAACTGAGCTCGAACTCTTATAACTGAGCTCGAATTCTAAAGATGTCCCCAGCAGAGTCGCCAGAGCTGTCACACCTCCTTTTTACGCACCCGCGAGGGCGCAAGGGAGTTTTTCCAATTAAAGGACAATCGAGACGGGATTAGTTTATTTAATTCAGAGTCGCCACTTGGGAAAATAATGGTGTCCCAAGTCACCGGTTTAATCCCGAACCGAGGAAATTTTATGACTCTGTAATACAGTCTGCGAAACTAGAAACCTGGATAAGGAATTTTGTTAACCCGGGAGAAGGTGTTAGGCACTCCCGGATTCCGTGGTTTTAGCACGGTCGCTCAATTGCAATTTTTGTTTCTATCTGATTCTTTTATATATTTTAACTATGTGCTTTTAATGTTCTGCTTTTAATTTTAAGAAAAATTGCGACGTCACGAAAACACATTTCGAGTCACACCGCAACCAGTACGCCCGTGACTTTAATGTATTTCAGTTTCGCCGAGAGTAAGATTTGGGTCACATAAATGCGCACCCGTATCTAGGAAAGTGATTTATTTACAAATCGTGCCTAAAGAGTCTATCGTGTTGTTAACTTTGGGAAAGACCGTAAAATTCGCTAAACGGTCCTTCCAAATCTATGTTCTCATGACAATTATTTGAGGGCCCCGCAATTTGGGTAGTTTTGTTTGGCGAGGCTCGTCTCATTATTATTAAGGCCTATCTTAAGATGAACTATATTCTCTACTTGTTTTCGTCTCTAGCAATGAAACGAAATAACATGAAGCTATGTTTCATTTTAAATGGTTGAACCTAAAATTTTAAGTGGACCTTGCCCCTACAAATCAGGATGGTGATGAAAACCCAACTCTTATTGTTTACTGACTAATTTCAAATCAAATGTTAAATGTGTGTAACGGCTTAAGAACGATATGGGCCATCTTTTATTTAGCATTCGAAACTCACTCCGAAGTCTTTTGCACCAAAATAAGCATGCTGTTTTTCTCACTAACTGTTCTCGTTTAGGGTAGATTTACAAGATATTTATTTCGTATCTTTGCCTGAAAGTCAATGCACGGCATGAGTGACAATGAACAGGAATTAAGATGACATATTTTTTCTTTTGCCAATTTCTCTTCTGATAGCTTATCATCGAAATCTTCATTTTTACATGTATGTATGTATATATGCTAGTAAGTACTTGATTAACAACTTAAACGAAACCTATGTTTCTAGTTTGACTATTCAAGGCCCGCCATCAATAATCTCTTTAGTTACGATTCACATAGTCTAATCCCAAATTATACCGACTAGATACTTACTACGTCCGTGCATAGAACAATATAATGAAACAGTCACCATACCAATTAAACTACAGCAGTCTATGTTTGATACATATAGAGTAATATATGAAGGTACTGCCTATGATATTAGTACAATTCCTATTCATATGAACTACTCTTCCATGCCAACAGGCTTGTCTCACAGTCATGCTTCATAATCAACAAGGTTACATGAGAGTGTACCTGGAAAATTTTCGAGACAACGAAGATAGAATAGGATCAACAATGGCAACGATATGAACAACAGCAACAACAGCGCAACAGTACACCCAATCAACAACCAACCAGTCAATCAGCAAGCAACACAAACAACCCAAAACAATCCCAAGGCAAAGGCCCCAAAACACAGTATTGCCAGTGGCCAAATACAGCACTGGCAGTGGCTCGACACGATCAAACTCAGCAAATAACACACAATCAACCTCAGCACACCAATGACAATCGACTCCAGCAAATCAGTGACGAACAACTTCAACAACCAATGACAAACAAACTTCAGCAAACAGAACAAACGACCCTAAAAGCTTTGCAGGAGATCTCTGTGAACTTCAACTAGGAATCTAGTGAAACAGTGACTAAAGATTCAATGGCAAAACCAAGAAGAGTCCAGACTCCCCTGTCTATCACTGTATTTCCAGAATACTTCTTCAACAATCCTCTCACTGTGTATGTCTCCTATTCAAATAGATATCAAAATAATCCTCCAAGAGTCTGTGTGTGTGGGAATATTTTTGTCTTATATTTTCGAATCTCCTACTGTGTGTCTGTGTCCCCCCACTGTTTCAGATTAATGCCCTCTTATATCTAAAACCCCCTCCCCCTAATGGTGCAAAAGATCTTAATTAAAACCCTTTTGCCCATCCCTCTTCTGTCCAAACCATCAGACTCCCTGCATTTTCCACTATCCAGTGTCCAATGTATGGACTAACTCATTAAAAATGCTGGTGGCAGGGCATTAGTGGGATACCCTGCTGCACAGCAGGTTCCACTAGCCAGTCTCATGGGCAGGTGATTAAAACAATTAACCTTAATCAAATCCTAACAACTGTATCCAACTAACTCCTAATCCAGAATTAAACAAACAACAAAGCCTAGACTTGTGCATTGCATACGGGCAGACCAGAGCATGAACACACATACAAACAAATTAATTTGTTGACGACATTAAATAAACTAGGCATACAAAGCTATTGCAGCATTGAATTTAAACAAGAATTGGCAAAAGAATGGGAATCGACCGAATAAAAGGTCTGTTGAGAAGGGTAGAAGAATGCTACGAATTTCTGAAACTAAACACAAATACACACACGGATTACAACCAACAATCGTAAGGGACACGAATTACCTCAAAAGAAATATGCCGACCCAAGCTTCGAACTATGGTTTGGAACTATTGAAGCCAAACGGGCTTTAATCGAGATGTTCTCGATTGAGAACACCTAGACTAAAGTCCCTTGGACTTCAATTACGATTAATCCGGCTCGAATTGGGCTTCTTAAAAAACTAGGGTTCTTGGGACTCGATTTTAGGGCTTTTACGATTCGGGCAAGATTCAAGCTAAACCCAAGCCGACGGGGGTATGAGGGAGGCCATGGGAGGGTTTGTGGTGAGTTTGGGGTGATTTGGCGTTGGCTCGAGTTTGACTCGAATCTTCAAATGAAGATTCGAGGAGCTCCGAAGTGATTCGAGGTAAATGAAGGCTGGATTCGTAATGGGGGAGGTGAGGGGAGTATTTGGTGTTAAGATGGTGGCCGTTGGCCTACCGGAACCGCCGTGAGGCGATTTCCGGCAGGCGGTGTGCGGCGGAGACACGGTGAGGTTATTAGTCTCTAGGAGAGACGATAGGTATGAGGGGGGGGTCTGGCTTGGGGGGGCGGGGTGTGAAGGTGAGGTTATATATGATTTAGGAGGTTAAATCCTGATCGTTGGATCATTTACGATCAACGACCGGGATCTCCTCCCTTAAACCAAACGGTGTCGTTTGGTTAAGTCACGGCCTGGGTGTATATTTGAATTTAAAGATTAATCTGGGCCGTTGGATAATAAAATCCAACGGTGTCGTTTGGTTAAATTAACGGCCTGGGTGTATCTGTGATTTAACAATTAATCTGGGCCGTTGGATAATAAAATCCAACGGTCCGGATCAAACGTTACATTAAGCTGATCTGGGGTGAATATTGGGCTGGACGGATGAGGGGTTTGGGCCAGTCTTTTGGACTAAAACATGGCCCAAGTCTGCTCTTTATGATGTATTATATGTATATATATATATATACATATATACTAACCTATAACACAATTATATATATATATATATATATATATATATATACTAACCTATAACACAACTAATTTAACCACAATTATCCCACATAATTACATATCACTTAAATGTAAACCGTATAATTTTGATAAAACACACTAAAAAACAATGCAACACATAATGTATATATTTTTGTATTTTACTAATTCAAATAAATGAACACGCACACACAAAAATGCAAATTTAAGATAAAAATAACACAAAAATCATGCCCAACACGAAACTATTTTTATTTTGAATTTTCTGGGAGTAATTCTCATGTAGGGCAAAAATCACGTGCTCACAATCTCATATAAGGATAAGGTCCTGGTGGTAAAAGTTTATGTGTTTAAAATTCTCTTTTTATGAAATAAAATTTTTTGTACTATATTTTAAATGGGAGTCATGCCTGTTAGGATTATTTAACAATTCTTGTATAGTTTCTATTCATATTTAGCCATTTCTGTTTTGTAACCGTTGAGTTTTAGCCTTTGAGACGAGCACCCAGGTAAGGATAAATATGACTCATTAATTCGGGAAAGTAATCATGAGGTCTCCATACCTCACTATAAGTAAAGTGGGAGTTTTGGAATAAGGTATTTGATAACACATGGTTAATTGACAATGTTGTAATTTAGGAACAACTCTTATGGCCAGAGTCATGGTTATGTGCATACGTATGAGGTGTTCATGCCTTAGTTAGACTGGCTCATAGTCCCCATGGATAACGTATTCATATGCTCCCGCAGTCAGGAAGAGCATGCGCAACATCTCAGAGTGGCTCTCCAGACTCTGAAAAATAGTCAGCTATATGCAGATATTTCTAAAGTATGAGTTCTGGCTAAGTACAGTTACATTCCTGGGTCATGTTGTGACGGCAGAAGGTATACAGGTTGATCCAAGGAAAATGGAGGCAATCACGGATTGTCCTAAACTAACATCAGCCACAAAGATCCGGAGTTTCTTGGGGTTAGCAGATTATTATTTGAGGTTTGTGGAAGGGTTTTCATCTATTACAACCCCGATGACCAGATTGACCCGGAAAGGTGTCCAGTTCGAATGGTCAGATGGAGGTGAGACGAGCTTTCAGAAGCTCAAGACAACTTTGACCACGACACCGACATTTGTTTTGCCCACAGGTTCAGGACCCTATACAGTCTATTGTGATGCTCTTCGTATTGGGCTTGGTGCAGTGTTGATGCAGGATGACAAGGTCATTGCCTTTGCTTTGAGGCAGTTGAAAAATCCATGAAAGGAATTATCCAGTACATAATGTGGAGTTGGCGGTGATTGTTCACGCATTAAAGATATGGAGACATTATTTGTATGGTGTTGCGTGTGAGGTATACACGGGTCATAAGAGTCTTCCGTACTTGTTCAAGCAGAAGAAGTTGAATGTGCGGCAGAGGAGATGGCCAGAGTTGCTGAAAGATTATGACGTTACTATCTTATATCACCCAGGTAAGGCTAATGTAGTGGCTGATGCGTTGAGTAGAAAGTCTGCCAACATGGGTAGTCTTGCTTTCATTCTGGTCAGCTAGAGACCGCATGCTTTAGATGTTCAGGCCTTAGCCAACCGATTTGTGAGATTAGATATTTTTGAGCCTAGCAGAGTGTTGTCTTGCACGGTTTCTCGTTCTTCTCTATTGGAGCATATCCATGAACGACAATTCGATGATCCCCATTTGTGTGTCCTAAGAGATACAGTGGAGCGGGGAAGTTCCACGAAGGTAACCTCAGGTGATGACGGGGTGTTGAGATTGCAGGGGCGAGTTTGCGTGCCCAATGTTGATGGTATTCGAGAGTTGATCTTAGCGGAGGCCCACAGTTCTCGATATTATATTCACCCGGGCACCGCGAAGATTTATCAAGACTTGCAGCAGCATTATTGGTGGTGTAGGATGAAAAGGTACATTGTTGCGTATATCGCTCGGTGTTTAAATTGTCAGCAAGTCAAATATGAATATCAGAGGCATGGTGGTGTGTTTTAGAGAATTGAGCTTCCCTATTGGAAGTGGGAGCTAATTTCAATGGATTTCGTTACTGGACTTCCGTTGACTCTGAAGAAGTTTGATTCTATTTGGGTCATTATTGATAGGCTGACCAAGTCAGTGCATTTCATTCTAGTAGCAGTCTCCTATTTATTTGAGAGGCTGCATTCGGCTCAGTCTAGGCAAAAGAGTTATGCAGGCCGTAAGGTCCGAGATGTGGATTTCATGGTTGGTGAGCGGGTAAGCTCCCGGTGTCGCATGTGAAGGGCATGACTCGCATCCCATGGCACGTGTGGGATTGTGACTTTATCCATCCCGAACAAGAATGTTTCTATTTTAGCAATTGATACGCACCATGTATTGAATATATCTGGGCTTATTGTCGTGTTTAGGGCCTTGTGTCGATCTATAGCATCCTCAGAGGATGAATATCATTGTGATAGAATGCTTTGTATAATCATTGATCTCAGTCTTGTGCTTAATCACCATTATGAAATTCTAAGTCATTTTCCTAAAGTTAAATATCTAAAGTATATTCTTCTTAACAAATTGGAAACTGGAAATTAATTGAATCAGTACGTCACTCATATGCATACTGTGGACTGAGTATGGATCGGGTTGCACGCCGCAACAAATGTTATGATTGAGTATGGATCGGGATGCACGCCGCAACGAATGTTATGATTGAGTATGGATCGGGTTGCACGCTGCAGCGAATATTATGATTATATTGCGCTTGGGATGAAGGAGCCCCTTCGGAGCCGTTATCCATATTTGTTCCCCGACTAAGGTACTTCCTTTTTTTTTCCGTTTGAGGATGAATGGTTGTTTTAGAGGTGGAGGATGTGACGACCCAAAAGGTCATCACCTGTTTTCCTCATATGTTCCGTGCTTCCGAGGTCTTGAAAATCTCATTTTACATTCCATAATTTGCGTGTGAGTCCGGGCACATAGCCGAAAATTTTTTATGTTGAAATATGTGAATTCTATAAAAAATTTGAAGAACTTTGATATTAATATAATTATAGTTGACTTTGGTCAACATTTTTGGTAAATGGACCCGGACCCGAGATCGGATTGTCCCGGAAGGTCCGCAGAAAAATATAAGAGTCGGGCATATTCCCGGAGACGAAATTTGAGGTCTAAAATCTGAGTAAACGAATTTTTTTGTTAAAATTGTTTTTCTGAAATTATTAAGGAAAATAAAAATAAAAATTGATTAAAAGACTATGGTATCAGGCTCGTATTTTGGTTCCGACGCCCGGTACAAGTCTTATATATTGTTTAAGCGCTTCATGTAAAGTTTGGTAAAAAATGAACGTCGTTTGACATGTTTCGGACCTAAAAAGCTAAAGTTAAGGTTTATGAACTTTGAAATGAAAAGTGATGATCTTGGGGTTTAATTCATTGAATTTGATGTTTGTCACACCTCTTTTTTACGCACCCGCAAGGGTGCAAAGAGTTTTTCCAATTAAAGGACAATCGAGATGGGATTTATTTTAATTATTTCAGAGTCGCCACTTGGGAGATTGATGGTGTCCCAAGTCACCGGTTAAATCCCGAATCGAGGAAAAGAATGACTCTATTTAACAGTCCGCGAACCAGAAATCCGGATAAGGAATTCTATTAACCCGGGAGAAGGTATTAGGCATTCCCGAATTCCGTGGTTCTAGCACGGTCGCTCAACTGTCGTGTTTGGCTTATCTATCTGCTTTTTACAATTATGTACTTAGTGCAAGTTAATATCCCCTTTACCGCTTTTATTATTGGTTATGATTTACGGAAGAGAAAGTTGTTTAAAAATATGCTTTCGAATCACGTCACATGAAATGCACCCGGATCCTCGACATATTTTTATTCAACATTTCGGGGTTTGGATTCGGGTCGCATGAAATGCACACCCGTATTTAAGAAGATAGAACTAAAATACACGCCCGGATCGACTACTTATTTACACTGTTGCGAAGGGCGTGATATTCGTTAAAAAACGACGCATCTCAACATCTAAGTATTTTATATGTACATTTATGAAGGCTGTGCGATTAGTGTAGCTATTGGGTGAGGCGCACCTTTGATTCAAATCTAAAGCGAACTACATCCCACTGTATTTTACTTAAGAGTTGATTCCAAATTATTAAAAACTTGCTACGAACCACACCACATGAAATGCGCCTGTGGTTCCTGACACGCTTTGTTTACTCTTGCCCAAAATTGGGGTCGGGTCACATGAAATGCGCCCCGACTCTTTTTAATCTAATTACGTCATTCCGTTGAGTAACAACTCCCTAGCTAATCTTGCTTTTAGCATAAGGTCTAACGTTAACAGATTTGGGGATTACACACACGAGCAGAGAAGATTGAATAGAGATACAACAGACTAATTCAGGTTTACGTGCTTATCTAACGACAGTGTATCTTTGGCCTAGCTATACTTTTCCATAACCAAGGCTAGCAATACAAGCTTAATTGGAGAATAACAGAATGTAATCAAACATAAGAACTTTAAACGACTACATGTTTCAATAGACTTTATGCATAAGCTTCAAACTTCATTCTTTTCGAACCAAGGAACTACAATAACAGAGGTGTGTACCTGGAATGCGGAAGAACAAGGAAGAGTGAGCAATGGCAATGCAGCAACAGTAACAGGAACAGTAACAGCAACAGTAAACCAGTAACCAATAGACCAGCAATCAAATAGACCAACAGCCAACAAAAATAATGAAACAACAGCAACAACCAACCCAGGCAGCAATACTATAGACCAACCAACAACCAACAATGGAACAACAGCACCAAATCAACCCAGGCAGCAACACAACATACCAGCCAGCAACACAAACGACCAAGAGCAACAACACTACTGACCAAACAGCACCAAATGAACACCACAGCAACAACAACTAATGGCAGCCCTCAACTAAACCAATAGCAAACACTAACAGTGGCAGCAATCAAGTGAACCAACAGCAAATACTAGAGCTATCACAACACTTAACTACTGAACCAGCTAAAGCAATGGCACAGCACCACCAACACAAGACAACAGGCAACCAAATGACCACACACTCAGCCTCTGAATCAAAACCACGAAACAGTAGCCAAAGGAAAAACCCAATGAAACAGTCACCTCTCTTTCCCTTTTGTTCTCTCTGTACCTTTGTATGTATGTATCAAAAATGTATCCTTACTGTCTACCTTCCCTCAGGTTTTTCTCTCTAGCTACGACTGTTTTTTTGCTCTCCAGGTACTTCAGTCTCACTGTCTATGCTTTTGCTCTCCAGGTATTCTCCAATGTCTATCAGTGTGTTCCAGTGAATTCCAGTGAGTCCCTATAGCTTTAGTTTGATGCTATATTTATAGCTAAAAACCCCTCCAGAATACCTGCACTAATTAGCTATTACCCTGCCCACTCCTATCTCTGCCAGACCCATCAAATTCCCTGCATTCCCCACTACCTACTGTCCAATGTATGGACTCAAGCATTAAACAATGCTGGTGGCAGGAACCTCAGTGGGATGCCCTGCTGTGCAGGTTCCACTAACCCTTGTACGGGTATATGATTAAAAATTAAACTATTAACTACAACCACTTAGCCCCCTTTAATCTGAATCAAACAGTAACAAGCCCCTACACTAATGAATTGCATACAGGCAGATTCAGGGATCAATGTTACGAACTAATTCCTTGACGACTTTAATCACATTGGACCTATGATTCATTTTAACTACTGAAAACAGAGGGAATTGGCCAAATAAAAGGCCTCAAAGGAGGAGCACAGATCGACTGTTATGAGAAATTACAAGCATGATAGATGAGAACTGAAACAATGAATAAAACAAACACACATATTCACAAAATCGAATTAAATCGACCAAAGAAGAAATGAATACCTCGTAAGAAATCTGCCGACCAAGCTTCGAACTAAGATGTGGAATTATTGAAGCCAAACGGGCTTTAATCAAGATGTTCTCGATTGAGAACACCTAGACTAAAGTCCCTTGGACTTCAATTACGGCTAACCCGGCTTGAATTGAGTTTCTTCAAAAATTAGGGTTCTTGGGCTCGGATTTGGGGCTTTTGCATTTTTGGTTAGATTCGAAGCAAACCAATGCCGGCGGGGGTACGAGGGAGGCCATGTGAGGGTTTGGGGTGAGTTTGGGGTGATTTGGCATTGGTTCGAGTTTGACTCGAATCTTCAAATGAAGATTCGAGGAGCTCCGGCATGATTCGAGGTTAGCGGAGGCCGGATCCGTGATGGGGGAGGTGAGGGGAAGGTTTTGGCATTGGTTTGGTGGTGATTGGCCTACCGGAACCGCCGTGAGGCGATTTCCGGCAGGCGGGGCACGGCGGCGTTACGCTGGGTGTTTGAGAGCTCCTGAGGGAGATGAAGGGAGAGGGGGGGGTCTGGCTTGGGGGGGCGGGGTATGGAATGAGCCTTATATACGAGATATGAGATTGAATCCTGATCGTTGGATCATTTACGATCAACGATCAGGATCCCCTCACTTAAACCAAACGGTGTCGTTTGGTTAAGTCATAGTCTGAGTGTATGTTGGAATTAAAGGATTAATCTGGGCCGTTGGATAATAAAATCCAACGGTCCAGATCAAGCGTTACCCAGGCTGAAGCTTGGACGGGTATTTGGGCTGGATTAGAGGAAATTCGCTTGGGCCTGGTTTTTAGGCTAAGTTTCGGCCCAGATCAGATCTACATGATGTACTATATGCATATGTGTATATATATATATATATATATATATGTATATATACATATATATATATATATACACACATATGTATATATACCAACCTATAACACCGCTGTTTTTACTACAATTAACGCACATAATTACATATCACCAAAAAATGTAAATCACATGACTTCGATATCAAACACTAAAAAATGCAAAACCTAGCATATATTTTTTGTATTTTTAATTTAAATAAATAAACGTGCACACAAAAAGATAAAATAACACAAAATCACAAAAATCATGCCCAACACGAAACTATTTTTATTTTTGAATTTTCTGGGAGTACTTCTCAAGTAAGGCAAAAATCACGTGCTCACAACTGCCCCTCTTTGCGCGTAAACACGCAGAGTTTTCGTGCAAAGATAAGTGAGCGGATATAAGCGATTTTGCCCATTCGAGTACTCCGTATGAAGCATTTTGGAAAAGTTTTGACCGAACCTTGCTTCAAAGGTCTCCTACATATCCCTGGCTAAAAGGGAATCAGGTCAATGTAGTTCGGGAAGTTCTGGTAGCTGGGACTACCATGACTGTTGCGATCTCGCTGTTACTGCTGCTGCCGCTGTTACTGCTGTTATCACCGCTCAGCTGATTTCCTTGTTACACCGCACTAAGCAACGAAAAACAAGAAGCTAGACTAAGTTACAGTACTACAAGTTCTTATCTATCCTTTTTAACTTGATCTTGTCGCGCTCCTTGCCATCCTGTCTGACTTGGCGTTCCTTCTGATGCTTCTTCTCTTCTTACGAACTTGGATTCATGCCGGAAATTTCTGTTACATTCTACCGCTTTCCTCTAAACAACTTCAACAATAAATCGCCACTCCATTCTTCAGGCGGGCTCCCTGACTTCAACTACATCTTTTGAGAATAAATCGCCATTCCTCTCTTCAGGTGGGCTCCCGACTTCAACAACATCTTTTGAACATAAATCGCCATTCCTCTCTTCAGGCGGGCTCCTGACTTCAACAACATCTTTTGAAAATAAATTGCCATTCCTCTCTTCAGGCGGGCTCCTGACTTCAACAACATCTTTTTGAAAATAAATCGCCATTCCTCTCTTCAGGCGGGCTCCTGACTTCAACAACATCTCTTGAAAATAAATCGCCATTCCTCTCTTCAGGCGGGCTCCTGACTTCACCATCAACTTTTGAAAATAAATCGCCATTCCTCTCTTCAGGCGGGCTCCTGACTTCAACAACTTTTGAAAATAAATCGCCATTCCTCTCTTCAGGCGGGCTCCCGACTTCAACAACATCTTTTGAAAATAAATCGACATTCCTCTCTTCAGGGCGGGCTCCTGACTTCAACAACATCTTTTGAAAATAAATCGCCATTCCTCTCTTCAGGCGGGCTCCTGACTTCAATCATCAACTTTTGAAAATAAATCGCCATTCCTCTCTTCGGGCGGGCTCCCGACTTCAACAACATCTTTTGAAAATAAATCGCCATTCCTCTCTTCGGGCGGGCTCCTGACTTCAACAACATCTTTTGAAAATAAATCGCCATTCCTCTCTTCAGGCGGGCTCCTGACTTCAACAACATCTTTTGAAAATAAATCGCCATTCCTCTCTTCAGGCGGGCTCCCGACTTCAACAACATCTTTTGAAAATAAATCGCCATTCCTCTCTTCAGGCGGGCTCCTGACTTCAACAACATCTTTTTGAAAATAAATCGCCATTCCTCTCTTCAGGCGGGCTCCTGACTTCAACGTCAACTTTTGAAAATAAATCGCCATTCCTCTCTTCAGGCGGGCTCCTGACTTCAACAACATCATCTTTTGAAAATAAATCGCCATTCCTCTCTTCAGGCGGGCTCCTGACTTCAACAACATCTTTTGAAAATAAACGCCATTCCTCTCTTCAGGCGGGCTCCTGACTTCAACAACATCTTACTAACTCCATCCCATCCATGTCGCCTTCCTTTGCTTCCTGCACCACTTTCTTCTTCCTGCATCGCTTCTTGGGCTATCCTTTCTTCCGAATTACCTTGTTTTGGAATTGCTTTCCTCCCGGGTTGTGTTATTTTTCTCTTGACCGCTGGGGATGTCTTTGGAACTAATTACTTACCTGCTGGGGTAATGCTGCTGGGGAAAATCTTCTTTATTTCCTCCTTTTCTACTTCCTTCAGAACCTTTATTCTCTCCCGAGATCGCTGGGGATTGGAGTGTCATCAGCTGGGGATTACCCCGTCGGGGGATCCCCTTTCCTTCTTCCTCTTTCCAAACCTCCTTCGGGGCTCGCGCTTCGCTCCCTTGAAAAACTTGTAGGATATAATGCTGCCGGTGAAATCTCGAAATCAATGTTTCATTTTCCGAGGACTGCTGAGAGTGATACCGGCTTCTTGCCTTTCTGAACGCAAGCTTCCTCGTCTTGTCCTGTCTGTCGGGGGTATAATTTCATCTATCACAGCTTGTTGTTTTCTTTCTTTCAAATCTGCTGGGATAACCGGGTTCAAAGATCATTTCCTCGCGTTATCTAGCTTCTTTTCCTAACCAAGTATTTGGTTTCGAGAAAATTTTCGCAACAGGAGAAAATTTTCTGCCCCAGTTTGAGAATCTTCTTCGTGGCATGCTTTGCTGCTGACAACCCCTTTTTTCCCTGTTTCAAATCAAAGAAAAATTGGTTAGTTTTAAAATGTGGTGGCTGGTTGTGGTGCTCCTGCTGGGGATTGTTCTCCTCCTCTTTCCCTACTATGTGTTTCATTATCAGAACTTGCTGGGGATGTTATTATTTGATGATACTCATGCTGGGGATGGGTTTTTCCATTTATCCTTTCCCCGTTCTGTGTTTCTCAACTTGTTGGGGGTTATTTTGTTGAAGATGAGATTTCCTTTCTTCCTTTACCACTCTGTGTTGTCCGACCACCTCGGAACTTGCTGAAGATAACACTGCCGGTAGATTTTCATTTCCTCAAAATTGGTGTTTCACTCTTCTTGAAGGTTGTTGAGGATGACACTAGTTCGAAGACCATTTCCCTTAAGACTTTCCTTCTTCCCCAAGTGGGTATTGACTTCCAGAAAATTTTCAAACTGAAAAGAAAATTTTCTGCCCCCGTTTAATAATCTTCTTCGCACCCTACTTCTCTGCCGTCAATGGCATTTCCTTGCTTTGCATAATAATTGGAAAGTTGGTGGCAAGTTTTGAAGTCATTTCTCACTTGTTCTGACTAGACAGACCTTGATGGGGAATTTTTGATAAAAATGAGAAAGATAAAAAGAAACAAAATAGAAGACAAAGGAAAAAGAAAATGACTCTCTAGCAAGAAATATCTACAAAACTTATCAAACGCGAATACCAACTCCACTGGTCATGACATGCACATATGGTCTATCCTTCGTCTTTCACGATTTCGGTCTCGTGATTTCCATCCGATTATCACCTTTATTCGACCTGTAGTGCCCGAAGGGTTTTCACTTTCAAGCCTCTCTCATTTTGATTTTCTCTCAGCTTTCGTCGTCTTATGGTGCCTGTGAAGGTTTTCACCGGTAAGATTCTCTCATTTGTATCACTTTTAGCTGGGGATTGGGGTGTCACTGCCAAGACTCTCTCGTATTTCCTTTCTGCTGAGAATCAACGTCTTTTCTGCCGAGAATCAACGTGTTATATTATGATAGGACTCTATCCCTCGCCTGACGCGGCATCTTTTGAAGACTGATCGGAAGGTCTTTCTTTGGACCGTAATGTGGGATTTGGATAGGGCTTAGAAAGAAAGGGTATTGAAGGCTCAAAACAAAATCAATTTTGGGTTCAAAATTTACAACCTTCGGACCTAAATTTATTTACAATAAACACAATTTTTCTTTGCCCCAATTTTATACTTGGGGATTTTTATTTCTTTATTTACACTATGACCGAGCTGTGAAGCGCCTACGTATCCTCTTTAAGGAATCAGGTCAAACGTAGTTCCCTATTCCTCTTTTTCAAATTTCTTTTTCCACACATTTTTCTTTTTCTTTTCTTTATCTCTTTTTGTTGTCTTCTTTTTCTTTACTTTTTCTTTATCCCTTTCTTCTTTTGCCTTTCAAACTTGTGTTTCTAGTCTTTGCAACTAATTCCGAAGGAGGGGTATGGAAGAATTTAAAATAAGGCTCAAAGGGTTGACGATGGATAAAGTGTTTAGATAGCAGAACAAAATGCCTTCGTCATTCCAATCTTCAAAACATGCCAAGTGTAAACAACACAATTAACATTCGTCATATCTTTAAAGCACAGCTGGACAACACTCTTATTTTCATTATTGTGAATGACCCCACGTCGATTTGGCCAGCTTGCCTTTAACTGTTTCCTTTTTAGTTGCCCCGGTTTCACATGACTCGGGATCCAAATGATCTCAAATTGTTTTTATTTCCTTTAAATGACCCGATCATCTTCCAATTGCTTCATGATTAACTTTTAGAATTAAGCCACAATTATGTGTGCGCATGTCATGTCACTAGATTCGGCGTTTGAGCACAAGACAAATCTAAAGTGTAAAAAGAACTAAAAAAATAAAATGACCGGAAGTAACAAAAGACCGAAAGCTTCATTAAACTAATGACGAAATGGTTCAATGACAAAACAAGCAAAACAAACTAGAGTACAGCCCTGAAACAAAACTGGGCAGGACCAAAGCAAACTGCTAGGACAAAAGGGTTTGACCACAAGAAAACCCTGAAAATAACTCGGACAACAAAAATGACCACAAAAACGAACCACCAAAGCTCCATCTAGCTGACCAAGAGATGGAGTATCTTCCCAATTACCAAGCACCACATTTTAGCCACTAAGTTCTGCATCAATATTGCCAAGGTTGCCAACTGCTTCAACATTTTTAGCTCCAGTCGGTACACCCCCCAGGGGATTCGTGTGCTCCCTGTCATCGTCATCGACCACAATCAACCACCCTTTTTGAATCATTCTTTCTATTTCCTTTTTCAAGGTACGGCAACTCTCAATATCGTGCCCTCTGACATTGGAATGGTATGCACATCGTGCAGTAGGATCGAAGCTTCTTGCACGTGGATCGGGAGTGTATTCGGGGAGCGGCGTAATCAGGCCGACATGTTTTAACTTTTCAAACAGACTTGCATAGGACTCTCCGATAGGGGTGAGCGCCTTTTCTCGCTTCAACAACCTTTCCTCCCTAAACGCCTTATTTGGCCTGAAACCTGACCCGGGGGGTTTCCGGTATGTTCGTGGGGGTTGGTAAGCCTTTTGTGGAGCCGGGTACCTGGAAGGTGAAGTACGATTTTGGTTGTCCCGGGGAGAGTAGTGGTGTTGGGGACGGGAGTAGCGTTGTGAAAACATAGTTGGGGGACGAGTAATTGAGTTACTCGAATGGCCGGAGAAGTTGTGATAGGCGGGTATATATGGAGAGTGCGGGAGATCATCTGGCATCGGGTTCATGGTACGGGTAAGGACAGAGTCCAGGAAGCTAGGTGGTGGCGGAGGTGGTGCTTTTCCATCCATCCACGCCCGATACATATCAGCCACGTGTTGTCTCAATATCTCGACCTCCTCTACTAACCCGTGGTTCCGTTCAACCAGCTGTTGTCGGGTACCTGTACCAACCCACTCGGTCTTGAGATTATCTGCCATTGTCCTCTGACTTCGTCTTACGGGGAAGAGTTATTTCAGAACCACAACCAACCACCTTTCTGGAAATGGACACAACAAAACAAAGCCGGCATGTCAGCATTAAGGTATCCCGCTTATTGATCATTCTTTTTTTTTGTAGTTTTTTCATTTTTTTTTGGTTATGGATATGGTCGAATCCTATGTGGATTGCCTACGTATCATGACCCCGCATGAATCGGACCGAGCGTAGTTCTTGCAAATTAATGCAAGAAATAAAGAGATGTTTATTTGATTTTTTGATGATTTTTTTTTTTTTTTTTTTTTTGAAGGAAAATTATAGAAGCCGACTCCAACTACAAACTTGTGTAGGAGATTTCTACAAGAATAAGAATATTTTTGGTGTCAATTATGACTTTCTACAAAATTGGCCACATAATGGCTTATTTGACAAAATGACTATTTTTGCAAAATTTAATTAAGAAAGATAAACTTGAAATTTTTTTTCATTCCGTGGCTCATTTTTCTTCATTCCGTGGCTCATGGGGCATCGTCCGGCATCACCATAAACCAACACAAGAATATTTTCATAAATTGGCCATATAATGGCTTATTCAGACAAAGTGGCTCTTTTTTGCAAAATTTTATAAAGAAGATATAAATTCAAAATTTAATCCTGGGGCCTATGGGGCATCATTCAGCACCGACACAGGCCAATACAAGACCGAAGAAGTTCAAATGCCAAAAGTGGCTATTTATGCAAGGACCGGCCATGTAATGGCTTATTGGATAAAGTGATTATTTTTGTAAAGTTGAGTGATGACTCAAAACTTGATTTTTTTGCGGATACAGCCTTTCGACATTTCCGCGAGGGAATATTTTCAGGCTGTGTCCAAAATTATTTACAAATGACTCAAAGTGGCTATTTTTGCAAAAACGGCCTTCCGACGTCCTTTTAAGGGACATTCGGCTTATTTTAAGCAAGAATAGCATTACCCGTCTTATTTATAACAAAAATAAAAATTTTGACATTTTTTAGTTATCTTTGCAAAAAGGGGGTGAACCCGGACTTGATTTTGCGGCTATGGCCTTGCAACATTTCCACAAGGAATATTTCAAGGTTGTGCCCGCAAAAAATGACTCAAAGTGGCTATTTTTGCAAAAAAAGCCTTCCGGTGTCCTTTCGGAACATTCGGTTATTTGCAAAAACGGCATCACTTTGATTTTATTGACAAATTAATCACACGCATTTTTTTGATTTTTTTAAAGGGGTGGTTGAACCCGATGAGGGTTGCCTACGTATCTCACCTAGTGGTGAGAATCAAACCAGCGTAGTTCGGTCAAACAAACTACATCTTTAAAGGAAACAAACTATTTATTATTTTTTCACACATTTTTTTTAAGTTTAAAACAAAATTTTTTCTTTTTTTTTTAGTTTAGTAAAAAAAACAAACTATTTTGAAATCACATATTTTTTATTATACAACAAACATTTTTTCCTTTTTAAGTAAAGTAAAAAAAAACAAACTATTTTGAAACTATTTTTTTATTTTGATCAAACATTTTTTATTTTACAACAAACGTTTTTTTTTCTTTTTAAGTAAGTAAAAAAACAAACTATTTTGAGACTATTTTTTTTCATTTTCCTCAATATAAAAAAAACGGTTAGCCTGCAAGTCTGAAGCAAATATATGCATAAAACAAACAGGATGCAGCAGGATGGTCTTTTCATTTCAAGTCACCTGTCCTAGACGGACCCAACCCCTGTGTTGAGTCCCCTAAGTCAAATGCAACATGATGCAAATAAACGTTCCTACTAGGGATCCGGCATGAAGCTTTGTTATTCTAGGTTTAAAAACCCGGGTTTATTGTTCTAGACCTGGCTTACCCGAGCGGACAACTCGAGCCGAGGAAGAGGTAGCAACCCGGGAATACAGAAGCTTCACCGGTTTTGCAACTTATCCAAACCTCGTTCTAAAATGGGAATCAGACACTATACAGAAAAGAAGTCACACGAAGTGCACCCTTCTTCATGATTTAGAAGACTCGGAGAGGAGATTGGTTCCGGCACAATTTATATGTACAGTTCACAAAATATCAAAGCAGTAAAAACAACATTTTGCACATTGATGCCAACATGTAAAAGAATCAGATAATAATAAAATAGCCAAATACAACAGTTATTCCGAGCTCGAATTCTAAAAACATCCCCAGCAGAGTCGCCAGAGCTGTCACACCTCTTTTTTACCGTTATTCCGCAAGGGTGCAAAGAGTTTTTCCAATTAAAGGACAATCGAGATGGGATTTATTTTAATTATTTCAGAGTCGCCACTTGGGAGATTGATGGTGTCCCAAGTCACCGGTTAAATCCCGAATCGAGGAAAAGAATGACTCTATTTAACAGTCCGCGAACCAGAAATCCGGATAAGGAATTCTATTAACCCGGGAGAAGGTATTAGGCATTCCCGAATTCCGTGGTTCTAGCACGGTCGCTCAACTGTCGTGTTTGGCTTATCTATCTGCTTTTTACAATTATGTACTTAGTGCAAGTTAATATCCCCTTTACCGCTTTTATTATTGGTTATGATTTACGGAAGAGAAAGTTGTTTAAAAATATGCTTTCGAATCACGTCACATGAAATGCACCCGGATCCTCGACATATTTTTATTCAACATTTCGGGGTTTGGATTCGGGTCGCATGAAATGCACACCCGTATTTAAGAAGATAGAACTAAAATACACGCCCGGATCGACTACTTATTTACACTGTTGCGAAGGGCGTGATATTCGTTAAAAAACGACGCATCTCAACATCTAAGTATTTTATATGTACATTTATGAAGGCTGTGCGATTAGTGTAGCTATTGGGTGAGGCGCACCTTTGATTCAAATCTAAAGCGAACTACATCCCACTGTATTTTACTTAAGAGTTGATTCCAAATTATTTAAAACTTGCTACGAACCACACCACATGAAATGCGCCTGTGGTTCCCGACACGCTTTGTTTACTCTTGCCCAAAATTGGGGTCGGGTCACATGAAATGCGCCCCCGACTCTTTTTAATCTAATTACGTCATTCCGTTGAGTAACAACTCCCTAGCTAATCTTGCTTTTAGCATAAGGTCTAACGTTAACAGATTTGGAGATTACACACATGAGCAGAGAAGATTGAATAGAGATACGACAGACTAATTCAGGTTTACGTGCTTATCTAACGACAGTGTATCTTTGGCCTAGCTATACTTTTCCATAACCAAGGCTAGCAATACAAGCTTAATTGGAGAATAACAGAATGTAATCAGACATAAGAACTTTAAACGACTACATGTTTCAATAGACTTTATGCATAAGCTTCAAACTTCATTCTTTTTGAACCAAGGAACTACAATAACAGAGGTGTGTACCTGGAAAGGCGGAAGAACAAGGAAGAGTGAGCAATGGCAATGCAGCAACAGTAACAGGAACAGTAACAGCAACAGTAAACCAGTAACCAATAGACCAGCAATCAAATAGACCAACAACCAACAAAAATAATGAAACAACAGCAACAACCAACCCAGGCAGCAATACTATAGACCAGCCAGCAACCAACAATGGAACAACAGCACCAAATCAACCCAGGCAGCAACACAACATACCAGCCAGCAACACAAACGACCAAGAGCAACAACACTACTGACCAAACAGCACCAAATGAACACCACAGCAACAACAACTAATAGCAGCCCTCAACTAAACCAATAGCAAATACTAACAGTGGCAGCAATCAAGTGAACCAGCAGCAAATACTAGAGCTATCACAACACTCAACTACTGAACCAGCCAAAGCAATGGCACAGCACCACCAACACAAGACAACAGGCAACCAAATGACCACACACTCAGCCTCTGAATCAAAACCACGAAACAGTAGCCAAAGGAAAAACCCAATGAAACAGTCACCTCTCTTTCCCTTTTGTTCTCTCTGTACCTTTGTATGTATGTATCAAAAATGTATCCTTACTGTCTACCTTCCCTCAGGTTTTTCTCTCTAGCTACGACTGTTTTTTTGCTCTCCAGGTACTTCAGTCTCACTGTCTATGCTTTTGCTCTCCAGGTATTCTCCAATGTCTATCAGTGTGTTCCAGTGAATTCCAGTGAGTCCCTATAGCTTTAGTTTGATGCTATATTTATAGCTAAAAACCCCTCCAGAATACCTGCACTAATTAGCTATTACCCTGCCCACTCCTATCTCTGCCAGACCCATCAAATTCCCTGCATTCCCCACTACCTACTGTCCAATGTATGGACTCAAGCATTAAACAATGCTGGTGGCAGGAACCTCAGTGGGATGCCCTGCTGTGCAGGTTCCACTAACCCTTGTACGGGTATATGATTAAAAATTAAACTATTAACTACAACCACTTAGCCCCCTTTAATCTGAATCAAACAGTAACAAGCCCCTACACTAATGAATTGCATACAGGCAGATTCAGGGATCAATGTTACGAACTAATTCCTTGACGACTTTAATCACATTGGACCTATGATTCATTTTAACTACTGGAAACAGAGGGAATTGGCCAAATAAAAGGCCTCAAAGGAGGAGCACAGATCGACTGTTATGATAAATTACAAGCATGATAGATGAGAACTGAAACAATGAATAAAACAAACACACATATTCACAAAATCGAATTAAATCGACCAAAGAAGAAATGAATACCTCGTAAGAAATCTGCCGACCAAGCTTCGAACTAAGATGTGGAATTATTGAAGCCAAACGGGCTTTAATCAAGATGTTCTCGATTGAGAACACCTAGACTAAAGTCCCTTGGACTTCAATTACGGCTAACCCGGCTTGAATTGAGTTTCTTCAAAAATTAGGGTTCTTGGGCTCGGATTTGGGGCTTTTGCATTTTTGGTTAGATTCGAAGCAAACCAATGCCGGCGGGGGTACGAGGGAGGCCATGTGAGGGTTTGGGGTGAGTTTGGGGTGATTTGGCATTGGTTCGAGTTTGACTCGAATCTTCAAATGAAGATTCGAGGAGCTCCGGCATGATTCGAGGTTAGCGGAGGCCGGATCCGTGATGGGGGAGGTGAGGGGAAGGTTTTGGCATTGGTTTGGTGGTGATTGGCCTACCGGAACCGCCGTGAGGCGATTTCCGGCAGGCGGGGCACGGCGGCGTTACGCTGGGTGTTTGAGAGCTCCTGAGGGAGATGAAGGGAGAGGGGGGGTCTGGCTTGGGGGGCGGGGTATGGAATGAGCCTTATATACGAGATATGAGATTGAATCCTGATCGTTGGATCATTTACGATCAACGATCAGGATCCCCTCACTTAAACCAAACGACGTCGTTTGGTTAAGTCATAGTCTGAGTGTATGTTGGAATTAAAGGATTAATCTGGGCCATTGGATAATAAAATCCAACGGTCCAGATCAAGCGTTACACAGGCTGAAGCTTGGACGGGTATTTGGGCTGGATTAGAGGAAATTCGCTTGGGCCTGGTTTTTAGGCTAAGTTTCGGCCCAGATCAGATCTACATGATGTACTATATGCATATGTGTATATATATATATATATATATATATATATATATATATATATATATATATATATATATATATATACACACATATGTATATATACCAACCTATAACACCGCTGTTTTTTACTACAACTAACGCACATAATTACATATCACCAAAAAATGTAAATCACATGACTTCGATATCAAACACTAAAAAATGCAAAACCTAGCATATATTTTTTGTATTTTTAATTTAAATAAATAAACGTGCACACAAAAAGATAAAATAACACAAAATCACAAAAATCATGCCCAACACGAAACTATTTTTATTTTTGAATTTTCTGGGAGTACTTCTCAAGTAAGGCAAAAATCACGTGCTCACAATGTTATTTAGCGATTTGATCGCTCGAGCAAGTTCGTATGATATTTATGAGTTAGTGTGTATGATTGGTTAGGAGCCCCAAGGGCTCGAGGGTGTTTTGGAGGTGTGTCGAGGTATTTTTTCACATAAAAACATAGCAGATTTTCCTTCAGCTGTTGCAGGTCAGATTGCTTTTTGCGTTCGCGGTCGCCCTCGCGCGATCGCGAGGCTTGCCTAGTCCCCTTTCTACGCGTTCGCAAACCTCTTCCCGCGTTCGCGTAAGTTTACTTCCACCTCCTTCGCGTACTTAGCCACGCGTTCGCATAGCTATAGTTCTTCCAACCTCGCGTTCGCGTTAATGTCCACGCGTTCGCGCAGACCAAATTCTGGACCCCAGCATTTTTCCCTCTTCGCGTTCGCATCCTCTTGCACGCGAACGCGATTTTTACCCATATTCCTTCATCGCGAACGCGGCAGTGGTGTCGCAAACGCGATGAACATTTTTACCCAGTTAATTTTTTTAAAGACGGGACAGAATTAGTAGCTCGGGAATTTTACCCTTTTTAACACGAGTCTTCTTCTCTCCCAAGCCCTAGGAAGCCATTAAAGCCCCCAAGCTTCAAGGCCATTTGAGTAAGTAATTTCCTGCTTATTTCCTTCACTTTTCTTTCATTAATTAACTAGTTTCTAAGCCTAAATCATGAAAACAAGGTAGAAATCATGGGTTTTGAGCAAAGCTAGGTTTTTGAAAATTTTGGGTAATTCAACCCCAATTTGGGGTCGAATGTTAAAATAAATTATATGTTTGCACTCGTGGGGATATGGGAGAATTTATTTTGGCTCAAACCTTGGGTTTTGACAAAACGGGCCCCAGGTCGGTTTTACAATTTTTTAACAAAATATTAAAAGGACTTTAATTAAGCAATTGGGCTGGTTTGTTGAGTATAATTGATGATATTAAATAAATTGTGTATAGATACGATTGAATTGGAGCGACATTCGAAAGGAAAGGCATTGCTTGAGGACTGCGTTGGCTGTAAACCTTTGAGGTAAGTGTTTGATCTATCCTAGCATGAGGGAATAAGATTAGAGTATAATAAATTGCTAGTTGCTAAATGATCGAGTACAGTGTATAGGCATGGTGACGAGTGTCTATACACCGGAGTCTAGCATGACCGTGGGACTTTGTTTGTACATGTTTGTGAGATATTTTGGAACTCTTCTAAGTTAAATTATAATTTGCTACAAACGTGAAGTGTCTGAGGATAAACTGTGAAATATTAATATTTTGGAGCGTTGGCTCGAGTGATAAACACTATTGAGTAAAAGTTGAAAGTATTAAAAGGAGTTCTGATTAATCCCTTGCCGGGATGGTTAAATATACTTAGTATTACCCTTGTCGGGATGTGAAAGTTATTGATATTGTTTCCTAGTCGGGACTCAGTTGTTAATTGTGTTATTCCCTTGCCGGGACTTAGTTGTTAATTGTGTTATTCCCTTACCGGGAAATTTCTTATTATTGTTTATTTATCTCGCCCATTTGGTTGTGATTGTTGATTGGGTGAGGAAGAGTGATAATGCACGAAGGATCATTCCATGCCATTATTAATTATATTTTCACGAAGGGTCCTTCCGTGCCATTGTTAATTATATTTGCATAAAGGGTCATTCCGAGATATGTTTTAAGTATTTATGCACGAAGGAACATTTTGTGTCATGTTTTAACTGTTTATGCACGAAGGAACATTATGTGCCATGTTTTAATTGTTTATGCACGAAGGAACATTCTGTGCCATTGTTGATTATATTTACACGAAGGGTCATTCCGTGCCATGATATGAGAGTTATGTGAGGGAAATCACGAAGGGTGATGTCGTGCATTCTGTTTGATTGCTTTGGGTGAGGATGAGAGTAAAAACACCAAGGGTGTTTGCGTGCAATCTGTTTGATTGTTTTGAGTGAGGATGAGAGTAAAACCACGAAGGTTGATGTCGTGCAATTGTTGGATTGTCTTATTTTTGGTATTTATTATTGTGCCCTGTTTCTTAATTACACTGATTGCTTTTATATTCAGCTTGTGCTCCCTATAGTATGTTTTCCCTCCATTCTTATTGTTTAGTTTGGTACTTCGTTTCCTTTTGTTGTGCATATACATTTTGAACTGCACAGGTTTATGTGAGTGTCTGGTCCTAGCCTTGTCACTACTTCGTCGGGATAGGCCAGGCACTTACCAGCACATGGGTCGGTTGTGCTGATGCTACACTCTGCGCTCTTTTTGCACAGATACAGTTTTCGGACAACAATAGTAGCAATGGTACGAGAGTTGGTACTTCGACCATCGAGATACCGAGGTAGCCTTGCAGGCATCTGCAGGACCCGTTGTCTCCTCTATCTTTATTTTCAGTCTTTTATCTCATGTATTCGAGACTAACAGTTTTATATTTCTTTCAGATAGTTATGTGTAGTACTCTTAGCAATTCGTGAGCTAGTGACACCAGATTTTGGGTAGTGATATGTTTCAAACTTCCGCATCATTATATTATTTGGTTAAAACATAAAAGTCTCCCGCATTTATTTAATTATTGATAGTATTTTATTGGTGATGTTAATAGAGAACGTGTAATGTTTGACTGGCATAGCTCCGTTAGTAGGCACCATCACGATGCCCGATGGTGGGATAAATCTGGGTCGTGACAGTCTTAATCCCCAGAATTAAATCTGCAACTCCCAAGTCCTTCATATCAAACTTGCTAGTTAGCATACACTTAGTTGCATTTATGTTGGCAATATCATTACTCATTATTAGTATATCATCCATATAGGCAAACAATGACTATGTGATTTGGAATATTATTAATGTACACACATTTATCACATTCATTTATCTTAAACCCATTTGATAATATTGTTTGGTCAAATTTTCATGTCATTGTTTAGGTGCTTGTTTTACTATGTAGAGGGACTTAACAAATCCATACCTTCTTTTCTTTATCTCGGAACCACAAACCCTTCAGGTTGTTCCATGTAGATTTATTTCTCCAAATCTCCATTTAAGAATGCTTTCTTTACGTCCATTTGATGAATTTCAAGACCATAAACTACAGCTATAGCTACTAGCAGTCTTATGGACGTAATTATTTGTTACTGGAGAATATGTATCAAAGTAGTCAAGGCCTTCTTGTTGTCTATACCCTTTGATGACAAGTCTTGCCTTAAATTTATCAATAGTGCCATCATCTTTCATTTTTCTTTTAAAAATCCATTTCCTACCCAAAGTTTTATTTCTAGGAGGAAGATCAACTAATTCCCATGTATGGTTATTCAATATGGATTCTATTTCACTATTGACTGCCTCTTTCTGGAACAATGATTCCGAAGAAGATGTGGCTTCTTTAATTGTTTGAGGCTCATTCTCCAATAAGAAAGTCACAAAATCCGGTCCAAATGAAGTAGACGTTCTTTGTCATTTACTACGTTTTGGATCCTCCTGATTAATTATACTTTCTTTTGTTTCTTCCCGAGGTCGTTTAGAACCTTCACCAATCGACTCACATTCCTTTTTATATGGGTATATATTTTCAAAGAACTCAGCATTATCTGATTCTATAACGTATTATTATAAATATCGGGATTTTCTGATTTATGAACCAGAAATCGATATGCTTTACGATTGGTCGCATATCTTATAAAAATACAATCAATTATTTTCGGTCTTATTTTTACCCTTTTGGGTTTCGGAACTTGCACTTTTGCTAAACACTCCCACACTTCCAAATAATTTAAGTTGGGCTTCCTTCATTTCTATTTTTCATATAGAATGGATTGTGTTTTGTTTTGGTGTACTCAATTTAGTATTCGGCTAGCTGTAAGAAGGATCCCCCCCACAAGTTCAGTGGCAATTCAGAACTTATTAATAATGTGTTCATCATCTCCTTTAATGAACGATTCTTACTTTTTGCAATCCCATTGGATTGGGGCATGTAAAGGGCCGTTGTTTGATGAATAATTCCATATTCTAAACATATTTTTTCAAAAGGAAATTCATATTCACCACCTCTCTCACTTCTTATCATTTTGATTTTCTTGTTTTGTGTTTTAACTTTATTTTGTTATTGCTTGAATGTGTCTATTAATTCATCTTTACTATTAAGTAAGTAAACATAGCAATATCAAGTACTGTCGTCAATAAAAGTTATAAAATACTTCTTTCCATCGCGAGATGGTATTGACTTCATGTCACAAATATCTGTGTGAATTAAGTCTAAAGGATTTGAATTCTTTTCAACTGACTTATAAGGATGTTTAACATACTTAGATTCCACACATATTTGGCATTTTGATTTTTCGCATTCAAACATAGGGAATACTTCCAAAGTAATCATCTTCCGCAAGATTTTATAATTGACATGATCCAAACGTTCATGCCATAAATTATTTGACTCAAGTAAGTAAGAAGAAGCTGAAATTTTATTATTATTTTCAATAATCATTACATTCAGCTTAAAAAAGCCCTCGGTG
This sequence comes from Nicotiana noctiflora, assembly GCA_032618575.1. Lineage (NCBI taxonomy): Eukaryota > Viridiplantae > Streptophyta > Magnoliopsida > Solanales > Solanaceae > Nicotiana > Nicotiana noctiflora. The sequence goes on along the minus strand of JASVEL010013330.1, from coordinate 401,495 downwards.
AGGTAACCTTTCCTACAAATATTTTATTCTTACTTATTATAACTTTGTCAGACAAAAAAACGCACTTAAACCGTGCTTAACAAGAAGTCCAGTAGAGACTAAATTCTTCCTAATCTCGGGAACATGAAGGACGTTGTTCAAAGTTACCACTTTGCCGGAAGACATTTTCAGAAACATCTTTCCATATCCTTCAATCTTGGTCGTTGCAGTATTTCCTATAGAAAGTGTCTCTTCGGGTCCAACAGGAGCATATGTAGGAAATACTTCTGTTACAGCACAAACATGGCGAGTAGCTCCAGAATCAATCCACTACTCCTTAGGATTGCTCACCAAGTTACATTCAGAAAGCACGACACACAAGTCCTCAACATCATCATGTTTTTCTACCAAGTTTGCTTGACCTTTTTTATTGTCTTTATTCCGAGCACGACACTCCATAGTTTTATGTTCGATTTTTATACAGTTGTAGCAGTTTTCACCGAATTGCTTTTTGCTTGGGTTGTATTTCGGACCAGAAGCCTTCTTCCTCTTTTTGTTATCTTCAACAATATTTTCTCCGATTATTGTTGAATTTCCACGGCTTCTCCTTTCAACAACTTTATTGTCCTATTCGATTCCCAATCGAACAATGAGATCTTCAAGGGACATCTCCTTTCGTTTGTATTTCAAATTATTTTTGAAGTCCTTCCACAATAGAGATAACTTCTCAATTATTGTTGCTATTTGGAATGCTTCATTGATGACAAGACATTCAATGAAAATTTTGTAGTAAAAATAATAAGATTTTTACTTACAACATGAGTATTCATTAGAAATATACCTTCAGTTAGTAGATCATGAATAATCACTTGCAATTCCTGGACTTGGGTAATAACAGACTTGTTATTTACCATTTTGTAGTCCGAAAGTTTTGTGGCGACGAATTTCTTCATCCTGGCATCTTCAGTTTTGTATTTCTTTTTAAGCGCATTCCACAATTCTTTTGATGTCTCCATGCCATTGTATACATTATACAGACTATCATCTAGTCCGCTAAGAATATAATTCTTGCACAAAAAGTTAGAATGCTTCTACGCCTCAATCACGAGAAAGCTTTCATTCTATGGAGTTTCATCGGGTAAATCAGGAATATCTTCCTTGATGAACTTCAGTAGACATAACGTAGTCAAGTAGAAGAATATCTTCTGCTGCCAGCGCTTGAAATCAATCTCAAAAAATATTCCGGGTTTTTCTACCGGTGTCAACGCCGGTGTTCGGCTTGTCGATGCGTTGGCATTCATCATAGGAATAGCTTGATTTCCGTTTTCATTTGCTATTTTTTCTGTAAAAATGACCCAAATAAACGTTTAAAACTGGAGTTGAAAAATTACGTAGATTTTAATCTCCAACAAAACGCCACGAAGGCTTTACTCTCCAAAACGGGAGTACACAAAACCACAAAGGTTTTAGTTTCCAGAATAATAAGAATAACACAAATATAGAAATAAAAATTATTAAATTCTTTAAGCTTGTTGGTCTCGTTACTATCATGTATTTGTAAATAATAATTCTGGAAAATAAAAGAACGTTAGCGTATAAACGTAAGTTTAAATGAAAAAGTAATTAATTCAAGCCCACTGAATTTATAGTGTTTTTCCAGTATTTCAACAAATACGTAGCTATAGCCGAGCCGAGCGACGATGACGACGGCGCGAGGCTTGCCTTCTTCCTAACTCTTTAACAGCTACATGAAGTGCATTTGTATATAAACCCACCAAAATTCTTGTGAGGGACAATGTCTCATTAAAAAGAGAGGAAAAGTTAAAATTTTACTCAAAAATTTTATTTTCCCTCCATTCCTCGTTCACCATCTTTTTAAGACTCTTAATCTTAAAAGAAACTCACCAAAACATACATTCTTTATAATACGTGGATTAATAACTTAAAAATAAGGCATATAACCTTACTATAACAAATTAAAATATATTTAAAAATATGATAGCTTGGTACACAAGACATCTCATATTCACGTAAGGTTGAGGAAAACTGCACTCCAAGAGTGTGATATACACATCGTTAGTGGCTATTTTCATGGCTCGAACCCGTGATAAATCCAAAACCCTCCCTCAATAAGTTAAAATACACAGTAAATATAAAAATTTCTTTCATTGTCAGCGTATAACTTAAATTCCAAAATGTATATATTGTACTCATTGTTACAAAGGAGTGATATTAATATGTATTTTAACTAATGAGTCACTCCACTTGAGTAGGAAAAAAAGAATTTGCAGTCTTCTGCCTTGCCACTCTGTTATGTCGCCAAAATACTATAGTACAAATATAAAAAACTTTTTTCCAATTACTGAACTGCTTTTTTATTATAATACTTGCACCTTGAATTCTGTTTAGGTGTATGGACTTATGAATTAAATTGAAATCTTTACCACCAATTTCTTTAGAAACACAGCTTCTTTCTATTTTGGGGGGGCTTTGTTTGTTGACATGTAAAAAATGACGTCGATTTAAAACTGTAGAAACTTTACAGGTACGTAATAAAATAATAAATGCAAGTGTATGGGTGAAAGTTGGAATTCCCTAAGTTGGGAGGAGTTGAGTGTAAGTTTCTAAAATTGGTTTGGTGAAGAAGATGTCATTTTTCTTCAGGTCGAAAATACAGCTCATAAATTCTAACGGCATTGCTTCACCTTGTACTCATAAAATTCATAGTTAAATACTTCAATAATTATTTGTGCTTAATTGACATTCTTTAAATTTTCCTGGTGCCACATGTACTATTTTAAATTTAGAGCCCTCGTCGTCGAAAACAAAGGTAAATCCAAAATTTAAAGTTAGTGAGTTTATAACAAACGTGATTTTATTACATATATAGACTAGTTTATTTTCCTATTGTAGAAAGAAAGAAAAAAGTCAACAGAAATTGAATAGAGAGACCAGAAGAAAACATGTAAAAATTGCGGAAATAATTAAAAAGGAAAATAGTTCTATTTAAGTAGAATGAAAGTATGACAAGCAAAGAAATTTTGGTCAGCAAAATTCAGTTTTAAGAAGACTGAATTGGTCAAGGATATTTGACAAGCGAGCTACCCCTAATCCTCCTCCTCCTCCACCCCCAAACAGTGGCGGATCCAGGATTTTAAACTCGTGGGTGCTCACTGAAATTTATTTAAAAAAAGAGGAAAAAATAGTTTTGTTATGGGTGCTCAATCAATATTTATCTGAATATTTTTATAAATACCTATACAAATTTACTAAATCTTGTCAAAGATAATGGGTGCTTGAGCACCCAAACTTAGCATATAGATCCGCCCCTGCCCCCAAACCTAAAGTTATTGAAACCCTTCACCCCGGAATACTAATGTGACAAAAAGTGTGAATACACTTTTTTTTAGGTGCATATAGACATACAATATTTATTCGGTTAGGTAGGGATTATAAATTTTTCTTTTGTTGAAATATTAAAAAAAAAAAAAAAGGAAACAAAGAAATAAATTCGCATGTGTTATAAATAGAATTCTATTTATGGTGAATGTCTATATTTAGAGAGATTCTAGGGTTTATTACTTGGTGGCTAAGTCAACCTCTTCCTATAAATAGAGGGTTTATTCCATTGTAATTCATCCCAAATTCAATAAGAATTCTCTCTCTTTATTTTGCTCTGCAATACCCTTCTTCTTTTATTATTTTATAACATGTTACAAGCACGAGACTCTAACCAATTGAGTAGAAGCTTTGGGATTGAGCATAATCATTATCAATTATTCCATGAACTTCCTTCTTGATTAAATTATGAATTTAAGGTATGTATTTTACCGTATATTACTCTTTTATTCTATAATTTGATTTCATATACAAGCAAATACAACAAAGTTTGATTATAACTCTAATAGAGTTTGTAAGAAATTATAATCACCTGAAGTGGTAAATTTCTATGTCTTGTCATGATCAAATTCACGTATGATTATGAGCACAAGAATTGAAAACACGTCCCATTGAATTTGCTCCATTCTCATTCCCTTTAGAGAATATGATAGCAGTATGTGATAAGTCTAAAAGAAGACAAATTTATTACCATAAAAATCAATGGATGTGGACGTGGCAATAGACGAAATTATATCGTCATCATTGTGGTAATGAGAACAATAAGGATTCTCAAAATAATTTTTCACTGTGTGAAAGTAATATTTGTCATTGATTTGACATGAGATTTTATAAAGCACATATAGATGATTATGGCTCATTCATGATGTGAATGTGACAACATCTGATTTATGAATACATATTCATTCTTCAAAGAATATGAACGTGCTAGTGGTAGCGAATATACCACACTCACCTCTAGAAGGAGGTTTGAGATGATATAAGAAAATAATATCATTTTTATGGCATGAATGGTCATTGGTCACGTACTTATTGTATGCCAAAATATTTTGGCATTGTGATTGTTAAAAGACAACAATAATGCAAGAAACAAATCTTGCATATAATTTTGACAATAACTATAATGGTATAACTTTATCTTTAAAAGAGATATTCACCATATGGACGTTGATGAATATGTGGTAGTACCAAATTAATTGAGAGCTCTGGAAGAGCCAATTATTACTATTTTGGAGAAACATAATTGATTACCAATAAGACATTGTGTTGTAGTAAGTCTCAAAGAAACTTATTCAGTTTCCAAAGTATACGCGAAAGCGGTTGATTATATTGAGACTATAAATAAAGGAAAGATTTAGTATCTTCTATTACTACAACTTGTAGCTGGGTAATATGTATGTGAAAAGCTACTCACTTTACTCTACAGTTTGTACTACACAAATAAAAGAATACCACAATAAAGTAGATATTTATTGAGATAAAACCCATATCATAATAAACTTGGAGTTTATTGATAATTGCACACATCATGGCGTAAATCTGAAGTTTATCAATTTCAGTTCGCATAATTGGTTTACCCATATCAATTTAAGTATGATGTGCAAAAATAAAAGAGAATTCACATGGGTAAATATTAAAGAACTAGAAGTTCTTTACGAATTCTCTTACATTGCTTGTTCTCATTAATTAGTAGACCAATTAAAATTGGGATTGAATCCCAATGCTGAAAATATCAAAGTGAATATGAGCCCATTCACCTGCCATTTATACCATATGAGACGGATCTATGAGATGGTTACATGCGCGATTATTATTATCCCGCAACAAGGTGTTTGCGAGGTAACTTGCTCAATAATTTGATTTAGAGCATAATTTCTAGATTTTTTATTCAAGATAGTTCATCTTGATAAGTTGGTTTACATCACAGTTGATTTAGCAAAATAATTTATTGAGTGCATCCACTTAATAGCTAAACAATTGCTTATGAAAATAAAGTTTTGTATATCACTTTGATATACGTTATATACGAAAGTATATTATTTTCTCCCCTCACAAGTGGTTCATGGTCAGGAACCAAATAATTTCATCTTATTATTATTATTGATGTGCGGTGCATATTTTAATTAACACCATAAAGCACAAGTTGAGGAAACACGTTAGTTTTTCTAACATGCGGGGGGGAGACATGAAAAACAATTGAAAAAAAAGTTACGAGGAATGAATTATCGTTTCTACATCTAGATCCTCACAAAAAAAAAAGATAATATGAACTTGAAGCTCATAAAAGGATAATTCATCTGCATTATATTGCAAAGCATGCCAGACGCACTTGCTGACCCAAAAAAAAATTATATTCTCAATGCAAATGCTCATATTAAGTCCTAAAAGGACAAAGTCTATGGTACACTTAAAGCGTATAGACAATCGGTTTCAAATAAACTTCTTGATAAAGAAGATGAGCAAATGATCAAAATGATCATAATAAAGGAGGCAAGTGATCTAGAAGATCACATGACATAACACTTCATAATATCTCATGAGAGATTCAGGTACCTGAATATATGAATGAAGAGATCTCTATGTTATGTCATTATGAAAATATATTGGTACCTAAATATATGAATGAAGAGATCTTTATGTTATGTCTTTATGAAAAATAAGGAGGTTCCCGATATAAATGTCTGTCGAAGACATTTATAATACCGCTAAATATACATATATGAGGATCTTAAGTCAAGAGAAATAATTCAAGTAGAATTGATTTCATATGAAAGACATGTTGTTTTGGACCTAGAGTTCAAATACTTGAAAGTATAAAGTCAATGGTACGTGCAATCAATTTTCGATATCTTATATGTCTAGCATGGCATGAAAACTTAATATGCATCTAAAGTCTACTATATGGCTTATATGACTTAACTTATATGACAATCCATGAAAGATTTATGTTGCTTGAAGTATATACAATTCTTGATCTTGAAGTACCATTTCCTCAATGCAATTTGTGCACAAATATATCTTGCTATAACTATAAGCATGATAATATGATAGCAAGAGGTTTCACCTCTATGTGAAGATATTGAATTGACGAAACCAACAAGATCATATGAAGACAATTCATCTATATCAAGAATGATGATTTCAAGGTGCAATATATTCATTCAAGTTAATATGGTTGATTTGTTCACCAAATCTCTACCAAAGATCTTTTGAAGATGGTGCATAAGATAGGAATGCAAATGCTTAATGAATTAATGCTCTCGTAAGGGAGAGTTAATACGCGTTGTACTCTTTTTTCCTTACAAGATTTTGTCCCACTGAGTTTCCTTGCAAGGTTTTTAACGAGGCAACCAAAAGACGTATGTTAGATATGTGTAGTCTTTTTCCTTCTCTAGAATTTTTTTTTTCCAATTAGGTTTTATTTTAGTTAAGATTTTAACGAGACACATTATCTGTTGAATAGACATTCAAGAGGGAGTGTTATAAATAGAATTCTATTTATGATGAATGTTCATATTTAGAGAGATTCTAGAGTTTATTCTCCCTATAAATAGAGAGTTCTATTCCATTGTAATTCATCCCAAATTCAATAACAATTCCCTCTCTCTACTTTGCGCCGTAATACTCTTCTTCTTTTATTATTTTATAACATGCAGTTTATAAGTAATAAGGCACGTTATGAAGAAGAATTCATTTTCAAATAGAAACATTTCCTTGCAATAATACTCACCAACTCTGATTAAAGGGCAACCCATTGCACTAAGCTTCCATTATACACGGGGTCCAGAAGGACCGGATCATAAAAGTCTATTGTCTACAGTCTTACCCTGCACTTTTGCAAGAGGCTATTTCCACATCTCAAACTCGTGACCTTCTGGTCATATGACAACAACTTTACCAATTACGCCAAGACTCCCCTTCACTCACCAACTCTGATTAAAGAGTACTACACTGAACTCCCGCAATGCACGGGTCCGGGGAAGGACCGGACCACAAGGGTCTATTGTATTGAATCTGAATAATTCACATTTAAAAAATTTGCCAGGACGGTAAACGTATTTTAATGTGGGAATCTTAAAAGATTTTGACAAATAGATAGACACAACTTGTATATACTTGTCCAGATAAATCTTCCATTGGACAAAAAAGTGCATTCACTCAGTATACTTTGATTATACAGCTTATGAATGTATATCCTATAATAAGAGGTGCAGCACAGTCCCAGGCCTCCAAGTAATTTCTGTGAAAGAGCAGGTAAGAGGGATTGGTTCCCTTAGTATTTATCTTTGTAGAGGTTCTCAAAACTGTATAAGCCAGATTAGTTTGGTTTTAATGTATAATAAGTTCCCAATGTATTAGTATTTCCATGCCACAACCTTCTTCCTTTGTAAAATTTCACATGCTACTGATATCCACTCGGCTTTTATGGAGTTGAAAAGCAGGGGTAATCCAGCTTCCACAACTGCACTGAATACCTGACCAATTGAAGTAACCCAAGCGAGCTTCACAGTGCACACATAAAAGCTTGCCCTCCAAGGCACCTTCTTCAACTGCATGCGACATTTTCGAGGCAGATCAGAAAAAGGTGCAGTGCAGATATCCAACATTGTACAAATATGTGACCAAGAAAGAGGGATTGTTTGTAAGCAATATAATCTGTCAAATTTAACCAGCTACTTTTATCATGTTGAACCATGCGTACAATGATCCACAGGGCTAAACATAGAAAGGATTAGAAACTCAGGGTCCAAGTAACAAGTTGTTACCCTTGTGTCCTATGGACAAATGTGTAGAAGATTCACCTAAATACAAACATGATGCCCATAACGTTCATGAACAGGATTCCATCACATTAAATGTGTGCTCATATGCGTCTAGTTTTAAGTCCTCCAGTCACTCAGGAAAGAGTATAGTAAATTTTTCATCAAAAAAGGAAAGTGTATACCTCCCCAGACCCCACTAAGTGGGATTATACTGGGTTGTTGTTGTTGTTGTTGTTGTTGTTAAATGTGTGCTCATATGCGTCTAGTTTTAAGTCCTCCGTCACTCAGGAAAGAGTATAGTAAATTTTTCATCAAAAAAGGAAAGTGTATATCTAAGTCTAGGTTTCTTAAGACATATTAATGGAGCTAAATTAATCGCATCCTTTCTGGCACACCGTTTGGGTTATCTCACATATTGCATTTAAATTCCAGCTCCATGAACTGACACGACCATATCCAGAAAATGATAGCCTAGGAATAAAGGGGTGAAACTAGTATGTAGTACCTGTTGTCATCCATTTTAAAGGCTCAACAAAGACAGATGAACACTCGTCATCAGGTTTGTTAAAAGGATTGCCACTTCTCCTTTTATGCCACTGAAATGCTGTCTCACCCTCTCCTGGAACATGATCTACAACATTCCCCTGCAGCGCCACAACTCTCCGGCATTTCTTGCAGCGGTAAGATCGTGCAGGAGCTGTTTCCTTAGTCAAGGACACATCCACATCCTCATCTGAGGGAATGTTTTCCGTTGCCGAGCCTGGATCAGCCCCAAACTTAGAGGTGTCTATTCTTTCTCCACGATTATAACTATCACCTGATACATTAAAAAGATCTTTTTATTTCAAGTGTGGAAATATAAAATACAATTTTGTTAGGCAACATACATTTTTGAAAAGTTCAAGATGTTGCAATTGCCCTCCCATAGTTTACACTGTTGATGGTGGAAGGTTTATTTCATTCTCATCTTTATCAGACAGGGCAATATAATGTATTTATTATCACGGTTCTAATCAAGTTTCTCAATTTGTAGCCTACTAAGACAGCAGCTTAGTTTCACAAGTAGTTTGATCAATAAAATTTTATAATCTGGAAGTCCAAAAAAGATTCTATTGACTTGTAAATCTTTCCTTCAATCCTCCACAACAATGAATCTTTCATAAAGTTTCTAATCAGCTGAAGCAATCATACAAGCTAGTAATAATTTTACCAAGTAATTCAAGAAGCTGTTCCATAATATAATGAAGAGCCTTAATCAAATTCTATTACCTTGAACACAAACAAGCTAAAAGGTTACGGGAAAAAACTCTTAGACAGTGATTTATAAGGCCGTGTTTTCTATCATCACGGCTGATAGTTCGACCGTGCCCGAACTGGGACTAAGGCTAAGTGCCGCAATCGCCAAGCAACGGCTCCGACTCGCTCACCCCGAGTCGAAGAATAAGAGTCATCAACAATTAAAGACTAACGCACCTACCAAAGTCAAACTCGAAAGCAAATCACCCCATCGAGCGCATGCAAGAAATGAATGAAAGGAAAATAGAGGAGCTACAAAACAGATACAAGGCAAATAACGGAAAGAAGTCTCATTTATCCATGAAATGAATTACGGGTCATCCCCGCTTACACCCGGCCAAGGCCAATCAATACAAGGAAAGAAGAAAGAAAAACAAGAAACACCTAAAGGCCAAACGGCGAACAAAGAAAAGAAAAAATGCATGACATCTTTTTTACTCAGGAGCCATCCGCGCCACCATACACACCATCATCAACCTCTGGCGTCGCCACGTCAAAACCACAGTCGGTACGGGCCTCACGAGCTTTTTGACGCGCTCCCTCGAAAGCAGCTTCGGAAACAATGCCAGCCTCCCACAAATTCTTGTATACATCACGTTGGGCCTCGGCAAAAATCCATAGCTCGCGAGCCTGGCTAGAAGAAGCGGCCTGGTCCCGTAGGCGCTGATTCTCTTCTTTTAAGGCCGCAACCCGGTCCGTCATAACTTGGGCGTCCTGCTCAAGGACACTGATACGCTCCTCGAGACGTCCTTCTCTAAAGGCCGCAGCAGCCCTCTCCAGCGCCCGTTGGGTCTCGTGCACGCGGATAGCTTCCTTCAATGTCCCAGCTCTCGACGAGGCATCCCTCACCTGGATCTTCAATGCTGCGACTTCACCCTCCAACGCATCCACTTTCCAACTCCATGACACAGCAGCCTTTGCCGCCTTAACCTGGCCCTGACGCTCAATCTCGGCTACAGTCCTCTTTTCTGCCTCGAGCTCCGGAGCTGCTCCTCTAGAGCACTCACTCTACCAAGAGTTTGCTGCACCTGAAGCTCCCGCCTCGCTAATTCCTCGACCATGGCCTGGTTACGGGGATCATTCCTCAAGCGCGTGCGCATCTATCGGCTCCGATCTCGGTAGCGGTGGTGTTTCTCCAACGCCCGCAAAAATATCCCCGAACGGATGTTGGCTCGACGAATGCTCTCCACCTCCAACAAGTAAGACTGCAAAGCAGAAACAACGATTAAGATAAAGAACAAACTAAGGCAAAGAAGAAGCAAACCAACGTCATACTACTTACCCTCAAGCCCATCACGGCCACTTCATTCATCAGCCCGATATTTGTAACGTCCCTCAACGACGCATTCTCGGCCTCCGAGCATAGCAACTCAAACTGCGAAACCAAGCTACTCCCTTGAAGCAATAAGTTCAACTCCGTGGGAACCTCGATGAGGCGAGATCGCCCCTCTACGCGCACCACCGAATTGGTGAAGCCGTCCTGGAACATACGGACGTCATCAGGGTCCAAGTCGGATTCAGACTCGTACTCATCTCCTACGACACCCCCTCCTCCTTTCGCCACCAGCGAGGTAGAACCACCCGCCGTTGCCACCGAAGGAGCGCTTGACTCACCAACATTAGGAGTCGCTGAAGAACTACCTCCCGTCTCAGCCATTGGAACCACCAACTGAGTCGCCAAAGCGACGGCATCATCATGGCCTAAGCCAACCGGGGCAACCCCCATTGTGCGTCTTCCCTCAAGGGCAGGCGACGCAGCCGCACCCCTCTCTTCATCTGCTAGGGGGGAATCCAAATTAATTACTTCAGGAGGAGCCGGCGCAAACACGACCCTACGCCTTATCAATGACCGCTCCTCTTCCCCGTCTGATGGCGATTCTGCTCTAGGGCGCACAACCCATGACAGCCCCTCATCCCGAAGTGCGGCCCGTACTGGAGAAGGAACCGCTGAAGATTCAACTGACGCCGCTCTCGGTACTGGGCGCGGTATCGATGCTGCAATAAGCCGAGCAACCGCCCCCGGCTGACGGAAGGCAAACTGAGGAGCCCTGCCGTGACGTGCCGTCCCTGATCGCAAAAACAAAGTTGATAAATAGAGTTGAAACAAAACGGAAACATAAGAAGAAATCAGTTCTTTTTTACCTGCCACCATGGTCGACAATTACGCTCCCAAACAAACGAAAGGATCGGAGCGCCGCAAACATAAGAATTCAACCTTGATCGAACGACGACTTGACGACAAGAAAACAAAACACTCACTCTACAAGTCTAAGGGTCGTCGCCCAAGAGAATTCGGCCTCGACCGAAGCAACAGTCGACCTCCCTACCCGAGCTTCACAAATTATGGTCGCTGAAATCCGCTCATCAAGCTCGTCTGAGGCACGGCCTCAATAAGCGGAGGGACTAATTTTGTGAGTTAGAATCCGACCCCACGATAACGAACGAGGCTAATCACCCTTTAAGTTAATTCAAGACTAATAAGTGGCACGACCACTCAGAATTAACAATGTTTAACCCCTGCCTAATTTGATCGATAAGGCTACGGCCCATCCGCCATCTAAAGACAAAGCCCCAATGTGGTCACAGCCACTAATTGCCAACTCTTGAAGCTCACAACTATAAATACCAAGAGAGGAACTCCTAGGAAGGGGGCTTTTTCTGGTCACTATTCCGGGGAGAGAGAACAGATACCCATATTGTGGGAAAGAAGAACATCATTATAAGGCTCTGAACCTCTTCATGGAGAGGCAAACCAAATCAATACTATCAATAAAAACTTTTAATGTTTCTTCCCCTAATTCCAAGTACTTATTTTTCGCATCTTTCATTTGGTTTAAGAGATTATTACGATTGATTTTCCCTTGATTTATTTGTATTGTTTCATACACATAAAGTATATGAGAACTTTTGAGCAAACAGTTAAGAAATAAGAATAATAATCTCAAGATGAGCAAAGAAAAGTGAGAAAGTGGACCTAGGACTTTTAGGTGGAAGCGTTTGTAAATGGGGCTAACTTTATCAACTTTGAAACCCATTTCTTCAAACATTTTCAACTGCAGAAAAAAGAAGAAAAAAGTCACTCAGAATCAAGTCATGTAGCGGACAAAGCAGGAAACTAATTTCAGTAATCATCATAAACCATTGCTTACAAATCACTTCTTACTGCCTATTTCACCTGATCTAGGAAACCATCATTTGGGCAGACAAATTCACAGCTTTGACGTAAAGATTCAATTGCATCTGTAAAAACAAGATAGAAGAAATTTCAAACAATAATAAGTAAAAAGGGTCGAGCTTTAAGATCACAAGATGTGTAAAAGAAGAAGAAGAAGAAGCTCTAATTCTTAGCAAATTGTATAATATTTCCAGGCAGCTCAAAATGAAACCACCAACATTTTCTATTATATGCTTAAGTATGCTCTCAATAAAGGGAAATATAAGTTTTTGATAGTGAAGGTCCACACGTAGAAACAGACAAAAATCGAACCTTCTTGAGATAGTTGTTCAGTTTTCATCAAGTAAGCTGCAATGATGGCTGCACTGCAACCAAAAGAACAAACGATGGTGTCAATAGGTAAAAATTAGCAGGAAACTGTAAGCAGTATAACTTGTACCAAAAAGAATGTAGGCTGTTTGGCCTCCATAAGAGAGCCATACACGGAGAAGCATCTCCCTTCATTCTTACATTCAAGTGGAAAAGTACATAATAACCACAGCAGTGGAAAAGAATATTATCGGAGATAATTTAATTACCATTCCTTTATACAAACACAGAAGTACCGTGATACATATGGAATTGCGGCATAAAACTATGAAGAGTCTAAAAGTACGTGAAACATTAGGCAATCAAACACAATTTAACTGTAAAGAAATGAGCAAGAGTCCATCTCGTCATCACAGAATTTCCATTTAGCTTTGTTTAGAACAAATATATTAGAAAACCTAATTCACTGTGACATAACCAGAGTTTATAATGAAGCCAAATAATAACTCTAGCAAGATACTTACCAATTTATGCTGGTGATTGATCATATTGGCCGCAAAGGGCAAAACAACTATTAGTCAACTTGATAGACATGGCAGCGAAGCTTTGCGTCTAAGCAAAAAGATTAAATCATGATCGAGTTAGGCCAACCCCCCCCCCCTCTCCCCACCAAAAAAGAAATAAAGAATAAGAAGTATAAGCTAATGAAAATGTTAGGTTTTGACAAATTTCTTCTTTGCAAAGCAAGGACATCTTAGACCCCATTTTTATGCTTGTCACATGGATAGACAGATCAAGAAAGTAACACAAGCATCTCCAACCAAAAAGAAGAAGAAAATACTGTATAATGTAATAGTCTGATTCAATAGCTTATTACCAAAGTTACTGTTTCAACATCGAAAGCAGCATATTATCTCCTTATGGTAACCTAATCGAACCATTTGCATCTTTACGTCGCAGCAAAACTCAATGCATATTTTACTAGTTTGGCAAGTTATTGATAAGCAATATCCACCCTATTGTATTCTCCAAAACTTGACAACCAAAATTGATGGACAAGTTTTATTTTAACAAGAGAAAGAAAGAATGCGAGGGTAAGGTCCGGCTGATGATGCATGTAACTGCTTAAACTAGTAAGTACTAAGCCTTGATGCATTATTTTCCGTTTTATAGCTGAACTGTAGCACAGCCTAAGCAGTAATTTAACTTAAGTGATTCATGAAGAAAGGCAAAAGAAGTAATTGTATGAATTTGAATCCTCTACGATAGGTATGTATAGCTCACGAACTGTTCAATGTAGTAAAAGGCAGATGTCCACATCTGACACATCTTTTTCGTTGAATCTTCTGACATTTTCATTTCATGAGGTATTGTACCACTTTAACCAGTGAGTAGACTTGCCAGGTCAGATAAGGCAACTTAAAAAAGTTCCTTCTTACATCAAATAACAGCGGGATCCTGATAAAGGAATTGGGATCCGAGAAGAACTGATGCATTGGTGTTAGTAAGTCAAAGTGAAGATCATGTATAATATCAGCAAGTGAAAAGAAAAAAGCACGGAGCATTTCTTATCGATTGAGATTTTTGAGAGCACCGAGAATCAGTAAGCATCCATATTAAGCTTACAAAGTATCATTATTTTATAAGAAGCTATAGCTTCTTTTCAGTCCACATGAAAAAGCAAGATATTATAAGCTTATGTAGTATAAGCTTCCTCACTTGTAAATGGTTTTGTAATATCCATATTATATCTCTGATTAACTTTTGTCAAGTCAAAGATTGACAAACCCGATCAATCTACTGGGTGGAGGTCCATCAGGACTTAAAAGAACGTCCCATCTAATTTACAGCATCCAGAAATTGGGATATAATTGACACAAAACAACAACGAGCCGTTTAGAAGTTATACCTTCTTGATACACCAGCAAAGCAATGCACCAACACAGACCCCTCTTTTCTACTTTGTTCGATAAAATCCAAACAAACATCCAAAGAATCCAGCAAATTCTCGTTCTCCATGTCTCTCAAGGGCGCAGTCATCCTTACAAACTTCAAATCTTTCCCTGCATGTTCTAACGAGTAGAGGAGTTTCTTAGGTGATGATGCGCTCTTATTCTCATCAGTTATAGCGTCGGCATTTCCTGAATCCCCAACATATTCCTTCCGAATCTCTTTGGCTGGTATAGAAAGCCCAGAACGCCATTCTGAGAAAAACGATATTGAAGCTGAGCTAAGGATGGACAAGATATGTGTAATCTCATCACTACCATGCTCAAGAACTTCTGCTGCATCACCTATGTTGCCAATGAGTAGATGCTCACGAACCAGATACGGCATATCGCACGAGCAGATTAATTAACTGCAGAAATATCTTAATAGTTAAAATTGCCCACAGTTTGTAACAACCAAAATTCTTTTCAAAAGTAAAATAACTTCCATTCACAACATGAAACCAATACTAACTTTCGATTTTCCAAAAGGAAATTGCAATATCAAATGAACATTTTGTATGATCTCGTATCTCGGTATTCCATTAGAAATGTGTAACATTTACACTTTTACTTTCAAAAATTGTTTATATCTTCCCTCCATTTAAGTGTTCGAATAAATATACCCTTATCATATACCATTAAACTTTTGAACAACAATACTCCTCATCCATTAAAAGACCCAGGCCCGATACCACCTACAATAGACATGTGGACGGTCATTTGACATTTTAAAATACCCGATTCGTTTACCCAAAACCATTACCCGACCCATTAGGTGTCAAGAACTCTTTCTTCCTCTTAATCCGCTGAATTATCCACCACCCTAAACCCTAAGACCCAAACCCCTCTCTCTCTCACGCGCACACACACACACACACTCGCTAGCATATTTACTTTCCAGTTTCAAGCTTGCTTTTTTTTACTTCTTTTTCTTCTATCTTCCTTGATGTGAAGACCTCAAAATTAAACAATCTAACTTTGAATTTATCTAGGTTCTACACTTGCAAATCCTTCTTTCCCATATCATTTCCGTTAGTCATATAAATGCAGGAATGCAAAATAGATAGGTTTTCAATTTGTTGTCCTTCATTTTGTAAAATACTCCTAGCTGTAAGAACATGATAAAGTAACCACGAAAAATCCCCCAATTTTTTTTTTTTGAAAAGAACAAAACAAAAGAGAAAAAAGAAGATATGCTATTCATCGAATGAGAAGTGTAAAATAGTTGGTTAATGAAAAGAACCTGAAGAGCGCGAAGTTGGAACGGGCGGAGTAAAGGCGGCGTCAGTAGACTGTTGGACAGAGTAGCGGACAATTCAGCTAATGAAGAAGTAAGAGAAATGGGTTTGGGCAAACGAATCGGGTATTTTAATATATTTATTGTATTTTTCATATCGATATAAAATTAGGAAAATATATTTAATAAATTTTGAAAGAATCATTTGATTGAAAAAATTATTAGGCGTGAGAAAGAGAAAGAGAGGGACAGAAAATAGACAAGATTGTAGTATCATTTTGTATGTGGTCGAATCGGATATGTAAGTCGAGTACATATCACTATACGGCCGCAGACGTCGAATAATATCTTCCTTTATATCCATACGACGAGAGGGAGTACGCCTCCGATTATAAAGGCGTGTTGACAAATTCGCCCATAT
This sequence comes from Nicotiana noctiflora, assembly GCA_032618575.1. Taxonomy (NCBI): domain Eukaryota; kingdom Viridiplantae; phylum Streptophyta; class Magnoliopsida; order Solanales; family Solanaceae; genus Nicotiana; species Nicotiana noctiflora. Next base: position 384,925 of record JASVEL010013330.1, on the reverse strand, counting down.
AAGCGCCCCGACTCCTCTGCCTAATTCCATTACTATAGTAACAGTAGTTCTGAAATAATGTAATATATTTGCGAGGGGGCGTTCGTTCTATATAAGGAGAGGTCTCCCTCATTTGTAAGGCAAGTGTTATTATTCAATAATAATACAATCTTTCTCTATCTATTATTCTCTCTTTATTGTTGGCTAACTTTAACACTTCACTAAGTTCTCTTGCAATTTGATAAGAACAATCCACATACGAGTTATAGATCTGTCTTTGAATATATTACCATTGATTCTGATTTACCCTCTTATATAATCTTTGATTGTCCCTAACTCAAAAAGCAACCGATAACTTTTGAGTCAAACAATTTGGCGCCGTCTGTGGGGATTTCGAGAATCAAACTCGTAGTATACATACGAAGAATCCGATCATCAGAAAAAATCCAAAAATGGCCGAAAACAACACCCGATCCAAAGCCATAACGGAAGTTACCACCAACCTCTTTAGTTCCCTGAACGAGGCCGGTGGTAGTGTTGTCGTCAATGCCACCCCTGATATTACACCCGAGGCGGAAGTCTCACCTTCCCCCTTCGGGAATCTTGCAACCTTGCAGGAGAAATACACCTCCACTTCAAGAGAAGCACCCCCAGCGGTCAGGAAATTACCGGAGGAATGGCTAACCAGCACCCTGAGCGGTTTAGTGGAAAAACCACCGCAAGGTTATGAAAATGCAGCACCAACAACAAGCAACACCGCCGCAGCAGACGAGCAGGAAGAAACATGAACCAACAGCCAACCCTTTGAAACGCAAACGCACGATGACACGTTGGCCTCCATTCTGAGAAAGATGGAAGAAATGGAAAGCAAAAATCAGGCCCTCCGTGACCAAATGAAGGAACACCGGGATAGAGTTGACAAGATCCCCGGAGCACCTAAACTGCTACCCAAACAGGGTGTAGGAAGGTTTGTAGAGAAACCCTACTCCGATGAAGCCGCCCCCCATACCATCCCGAAGACTTTCAAGATACCCCCTCCCTGAGGGTATATGACGGAACCACCGATCCCGAGGATCATCTCATCCACTATGTCACCGCTATGAAAGGTAACGATTTGTCTAAGGAACAGGTACCATCTGTGCTGCTGAAGAAGTTCGGCAAAACATTGACCGGAGGAGCCCTGACCTGGTATTCCCAACTGCCTTCCAAAGCAATCTCAACCTTCGAAGAGATGGCGGATAAGTTCGTCACAGCGCATGCCGGCGCTAAGAAGGCAGAAGCAAGGGTAAGAAACATCTTCGCCGTCAGAAAAACCACGGGCGAAGGCCTCAGGGACTTCCTCGCCAGGTTCAACAGAGAAAGGATGAGCCTACCAAACGTGTCGGAGGGCATGGCGGTAGCGGCTTTCCAGAACGGACTCAGCAGGGACGGCTCCAGAGCAACCAAGAAACTGCTAAGCCGGCTCATGAAATATCCCCCTACAACCTGGGATGAGATCCATAATGCCTACTGCGCCGAGGTACGGGCAGACGAAGAGGACCTCAACGGACCGACCCGACGGCTGACAGCCATACATCTAGACACGAGGAGAGATCGACGACACGAGGGACGTTGGGAACTCCCCCTCGCCCTAGTAAAGAACGAAACCAGCCTTACATGAGGTCTCCCCTTCCGCCTCCTCGCCATGCAGACGCACTACAACGCCATCTCGCCCCACTTAGAAACGAATGAGGTACGCCCTCTTTACTTTTATCACATAATTTCTGTGTTTCTCCTTTAGAGATTGTGTACGCTCTAGAGAAGTTCAGCACCAAGGTGCAATGGCCTCAGAAAATGAAATCGGACCCTGCCACAAGAAAATCAAACGTTCTGTATGAATTTCACCAAGAACGGGGGCACAAGACCGAAGACTGCATTGGCCTACGACAAGAAGTCGTCAGGATGCTAAACCAAGGGTACCTGAAGGAGCTTCTCAGTGACAAGGGGAAAACAAATTTTGCACGCGGACGAGAACATTCCCGTGGACCCCCGAAACCACCCTCTCCGACGCGCACAATGAACATGATCATCGGAGAAGGGAATGACGTTGCCATCAATCATGTCAAATTTGCCAACACACACAAACTGAAGAGGACCATCTCCCACGAACGGTACTACGATGACCTCGAAGGTAGTATCACCTTCGATAAGTCTGACGTCGACGGTTTGTGTTTCCCTCATTATGATGTTTTAGTTATTAATTTACGTATTGTTGATACGGACGTCAGGATAGTCATGATCGATGACGGCAGTGGCGCGTGCATCATCCATCCGAGAGTCCTCTCACAGATAGGGCTCGAGGACAGGATAACCCCCCGCTGCATAACTCTAACTAGTTTTAACAATGCAGTGGAGCGCACATCAGGAGAAGTGACTCTACCCCTCCGGGGGGGGGAGGGGGTCACCTTGGAAACCACCTTCCATGTGATGAATTAAGAGACAACATATAATGTCATCGTCGGGCGCCCATGGATACATGCCATGCGAGCGGTCCCCTCGAGCTTATATCAAGTGGTCAAGTTCCCTACTCCATGGGGAATATTCAGCATCAAGGGAGAACCGCGCACAGCGCAACAGTGCTATAAAATAACACAAGATTGCGCCCACACCCACCAACTGAGCGGGGCGAGCGTAGAAGCATAACAATCAGCCATGTCGGGGACCAAAGCGGACCCGACAGCCGACGCCATCAGAGACCCAAACGTTGTGGAAGCTTGTAAAGCTACGATCGAGGATCTCGACCCGGTTCAGCTGGATCGTAACAATCCCGAAAGGAAGGCGTACATCGGCCACAGGCTCGCCGACCCGGGTAAGTATCATGAATTTTTGACTAACCATGTAGACACATTTGCTTTTTCCCATGCAGACATGCCAGGGATCTCGCCAGATATCGCCACCCACAGGCTCAACATGGACCCACTACACCCGCCGGTAAGGCAAATCAGGAGAAAGTTCAACGCCGCAATCAACAAGGCGGTCCGCGAAGAAGTAGACAAACTACTAGCCAACGGCTCTGTCAGGAAGTCAAAATATCCACAATGGGTCGCCAATGTGGTGATGGTAAAAAAAAGAACGGAAAATGGAGGATGTGCGTGGACTTAACCAACCTGAACAAGGCATGTCCTAAGGACTCCTTCCCCCTCCCTCACATCGATCAACTGATCGACACCACCGCCGGACATGAACTACTAAGTTTCTTGGACGCATAATCCGGCTATAATCAAATCATGATGGCCGAGGAAGATCAAGAGAAAACCACGTTCATCACACACCAGGGTACCTACTTTTACAGAGTGATGCCCTTCGGGCTCAAGAACGTAGGGGCCACTTACCAAAGACTGGTCACTAAGATGTTCAAAGTGCAACTTGGGAATACCATAGAGGTTTACATCGACGACATGCTGGTAAAGTCAGCAAGGAAGGAAGACCACATCAACCACCTACGAGAGGCCTTCGAGATACTGAAAAATATGGGATGAAGCTGAATCCCGAGAAATGCGCCTTCGGTGTGGCGTCAGGAAAGTTTCTAGGGTTTCTCGTATCCCAAAGAGGGATCGAAGTCAACCCCGATCAGATCAAGGCAATCGCCTCAATACCCAAAACACTCAATAGCAAGAAACAGGTCCAGAAGTTGACAGGTCGAATATCTTCCCTCTCCCGCATCATCTCCCAATCCTTAGACAGATGCCACAAATTCTTCAGCGTGTTGAGAAAGGACAACGGATTCCACTGGAATGGCGAATGCGTCAAAGCCCTGCAAGGACTGAAGGCATATCTATCATCACCATTATTGTTGTCAAAAGCAAAACCGCATGAGCCTCTACTAACATACCTAGCCGTATCAGAAGTTGCGGCTAGCGCGGTACTGGTTCATGAAGAAAAAGGTACGCAATCGCCTATCTATTAAATTAGCAAAACCCTAGTAGATGCCGAAACTCGATACCCACACCTCGAGATATTGGCTTTGGCACTGGTCACTGCTTCTCGAAAGTTGAGACCCTACTTCCAATGCCATCCCATGAGAGTAGTGACCACTTTCCCTCTCAGAAGCATCTTGCACAAGTTCGAACTATCGGGCCGGCTCGCCAGATAGGCCATAGAGCTTAGCGAGCACGATATCACTTACGTTCCCAGAACCGCCATCAAGTCACAAGTCCTCGCCGACTTCGTGGCCGATTTCAGTGTCAAAATATCACCAGAGGCGGAGAAGGAAGTCCTATAGGACGCTTCAAACACCGACACTTAGATCCTCCATACCGACGGGGCCGCAAACGCCTCAGGATCGGGACTGGGATTCATCCTCGAAGTCCCTACGGGCGAAATCATTTGCTAGTCCATACGATGTCCCGAGATGACTAACAACGAGGCAGAATATGAGGCCGTTATTGCAGGTATAAAATTTGCCATCATGTACGGAGCTCGCCGACTTGTCCTACACTTTGAGTCACAACTCGTGGTAAATCAAGTCACCGGGACTTATCAGGTCAAGAAAAAAAGGCTACAGAAATCTGCAAACTAATGGCATAGCTCGATGAATGCCGCTTTGAACAGGTTCCTAGGGTGCATAACGCTGAAGCAGATGGACTGGCTAATCTGGCCGCTGCCGCCACCAACCTGAATAAACAAAACACCCTCACCCTCATTCACTCAGCGATCAACCATACCGAGGTACTCTCCCCGCATCTGACTTGGGACTGGCGCAATCGATTTGTATCATATCTACAGGATGGAAACCTACCACCCGACAAAAAAGAAGCAAGAAAGATTCGCACACAGGCAGCAAGGTACTGTATGATAAATAATGACCTCTACAAAAGGACCTTTGGAGGACCCCTGGCTAAGTGCCTAGGACCCAACCAGACGACTTCGGTATTGGAGGAGGTCCACGAAGGTCATTGCAGCGCTCATACAAGCAACCGAGCGCTCGTGCAATGTTTAATACGGGCTGGGTACTACTGGCCCACCATGAAAAAGATGCGGCAGAATACGTTCGCCAGTGCGAGAAATGCCAAAAGTTCTCCCCTCTAATACATCAGTCGGGGGAACCCCTCCATTCGGTCACTTCACCCTGGCCCACATTAGTCTAGTGGCCCAAAAATAGCAGATCGAGAGATACTACAACAAGAGAGCAAAAATCCGGCCACTCAAAGTAGGCGACTATGTGTTAAAAGCCAAAACATTGGCATCCAAAGACCCTAACGAAGGAAAGTAGGACACCAATTGGGACGGACCCTACAAAATCACTACAGTAGACAAAGGCTCCTTCAGGCTAGAGACCATGAATGGGAAGACGCTCCAAAACAACTAGAACATCTCCCACCTCAAGCATTTCCATTTCTAAAGAGTATCCCCCAAGTCGTACTCTTTTTCCCTCATCCGAGTTTTGTCCCAATTGGGTTTTCTCGGAGAGGTTTTTAATGAGGCGACGAAGGAGATGCTCGGGAATGCTTAGAAGTTTAATTCTGATACACCAAACGTACCGCCGATCGTCACGAATGGCATATCACATGGACTAGGGCTACGGCCATCTCCAATGTATGAAAGGCTACGGCCATCTCCAATGTATAAAAGGCTACGACCATCTCTAATGTATAAAAGGCTACGACCATCTCCAATGTATAAAAGGCTACGGCCATCTTCAATGTATGAAAGGCTACGACCATCTCCAATGAATGAAAGGCTACAGTCATCTCCAATGTATGAAAGGCTACGGCCATCTCCAATGAATGAAAGGCTACAGTCATCTCCAATGTATAAAAGGCTACGACCATCTCCAATGTATGAAAGGCGACGACCATCTCCAATGAATGAAAGGCTACGGTCATCTCCAATGTATAAAAGGCTACGACCATCTCTAATGTTTGAAAGGCTAAGGCCCTAATAACGTAAGGAAAGACTACGGCCGTCCTCGACAAACGAATGGCCACGGCCACTCATAAACGCAAAAGGCTAAGGCCCTAACAATGTAAGAAAAGACTACGGTCGTCCTCGAAAAATGAATTGCCATGTCCACTCATAAACGCAAAAGGCAAAGGCCCTAATAACGTAAGGAAAGACTACGATTGTCCTCGACAAACAAATGGCCACGTCCACTCATAAACGCAAAAGGCTAAGGCCCTAACAACGTAAGGAAAGACTACGGTCGTCCTCGACAAACTAATGGCCATGGTCCACTCATAAACGCAAAAGGCTAAGGCCCTAACAACGTAAGGAAAGACTACGGTCGTCCTCGACAAATGAATGGCCACGACCACTCATAAACACAAAAGGCTAAGGCCCTAACAACGTAATAAAAGACTAAGGTCGTCTCCGACAAACAAGAGGCCACGACCACCTATAAACATAAAGGGATAAGGCCCTAACAGTGTATAAAAAGACTACGGTCGTCTCCGATAAACAAAAGGCCATGCCCCACACAAAACAGAAGTCGCAAAAGAAGACATAAAAACACAATAGTTCCCATGAAGCCATCATAAATCATCATAATAAATTACAAATTTACAGCATAGCCTTGATTACAAAAAGAGAAAAAGTCCTATCTAACCATCCTGGCCCCCACCACCTTCCTCCGCACCAGACGCACCATCAATACGGTCCCCATCACCTTCGGCCCGGAACGCCCTAGAAATCTAAGACCCTGTGCCCAACTGATCCATATCCGTAAAGGTACAACCCGCTTGGTCCAAAGAGTTGGGGTTATACCCACAAGCTTCACGTGCAACCCTAACAAGGCGACGCCAAGTTTCGACCTCTGCCTCAGTGGCTCTACCGACGGCCAGCAGCTCCTCAAAAATAGTCCGCCTCACCTCAGCATATACAAACATATCGTGAGCCTCACGAGACGTATCGCCAGCTGAAACAACAGTTTTCGCCTGCTGAGGGGCGACCACCTCAGCCGTTGTGTCCCTGATCTCGGCGGTAAGGGCATAAACCCTGTCACGTAACTCCGCTGCCTCCGCCATCGCCACACGGACCAGGTCCAGCTCTCGCTCCTGCTGCTGGAAGAGACTCTCCAATTCAGTATTTCGGGCCACAACGGCCGTCAAGTCTGCGTCCGTCCTCTCCAGCTGGGCCGTACGCTCCCTCAGTTGATCTGCCAGCTTCAAACCCTCACGGAAAACTCAAAAATTGAGGGTCCTGGGTGTAGACGTCCTCCATCATCTTATGCTTACTACGGGCCTCCCGGTATTTCTTCGACGCTTTCCTGAGGGCAGCATTCCTCTTTCGCTCCCGTCGGCCTCGCTCCACCTCCAAGATGAGGGTCTAAGAAAACGATAAAGAAAAGACTAATTCAAAATGACACAATGCCTCAGGGAACTATGAAAACAATAACCAAGTCATACCTGCAAAGTAGCGCTGGCGACTCAACGGGACAAATCTCTATCGCTCACGGCTTTCAAAAACTCTCTCTCGGCAGCTCCACATAGCAAGGACATGTCCGTCGCAGCCTGCTTGCTGTCCAGCAGCAGATTGTATCCCGTAGGGATCATGAGCCAACGGGTAGGACCTATCATCGCCATATCCACTCGGGCGTAGTCTTCTCGCGGCACATCCGCAGAAGCAGGAGCCTGTCCGGGAGCAGCCCCCCTCGTTAGCAGCCGGGCCGGCGACATTCGGCACGCTGTCATCCTCAACATGCGGAGAAGCGGTACTTCCTGCAACCTCCCTCAAGAGGGCTTCCCTCTCATATCGAATGGCATTGCCCATAAGAACCGGTCTCGACTCGGGGCGGCGAGTAATCGCCTTCCTCTATTCCACGACCACGCCTTTTCCAAGGAGTAGTTGGCGCCTTTTTCGCTCCAACGGCTCATCGTCCTATGAAGAATCCTCTTCAACAAGAAGAGGTGGAGGCAAAAGGCCCTCTCTGGATGCTGGTTCAGTCACCGACTCAACCACGGGATGAGAAGTCCCGAGAACATCCGCAAAAGACGGCTCCCGAATTATGACTCTGCCTTCTGAATAAGTAGTGTCAGAAACATTAGCACTAGATGCTCCCACATCCGCTCGATCACCCTCAGGGAGAACGGCCTCAGAGGCGGTCTCTCTTACGTGAACCACGTGTTCAAAACCGCAATCCGCCGACGAGGAAGTGGCGGCACGGCGTCTCCTTCTCCGCAATGCACTCCGGGCTGCCAATACAGTTATAAGAATGTATCAGAAAATGTGACGTATAAATAAGATGCGAGGTCGCCAAATCCAGAACCACTACAATACCTGGGCGAGGCCGTATTTTGCGGTAAAGGCAGCCCACGTCCTGCACTCCTCCGCGAAGGGGATCAACCGCCTCACCCAAGTTTTAATGTTCGGTACGGACTGGGGTGTACGTACCCCTGCTGCAAACATAAAACATAATGAGATGATGAAAGGTCGAACAAGCGTAAAGTAAGTAAACGTAAGGGATAACACTTACGTTCGGCATTCCATGCCTCAGGGAATCCGGCTGGGTCCGACACCAGATCCGAGGTTCGGATAAAGAAATATTTTAGCCAGAACTGATGATTGAGTTTGTCATCCATCTCGACGACCAGGCCCTTTGTCCCTCGATTCTTTAACTGGAGTATCGTCCCTTTCATGAATTCAGGATTGAACAACTGCATCAGATGGTACATCGTGACGTCTAAACCGACCTTCTCGGCATAAATCCTTAGAATACAACATATCTTCCACGAATAAGGGGTAAGCTGGGACAGACATATATTGTAAAACCGGCATAACTCTTCCGCCAACAGAGAAATGGGGAGGCTACAGCCCATTATAAAGAGATATTCATAGAAGGCACAAAACCAGGCTTTGTGCACGTTGGCAAGGTCCCCATCGAACGTTTGCATGACGACCACCTCCGGAATCTGACAAGATACTCGGAGTTTGTTTAAAAGAGGTTCAGTAAATGTGGACCTTTCCCATGCCGGGGTAGTCCCCCTTTGTAGGGAAATCTCTCCGAATGTATAGTTCGTGAGGAAGCAGGTTGTCCACGAAAAGAGGAACAAGAGGTTTGCGGGGTTTCTTGCCACCCCCTGGGGGTTGAGGAACCCTAGAAGTAGCCTCACTCTCGTCTGTCCCACGACCGCCCATAGCCATTTTTTATCTTTCTATCAAAGTCAAGGTATAATAAAAAACCACGAGGTCAACACGAAAAGTTGTATTGCTGTAAGGAAAAGATGAATGATAGAAGTATAAAGAACCTTTTTGTGATGACCCAAAAAATGAAAAGTCTTGAAACCCCTCACTATTTATAGCGGGCCAGTACACGGGATTTGAAGAGGTTAGTATCAGAAAAGGAGGCGCGAAACCGAAATGTCAAATCTCCTTTCTGGCCTGCCTCGGGAGCAGCTGCAATCATGACGCATGTCGTCAATAGCGGCGATTCAAAGGAACGTTCCACATATGCGCACGCGGACGGATCCAAGGCGGGTCGACTTTTTCCACCCATTGTAGATATATGTCGAATACATCTCCAATAGGCGGAAGGACTAACTGTATGGGGTCAAATCGAATATGATTAATGTAAGTCGAGTACATATCCCTATACGGCCGCAAACGTCGAATAATATCTTCCTTCATGTCCATATGACGAGAGGGAGTACGCCTCCGACTATAAAGGCGTGTTGACAAATTCGTCCGTATAAGCCCCCGACTCTTCCGCCTAATTCCATTACTATAGTAACATTAGTTCTGAAATAATGTAATGTGTTGGCGAGGGGGACTTCCTTCTATATAAGGAAATGTCTCCCTCATTTGTAAGGCAAGTGTTATTATTCAATAATAATACAATCTCTCTCTATCTATCATTCTCTCTCTATTGTTGGCTAACTTTAACACTTCTCTAAGTTCTCTTGCAATTTTATAAGAACAATCCACATACGAGTTATAGATCCGTCTTTGAATATATTACCATCGATTCCGATTTACCCTCTTATATAATCTTTGATTGTCCCTAACTCAAAAAGCAACCGATAACTTTTGAGTCAAACACATATATTATTATTTTGTATATAAATGGTAAATATACATATAAAAATATAATTCTGTAATAACCTTTATAAGAGAGATAAATAAGTTTATAATAAGCATAAATAGGTAAAAATTCCATGTTTATTAGCCCTCTATGTGTATATAACCCTTATTCATTATATTTATTGTTTAGTGTCGTTCGCTCTTCATGATAGAGCTCGTGAGAGAAGAGACTTGTGTCTTAGCAAATGGAGACTTGCAATTTAAGTGTTGCCCAAGCGAGGCGAAGCGCGCACCTTAAACTCTACTTAGCTTAGGAGCTTAAGCATCTCACAATTAACCTCTAAATAGCATTATATAAGAAAAAACTATAATATATCTATTATAAAATAATAGAAGAACAAGAACAATATTGCAGAGAGAAAGAGAGAGAGAATTCTTATTGAATTTTGGGATGATTTACAATGGTGTAAGACCCCTCTATTTATAGGAGAAATATGACTTAGTCACAAAGTAAAACTCTCCACAAGATAGACATTCACTCTAAAAATAATTCAATTCATAACACTCCCCCCTTGAATGTCTATTCAATGATAATGTGCCTCGTTAAAAGCTTAACTAAAATAAAACACAGTGGGAAAAAAAATCTAGAGAAGGAAAAAGAGTACACATATCTAATAATACGCCTTTTGGTTGCCTCGTTAAAAACCTCGCAAGGAAAACCCAGTGGGATAAAACCTTGTAAGAAAAATAGAGTGCAACACGCATTAACTCTCCCTGATGTGAGCATCAATTCACATCATTGAGCCTTCGTATCCCAATCTTGTACACTAGCTTCTTGAAGGTTGACATCGACAAAGATTTTATATCAATTTCAATGTATTTTCAAAATGACATAACATAGAGATCTCTTCATTCATATATTCAGGTACCTAAATCTCTCATGAGATATTACGAAGTATTATGTCATGTGTTCTTCTGGATCACTTGCCTCCTTTATTATGATCATTTTGATCATTTGCTCACCTTCTTTATCAAGAAGTTTATTTGAAACTAATTATCTATACGCTTTAAGCTTACCATAGACTTTGTCCTTCTAGGACTTATTATAATATGAGCATTTGCAGTGAGAATATAATTACTTTCTTTGGGTCAGCAAATGCGTCTGGCATGCTTTGCAATAAATTGCACATGAATTATCCTTTTATGAACTCCGTTCATATTATTTTATTTGAGGATCTCGATGTATAAATGATAATTTATTCCATGTAACTTTTCTCAATTGTTGTATCTTGTCTCCCCCTCATGTTAGAAAAACTAACTTGTTTCCTCAACTTTGAGAATCCATCTTTGTGTGTTATGGTGTTAATCAAAATATACACCGCACATCAATAACAATAAGATAGAATTATTTGGTTCCTGGCCTTGAACCACTTGTGAGTGGAAAAAATAATATACTTTCGTATATATTGTATATCAAACTGATATATATATATATATATATATATAACTTTGTTCTCATAAGCAATAGTTTAGCTATTAAGTGGAGGCACTCAATAAATTATTTTGCTAAACTAGATGTGATGTAAACCAACTTATCAAGATGAACTTCTTGAATATAAAATCTGGAAATTATGCTCTAAATCAAATTATTGATCAAGTTACCTCGCACACACCTGCTAAGTTGCGGGTTAATAATAATTGCACATGTAACCATCTCATAGATGCATCTTATGTGGTATACATGGCAGGTGAATGAGCCCATATTCACCTTTGATATTCGAGCATTCATGGGATTTAATCCCAATTTTAGTTGGTATATTAATTAATGAGAACATGCAATAAACGAATTCGTAAAGAACCTTCTAGTTCTTTAGTATTTACCCCTGTGAATTCTCTTTATTTTTGCACATCATACTTAAATTGATATGAGTAAATTAATTATGCCAACTGAATAAATTATCAATATTGATAAACTTCAGGTTTACACCATGATGTGTGCAATTATGAATAAACTCCAAGTTTATTACGATATGGGTTTTTATATCAATAAATATTCACTTCATTATGATATTCTTTTGTTTATGTAGTACAAATTGGAGAATAAAGCGGGTAACTTTTCACATATATATTACCCCGCTACAAATTGTAGTAATAGAAGATATTAAATTTTTCCTTTATTTATAGTCTCAATATAATCAACCGCTTTCGCATATACTTTGAAAACTGAATAAGTTACTTTGAGACTTACTACAACACAATACCTTATTGGTAACCAATTGTGTTTCTTCAAAATAGTAATAATTGGCTCTTCTAGAGCTCTCAATTAATTTTGCACTACCAAAGATTCATCATCATCCATGTGGTGAATATCTCTTTTAAAGAGAAAGTTATACCATTATGGTCATAGTCAAAATAATATGTAAGATCTGTTTCTTGCATTATCGTTGACTTTTAATAATCACAATGCCAAAATATTTTGGCGTACAATAGGTACGTGGCCAATAACCATTCATGCCATAATAATGATATTATTTTCTTATATCATCTCAAACCTCCTTTTAGAGGTGAGTGTGGTGTAATCACTACCACTAACACATTTATATTCTTCCAAAAATGAATATATATTCATAAATCAGATGTTTTCTCATTCACGTCATGAATGGACCATAGTCATCTGTATGTGCTTTATAAAATCTCATATCAAATCGATGACAAATATTTTCACAAAGTGTGGGATTATTTTGAGAATACTTATTGTTCTCATTGCCACAATGATGATGATATTGCCACGTCCATATCCATTAATTATTCATGGTAATAATTTTGTCTTCTTTCGGATTTATTACATACTGCTATCACATTCTCTAAAGGGAATGAGAATGGAGCAAATTCAGTGGGACGGGTTTTCAATTCTTTGCCCACAATTATACATGAATTTTATCATGGCAAGACATAGAAATTTTACCACTTCATGTGAGTGTAATTTCTTAAAAACTCCATTAGAGTTATAATCAAACTTTGTTGTCTTTGCATGTATATAAAATCAAATTATAGAATTTCAAGAATTTGAAAGAGAAAAGTAAAATACTTACCTTAAATCCAGAATTTTAATCATGAAGGAAGTTTATGAAACAATTGACAATCATTATGCTCAATCCCAAAGTTTCTACTCAATTGATTAGAGTCTCGTACCGATAACGTGTTATAAAATAATAGAAGAACAAGAACAATATTGCAGATAAAGAGAGAGAGCGAATTCTTATTGAATTTTGGGATGAATTACAATGGGGTAAAACCCCTCTATTTATAGAAGAAATATGACTTATCACAAAGTAAAAACTCTCCACAAGATAGACATTCACTCTAAATAGAATTCGATTCATAACAATGTCAAAGTTTCACTTATGAAATGCACTTTACTAGATTTTCAATATAGGAAATTAAAAGTAACGTTAACTTTTCTAAATAATAGCTATAGGAAAGATAAAAATATTATTTAAAAAAAAACAAATTTAACCGACAACCAAATCAATTCAGAAAATTCAAGATTCAGTAACATTAAACGTGTCTTTCTTTAAATTTGATTATGAATTAAATATTCAGTCTCATATATTTATAATACTGACAGAAATTCATCGATATTGTAAAACTAATTCAAAATAATTTTATCTGTATTAGAGAGGGAACCCAAATGTTTACATAATTTTGCTTTATTTTAAATCAGCATTAAAAAAATTAAAACCAATATGTTTGTAAAAGCGAGAGACTTTCTCGATGCATTTTATTTATTTTCTATACTATATCTACAGAGATTATTAGCATTGTCAATTAAACTTTGGCCAAATAAAAGTCACGTATTTTGTCCATCGCATCCCCTTAGCCACAAAAGGCAAATATTTAGTAACGTAAATATAGTCTTCTTCTAGAGAATTTTAAAATTTTCATTATTGTTATAAAATAATAAAAGAAGAAGAATAATATTGGAGAGAAAGAGAGATGAAATTTTTATTGAATTTTGGGATGATTTACAATGAGGTAAGACCCATTTATTTACAACAACAACAACAACAACCCAGTAAAATTCCACAGGTGGGGTCTGGGGAGGGTAGTGTGTACGCAGACCTTACCCCTACCCAAGGGGTAGAGAGGCTGTTTCCGAAAGACTCTCGCCTCAAGATAATAAAAAAGACAAAAGAAGAGAGTATTAGATTCACCGCGAAAATCATATGGTAAAAGGAACATAGAAAAGAGGAAAGGAAAAAAATAAAATAATAATAATAATAATAATAATAATAATAATAATAATAATAATAATAATTCAAAGCAAAAATGATGGGTTGTAAATGGATCCCTCTATTTATAGGGAAAAAATAACTTAGTCACAAAGTAAAACTCTTTATAAGATAGACATTCACTCTAAATAGAATTCTATTCATAACACCCCCCCTCCCGGAATGTCTACTAAGTAATGTGCCTCATTAAAACCTTAACTAAAATAAAATTCAGTGGGAATAAATCTAGAAAAGGAAAAAGAGTAGACAAATCTAACAATACGCCTTTTGGTTGCCTCATTAAAAACCTTGCAAGGAAAATCCAGTGGGATAAAATCTTGTAAGGAAAAAAGAGTACAACGCGTATTAACTCTCCCTGATGAGTGCATCAGTTCACATCCTTAAGCATTTGCATTCCAATCTTGTGAACCACTTTAAGAAATTTGTTGATAGAGATTTGATGAACAAATCAGACATATTAACTTGAATGAATATATTGCACCTTAAAATCATCATTCTTGATAGATATATAATGTCTTCACATAATGCCGTGGAATGGCTTTTCAATATCTCCATAGAGGTATTCTCGCTATCACATATCATGGTTATAATTATAGCAAGATACATATATGCACAAATTGAACTGAGGATGTGGTACTTCAAGATCAAGAATATATATGCTTCAAGCAACTTAAATCTTTCATGGATTATCATAGTATAAATTAAGTTATATAAGCCATAGAATAGACTTTAGATGCATATCAAGTTTTCATGTCATGCTAGACATATAAGATATTGAAAACTGATTGCACATATCATTGACTTTATACTTTCAAGTATTTGAACTACATGTTCAAAATTGCATGTCTTTCATATGAACCCAATTCTACTTGAATTGTTTCTCTGAACTTAAGATCCTCATATATATATATATATATATTTAGCGTTATCATAGATGTCGTCGACGAATATCTTATATCGGTTTAAACATTTTTAATAAAGACATAATATAGAGATCTCTTCATTTATTTCACGTAGCTAAACTTCTCCTAAGGTTTTATGAAGTATTATGTCATGTGACATTCCAGATCACTTACCTCCTTTATTATGATGATTTAAATCATTTGCTCATCTTCTTTATCAAGAAGTTTATTTGAAACCGATTGTATATACGCTTTAAGCGTACCATGGACTTTGTCCTTCTAGGACTTAATAGGAGCATTTGCGATGAGAATATAGTTACTTTATTTGGGTTAGCAATATATTTCAAATGAATTATCCTTTTATGAACTGCAAGTTCATATTTTTTTATTCGAGGATCAAGATGTACACATGATAATTCATTCCACGTAACTTTTTTCTTAATTGTTTATCATGTCTCCCCATCATGTTAGAAAACTAACTTGTTTCCTCAACTTCGAGAACCTATCTTTGTGCTTTATAGTATTAATTAAAATATATACCGCACATCAATAATAATAAGATAAAATTATTTGGTTGTTGACCATGAACCACTTGTGAGGGGAGAAAATAATATTCTTTCATATATAACGCATATCAAACCGATATACAAAACTTTGTTCATAAGAAATTGTTTAGCTATTAAGTAGAGACACTCAATAAATCATTTTGCTAAACCAGCTGTGATGTAGACCAACTTATTAAGATGAACTTCTTGAATAGAGAATCTGGAATATGCTCTAAATTAAATTATTGAGCAAGTTACCTCGCAAACACCATGTTGTGGGTTAATAATAATCGCACATGCAACCATCTCATAGATGCATCTTACGTGGTACATATAGCAGGTGAATGGACCCAAATTCACCTTTGATATTTCCAGCATTCATGAGATTCAATTCCTATTTTAATTGGTCTACTAATTAATGAGAACAAACAATGTAAGAGAATTCGTAAAGAACTTTCTAGTTCTTTAATATTTACCCATGTGAATTCTCTTTTATTTTTGCACATCATACTTGAATTGATATGGCCAAACCAATTATGCCAACTGGATAAATATCAACATTGATAAACTTCAAGTTTACACCATGATGTGTGCAATTATGAATAAACTCCAAGTTTATTATGATATAGGTTTTTATATCAATAAATATCCAGTTTATTGTGGTATTCTTTTGTTTATGTAGTATAAATTGGAGAATAAAGTGGGTAGCATTTCACATACATATTATCCCACTACAAGTTATATTAATAGAAGATATTAAATCTTTTATAGTAATAGAAGATATTAAATCTTTCCTTTATTTACAGTCTCAATATAATTAACCACTTTCGCAAATACTTTGGAAACTGAATATGTTTCTTTGAGACTTATTACAATACAATACCTTATTGGTAATCAATTGTGTTTCTCCAAAATAGTGATAATTGGCTCTTCCAGAGCTCTCAATTAATTTTGTAGTACCACATATTCATCAACACCCATAAGGTCATATATCTCTTTCAAGAAGAAAGTTATACCACTATGGTCATGGCCAAAATTATATACAAGATATATTTCTTGCATTATTGTTGTCCTTTATAGTAATCACATTGCCAAAATATTTTGGTGTACAATAGATACGTGACCAATGACCATTCATGCCATAATAATGACATTATTTTCTTATATCATCTCAAACATCCTTCTAGAATTGAGTGTGGTATATTCGCTACCACTGACAACTTCATATTCTTTGAAGAATGAATATGTATTCATAAATCGGATATTGTCACATTCACATCATGAATAGACCATAATCATCTATATGTGCTTTATAAAATTGCATGTCAAATCGATGACAAATATTACTTTCACATAGTGAAGGATGATTTTGAGAATCCTTATTATTCTCAGTATCACAATGATGAAGATTATAATTTCGTCTATTGCCACGTCCACATCCATTGATTCCTTCATAGTAATAATTTTGTCTTCTTTCAGGACTTATCACATACTGCTATCACATTCTCTAAAGGGAATGAGAATGGAGAAAATCCAATGGGGCGTATTTTCAATTTTTGCCCACAATCATACATGAATTTAATCATGGCAAAGCATAGAAATTTTACCATTTCGAGTGGTTATAATTTCTTACTAACTCCATTAGAGTTTTAATCAAAATTTATTTTCTTTGCTTGTAATTAAAATCAAAGTATAGAATAGAAGAGAAAAATACGGTAAAATACTTAGCTTAGATTCAGAATTTAATCATGAAACAAGTTCAGAATAATTGACAATCATTATGCTTAATCACAAAGCTTATACTCAATTGGTTAGAGTCTCGTGCTAATAACGTGTTATAAAATAATAAAAGAAGAAGAACAATATTACAGAGAAAGAGAGAGAGAGGAAATTCTTATTGAATTTTGGGACGATTTACAATGGGGTAAGACCCCTCTATTTATAGGGGAAATGAATTAGTCACAAAGTAAAAATATCTACAAGATAGACATTCAATCCAAATAAAATTCTATTCATAACAATTATTGTCTTGTTTGCCATGTTTTTCTTTTCTCCTTCTGCTCAAGGAGATCTATATAATTAGGTAAGAACTAACTCATAATATTTATAGCAAATCAATAAATGTAAAACATATATTGTATACACAATTATCACTTACGCATGGATATAGACCCGTGAAAATTATATATATATATGAGTAGTGAATATGGTGAACTCGTAATCCTTAAACAACAATTAATCCCAATATAATTTTGTTTAACCAAAAAACAGAATTTCGGTCAAAGTGATAATTTTAGAAGAACTCGGATTACTGATAATCAAAGAATGAAATAAAAAGAATGATTTTGTCAACAATGAGATAATCAAGAAAACAAAGTAAACAGGTGTATTCACATAATATTTCGTGTCCTTACAATTGATTCATTCTCTCACTTTTGTAGTTATTTTGGAGATATGCGTTTTGCCTTTCTCATGATAAGGCCATTATAGGCAATTAAAGAAAGTAAATGTGACGTTACAAAATCATTGTATTTAATACATAATCTCTAGCATTTTTAGTATTTAAGGCTGATTATCTGCACTCCCTTGTACAGGTTCATTCCTCTTATTTCTTAGACTTAAATAGGTACGGGCGCTGAGTCTTTTGAAAAATCGCTTGTGTCTTAATCGCTCGTGTCTCTTTTTAGTTCTCTAGCCGTATCTGTTTAACTCGTACTTCTTTGCCAATCATAACTTTTTGACCAATCTACGTGTCATGACACGTTATCTTTATATCGCTTTAATATATAAACTCAATTTTTCCAATACAGATAGTCTTCCCCCCCCCCCCCTATTTGGCATTTATTTATCGATTGAATATTTGGGAAGTGGAATTTCATTCAAGCGGGAATTTTTGTCACAATTCATGCTATGACAAATTTGACGCTTCAATTGTTACTTCCATTTAATGTTCTTCACACGTGTCACCTTTTTCCTTGGTTCTGTAGTTTTGCAACACTTTTAAGGCTTTTTACGGCTACACTATTCACGAAGCGTCAATTATCATTATGACCCTTCCATCATTTGCGCCTTGACAGTTGCTTCTTAGTATAAATATAACTTTCTCCTTTGTCTTTACCACATAAAGTTTTCTGAACATTCAATTTCTCAAATCTTTGTTTGCTTCTTCCTCGTATTATCATTTTTTTTCATCAAACCCTAACCTTAGAAAGGCCTCCATAGTTTATAGGTTCCCTAACGCCCCCAGTAGGAGCAGTAGGGGAGGTAGACTCTGTAATTTAGGATCTACATGTGGTTCTTCTATTCCTTCACCTAGTTCTGGCGTTTCTTCTAGAACTAGAAGTTCTCTCTCGCAAAGGTCTTCTTCTAAGGGTAAGGATTCTTCTGAACCTCTTTTTTAACCCACAGTAGAGGAGATAGTTCATGCGAAACTATCTTTCTATAACAATAGTCTCTTAGAAATCAAGTATCTTCTTTAGATCGTGTTGATACCTTCCCCACTCAAATTGTAGGAGGTTCGGTTCCTTTAGTTCGTAGAGACTGCCACTGGAGTCAAGATTTCCCTATCATTGTTCCTAATCCGAATCAAAGAATTACTTTTTACTTAATTGATTTTTCCTTTGTCTACACATATCCCTTCATTAGGATTCAAACCTGCTATTGACCCAGTTATTCTCGAGTTCTGTCATTTCTTTGACATTTTCTTAGGTCAAATTGGCCCAATAATATTGAGGGTTGTTGCTTGTTTGAGGCATTTGACCAATTTAGCTAAGGTGCCTTTTATTTTCTATCATCTTATTCATTTTTACTCCCCTAGGATTTCCCATAATTGTATTTTTACACTAGTAGTTCGGAGCAAAAGGGTTTTAGTTAGTCCTGAAGATGATAGAGATCGTGGCTGGTATACTCGCTTTGTTGCTGCTCCCACTGTTTGTTTAGTGAATGAGGAAAATGTTCCCTTCCCTGAGACGTGGAATTTTGCACGTGAGTCTTTTAACTCTCTCGTACCTTTTTCTTCAATTATTGATTTTTTTTCTTCAATCTTTCTCTTTTTTCCAACAATCATGAGAATTGTGGAAGATGTTCCCAATTTCCTTGATGGGGTAGAAAAGCTTTTGACTATTGCACTAATGGATGATAAATCCTAGAAAACCCTTTCTCAACGATTTGGGTGGAAAGTAAAAACTCACAGTGAGAGTTTTTATTTTGCTTTATTTTACATATTATTTTCTTCCCTGAACTTATTTCGATCTTTCTTTCTATCAGGATTTGTTGTTCAAGGAGTTACTACTGAGGTGGTTGCGGCTTCTCGTATCTCTTTGGAAAGGGCCCAAGAAATAATCTTGGGTTCTTCATTGAAGAGAAAAGCCGTTGTTGACCAAGACTCTGAAGAAGAAGAAGACGGGGGTTCCTTGGTAACAAGGCCACGGACCCATATGTGCATTATTTTTTATTTCGAAACGGAGGCGCCCCCTTCTAGTTCTTTTCCTCTTATTGAGCTTATTGAGGCCCCGATTGTGATTCCTGATGATGATGTTGCTCCCGCTACTGCTCATGTTTTTGTTGAGCAGCGTTTTATCAGCAGGTTTGGCAGTGAAAGCTTAAACCTAGTATCTGATGAAGCACCTTTGGCTTCTTTTTCTACTCCCGAGTCTGTTACTCTTTCTTTGCCGGTCTCGGTTGTTTTTATTCCTCCCCAAACTGTTATTTTTACAACTTCTATTGTTCTTTATTCGACACTTCCACCTCCACTTTCTCACCGTGCAGTGGTTGGATCCTCAAGTGGAAGTGGTGCCATGAGGCAAGTGATTATTGAAGTCCCCACTGAGGGTAATCTTTTAAGGAAGTCAGGTCAAGCGGACGTGTGGCTAAAGCCCTTAATTGGTCCAATTGAGAAGGCTAAGCTGGAGAGCCATAGTTCATTGACATTGATGAATGACATTGTGCATTGGTCTTTAAAGGTACTTCCCCCCTTTTACTTACTGCTCTCACGTGCTTGATATCTGAAGGTTCGAGGCTGGACCTCGAGGTTCTTCACTCAGAACTTCATCGATTCGAGGTTTCTAGCCATTTTCGGCCTTGCTCCGGAGTGTCTTATCCTCCTAAACCTGATTCCGACCTTATTGACTCAGATTTGATCTTATTTCTTCCAAGCTTTCTCGTTTCTAGGGTTCTCAGGAATCTCGTGATGGAAGGTCATGTATCCCAATTAATTCTAATTTATAAAGTTTAGTACTAACTTTGCAGAAATAGCTCAAGGAGCAGAAAAATCGCATAGAGCAGATACCTGGTGTGCCACCCATGATTAAAGGAGTGGATATTGATAAATATTCTCAACAACCCTGGAAGACAAGTTCCGCTCTCTTGCCAATTCCAAAAATGTTTAAGATGCCCGATATCCTGAAGTATGATGGGACAACCGACCCACGAGATCTTGTAACTGCATTTACAACTGGCGTGAAAGGAAATGACCTAACCAAGCAATAGATTGAGTCAGTACTGGTCAAAATATTTGGTGAAACACTCACAAAAGGAGCACTAATATGGTATTCTCTTTTACTAGGAAATTCTATTGATTATTTTTGCTGAGCTTGCAAATTCATTTATAAAAGCACATTCGGGAGCTCAAAAAGTTGAAAAGAGAATGGAAGACATCTTCAAAATAAAATAAAGAGATACAGAGCTACTCATAGAATTCATGGATAGATTCCAGCGTGAAAGGATGATGTTACCACGTGTACTTGATAATTGGGTGGTTATGACGTTTTCAAATAACCTAAATGGAAAAAGCTCAGAAGCCATAAGGAGACTCAAAGAAAGTTTACGAGAATTCCCTACAATAACTTGGAATGATGTGTACAACATGTATATCATGAAGTTTCAGATATAAAATGACATTATCACTCAGTCACGGGGAGATGAAAGAACAAGTTCGAGGCGACAAGAAACTGAAAAAAGGTCCGGTAAAAATTGGTACAACCCTTAGATAGGAACAACAGGAAGGTATTCACGTTCAAAATAAGAGAACCTGAGGTACAGTTCCAGATCAAGGGACAGAGATGTAGATTCGTTAACCAAGTTTAGAAAGGAGCGAGATACATGGGACAAAGACATCAATTCAAAAGCAAAGATTGGTGATTACAGTTTCAATGCTAGCACATCTGAATTGGTAGCTGTTTTAAGAAGTATGGGAGATAAGGTGCGACGGTCGAAAGAAATGATATCGAACCTTTGTAGAAGAAACCTAGATTTCTGGTGCGTGTTTCACAGTGATCATGATCACAAAACAGTAGAGTGCAGATTGCTACAAAGTGAAGTATAGCACTTGTTAAAACAAGGTTATTCAACCGATTTGTTTAGTTAGAAGGGTAAGCAAGCATATGTGAAGAATAGACAGGAGCCACCAAAACCTCCGTCACCGAAATGAACTATTAACGTGATAAGCGGAGGAGAGGAGGTTAACAGTGTGAGATATACGACAACAAAAAAGGCGTCAAAAGTCATAGTTACCCATGTAAAGCGAGTTTGCCAAGTTTTTGAAGAAGACAATATATCATTTGATGATGCAAATGCAGATGGCATGTTGATCTCATACAATGATGCACTGATAATATCTTTACTTGTACATGATACTAATGTGAAACGAGTTTTGATTGATCCAGATAGCTCTATAAATATCATTCTTTTAAGAGTGGTAAGTGAGATGCAAGCTGATGACAAATTGGAATACAAAGCAAGTACCTTATCTGGATTGGACAATTCAAGCGTTGTTACTAAAATGGAGATAGTTCTCACCACATTCACAGAAGGAGTAATCAAAGATACGAAAGTTCAAGTGATAGATATGGACATTGCATACAATATGATCCTCGACAGACCTTGGATTCACGAGATGGATAATGTTCTATCTACTTTACATCGTGTTATTGAGTTTCCTTACCAATGGGAAATTAGACAAATTCGTGGTGATCAACAGGCTTCTAGAAGTCTCAATTTAGTGGCAGATTCAAGCATGAAAAATGATGTTGTAGACGAAAAATAGCAATTATAGAATCCAGTTTAGGGTTTAACAACCCAAACCTCAACGGGAGATGGACAAACAAATGTAGACTCAAGGCCTGATACTATTCATGAGCCAGAAGAGAACGAAAACATCAAAACAACAATTGAGGAACTCGAAGCTATGGTGTTATTTATACATTAGCCGGATAGAAAAGTTTACATCGGAACCAACCTGAGCCTAGAGATGAAAGGTAATTTAATTGAATTCTTGAAAGCTAACGTAGATTAATTTGCTTAGTTGCATTCAAATATGATAGGTATACTACCAGAAGTGATGACCCATAAGCTGAATGAAGATCCAACATACCCACCTATGAAACAGAAGAAAATGAAGCAATGATCCTTCAAAAACTAGGTGATTCAAGATGAGGTAAAAAAGCTTTTAAAATCGGGTCTATCTGATAGGTAAATATCCTAATTGGCTAGCTAATACAGTAGTGGTGCCCAAAAATAATAGTAAATGACGAGCTTGTGTAGACTATACTGACTTGAATAAAGCTTGCCCCAAAGATTCTTTTTCTTTACCACATATAGATCAACTAATTGATGTTACTGTAAGACATGAATTGTTGAATTTTTTATATGCCTACTCAGGATATAATCAAACAAAAATGGATCCTTTAGATGAGGAAAAAACTTCCCTTATTACGGACAGGGGGACTTACGGTTCTAAAGCCATGCCTTTCAACCTAATGAATGCTAGAGCCATGTACCAGAGGTTAGTGACGAAGATGTTTGAAGAACATCTAGGAAAACCCATGGAAGTCTATATTGATGACATGCTAGTAAAGTCAACACAGGCAGGGGGTTACATCCAACATTTGTCAGATATATTTCAAATTCTCTGCAAATTCAATATAAAGTTAAATCCCGAAAAGTGTACATTTGGCGTGTCTCCAGGTAAGTTTTTAGGTTTCCTTGTTTTTAACCGGAGAATTGAAGAATCCATCACAGATTAAAGCCATTGAAGAAATAACATATATATTCACGAGCAAAAAAGAGGTGCATAGGTTGATAGGTAGGATAGTACCATTGGGAAGGTTTATTTCTAAGGTTTCAGAAAAACGTTTTAAGTACTTTTCAGTGTTGAAAAAGCAAAGCCAATTTCAGTAGACTGAGGAATACCAACAAGTACTCAAAAATTTAAAAACAAATTTGTTAAACCTACCGTTTCTGGCTAAACCAAATGATGGAGAAAGGCTACTCATCTACCTCGCTATGTTAGAAGTGGCGGTAAATGCGGTATTAGTTCAAGAATACAAAGGTAAACAATCTTCAATTTATTATGTTAGGAAGTCCTTATTGGATGTTGAAACTCGATGTCCTCATTTAGAAAAACTTGCTTTAGCACTAATAATGGCATCTAGAAAGTTGAGGCCTTATTTTTAATGTCACCATATCTTTGTAGTGACCGCTTACCCCTTACGAAATATATTGCATAAGCAGGAATTATCAAGTACATTAGACCAGTGGGCTGTAGAACAAAGTGAATATGATATCATGTATCAACCTAGAACTGCAATAAAATCACAGGTTTTAGCATATTTTGTGGTTGACTTCAGCCGAGGACTATTAACAGAAGAAGAAAATGAACTGTAGGTATTCAATGGGTCTAATCCAGCTACTTGGACCCTATTTATTGACGGCTCCTCAAATGTTAAAGAAGTGGGTTTAGGCATTATTCTAATCCCACATTCGGGAGAAACTATAAGGCATGCAATAAAATGCCATCCCAATACTAACAATAAAGCAAAATATGAAGTTGTATTTATAGGTTTAGAATTGGCACGATAGCTCGGAATAGTGTAGATTATAATCAAGGGTAACTCGCAGCTTGTAGTTAATCAAATGTAAGGGACTTATATAGATAGAGAGACGAGGATGCAACAATATTTGAAAAAAGACACGAGATTTAATCAGACAATTCCAATCTTGGAAAATCATGCAAATACCCAAGGAAGGAAATACTAAAGCAAACGCTCTGGCTAATCTTGCAACTGAAAAAGTGACAAACGAAGAAAATGCTTCCATAATATGTTTGTTTCATTCGGCACTCGATCAAGATAAAAATGAGGTAAATTTCAATAATTTAACGTGGGATTGGAAAAATGAGATCATTAATTTTTTGTAGTACGGGATTCTACCTATAGATAAGAAAAAGGCTCAAGCACTTCGACGAAAAGCTGCCCATTATTGTTTGGATCGAGGCAACTTATTTCGAAAGATGTTCAGTGGACCTTTAAAGCACGATATTATTGGCAAAAATTGAAAGAAGATGCAGAAAGCTTTGTGGCCAAATGTGACAAATGCCAACAATATGGTAACAATATGCATGCCCAACAGAGTTATTACATCCGATAATTGCACCATGGCCTTTTATGAAGTGGGGGGTAGATATCGTGGATCCGCTACCCCAAGCCAAAGGAAAGGTACAACTTTTACTAGTACTAACCGATTATTTTACCAAGTGGGTAGAAGCAGGCGCCTTCAAACAAGTGTGAAAAAAAGAAGTTAGGGACTTCATTTGGCGTAACATCATATGCATGTTTGGAGTTCCAAAAGAAATCTTGTGTAATAACAGTCCACAATTCATAGGCATAAAAATCACAGAATTCTTTCAGAGTTAGCAGATTAAGAGGATAACTTCGGCACCTTATCATCCTGTGGCTAATGGACAAGCTGAATTAATAAACAAGGTTATTATTAATAACTTAAAGAAAATATTCGGAGTCTGCTAGATAGCTATGACGCCATACCAGAACAAGGGAACAAAGATGAGAACGATGCTCCACGACTCCATGGACACTAGGGACCATAGGAAGCTGACCCACTCTGAACTCATAGCCCTACTTCATCAACCAGATTTGGTTTCCTGTCTCCTTAGTACTCAAGGATAAGGTGGTATGAACCTATAGCATAGATCATGTTCGAAAGGTAAGTGGCCAGAAGTGTTACTAGGAGTTACTACGAGTGTTATGGGCTCACCGAACAACAACAAAAATAGGTACGGAAGAGACACCATTCTCACTTTTGTATGATGTCGAAGCCTTAATTCCAGTTAAAATAGGAGAATCAAGTATGAGGTTCCAAGCAACAGAAGAATTAAATAAGGAAGAGATGCGAGTAAATCTCGATTTTCTTGAATAAAGGAAAGAAACAACTCTAATAAGGATGGCAGTGTAGAAGAAAATTATTGAACGACATTACAATCGGAAAGCTCATCTTAGGTACTTCAAGATTGGGGACTTCATACTCAAAAAAGTTTTTCAATAATCAAAAATGGCTAGTGAAGGGAATTGAGCCCAAATTGAGAAGGAATTTACAAGATTCGAGGTATTGGTGGAAAGGCGCATATGTATTGGAAACAATGAACGACAAAACACTCCCATCAAATTGGAATATTGTTCATTTAAAGAAGCATTACTTCTGAAAGGGAAACCCCACGGTCATGTATTATTTATGCGAAGTTAAGATTTATTCTTATTTAATTATACTAATCATTTTAGATGATAGGCACAAAGCTAGCCCACACCAAATGACGATTTTAGATGTAAAAAGCACGCAGTATGCAAAATCATCCCTGGTCTGGGTTACAACCTTTCTGATGGAAATAAAAGGTCAAGCAGTCATCATCTAAAAAATATATATACCTCCAAGTCCCGTACGTTTTTACTTTTCGGAGAATGGACCACATGAAAGGAATAATAAAGTGCTCGAGATTTCATACTTCAAAGCTCTAACACTTGGGGGACTATATATATGGAAGAAAAGAAAGACTAGAAAAGTCAGAATTCAAGTCAAGCATGAGGCAATCTATCTAACAAATCGAAAGTTAAGAGTAAATCAAGAGCCAAAAATACAAGCATGATTCAAAAACCTATAAGAAAGTATACAATTGCAAATGTAAATTACAAAATCTTACGAATATTTAGGTTAAAGGTAATATTTAGTCATGAGTTTCAAGAAATAACCTTGAATTTGGTAAAATCTATTATAAAGAAGACAGTTATGAAAGAGTTGTAGATGTTACTTCAATACATGTAAAGTATACAGTTTGAAAGTTCATGAATAAAAACCTACCTCAAATTATTCAAAGAAATATTTATGTTCCTACTTCTTCTTTCGTATGTTTACACGAATATGAAGTTGAGATGTCTTCTTCATTAAGTGTCGTTTATAAAATGACCCTCTTTTATAATTCGTGTTTATTTAGAAGAGTCACGAAGCATTGAAGCTATGCCAAGTTAAATAACAAAGGGTAAAATAAAAACCCATACATTAAAATAGGCAGAGAATAAAGCCGCAATTTATAAACACAAGGCAAACATTTATCTTCAAAGCCTGAAATAAGACAAGGGTAAACCAATAAGAGAGTAGAACAAAAACTCAAAATAAAATATCATAAGAGTTGGACTAAAAACTTGGAAAGTAATGTTATGTAAACTTGGGTAAAACTAAGTTTAAACTTAGCTCCAACCTAAGCTATCTGATACAAAAATCCCAAAACAGACCAGGGGTAAAACTTTCCAATCATTACCAAACCCCAAAATAAATTAGGGTTAAACTTCCCAAACATTCCACCAATAAAAAAATAGCAAACTTTTCAATCAAACTTTCACTGTGGGGCAAGTTCTGAACCAATATCATCAGAAGGATTCAAGATGGAATTATCAGTAGGAGCTTTAACTTGAGCAGAAGAGGTTTGAACAACAGCTTCACCAGGAGTAAGTTCATCACCCACGGGAATATCAACCTCGGGTGAAGAAAAGCTTTGACTCTGCTAAGTTTTCTCAATGGTTTCTTTAGTTTTTGCAATTTTAGCAGTTAAGTCAAAGCCTTCTTGGCTTGCCTCAATTAAAGTTTTGAGGCATGTGTTCAAGAAAGACCAACTAACATCAATAATAGCTTTGTCCTTAAGGGCTTCATAATCATTCTCCCACTACTCAATTTCAGCAATTAGCTCTTCCTTTTCAGTCAAAGGAGAATCATAAGAAGCTTGTAAGGGAGTGAGTGACTTCTGTAAGAACTGAAATTTATCAGAAGAAACACAAAGATCTTTTTGAGCTTGGGTGAGCGTTTGAACAAGCTCCCCGGCATAAACTTCCTTTTGGTTCAACAGTTCTTTCAAACCTCTAATTTCTTCAGTGGCTTTGGAAAGTTGCTCGGCAAATGAAGACTTGAGAAGAACTTTATCCTTGCCCACTTGACTAGAAGAGGCCTTTTCAATCACCGATTCTACTGCCATTATCTTCACTTGTTTCTCCAAGGTACACTTCTACTCATCTAAAACTTCGTTCTCAAGCTCAAGGCCATCAAACTGTTCTTACCAGTTGTCCACTTTAGTACGATAGTCGTTCATTATTTGTTTAGTATGTACCTCTTTATTAGCTCCGTGTCAATTAGGTTGATCTACACGAGGAAAAGGAAAATATGATTACCAAATATAACGAAAAGAAAGTCACATGCAAAATAAAAAGCTAAGGCCTATACCTTTAAAGATGAAGTACAATTTCATTCATCCACATTAAAGAGTTGTGGCTTTCCTATTTGGACTTCTCAACTGGGCCAATCAATGGTTTTAGCCATCCTTCGGCTTGGCCATATTTCTTCAGAAGATTACCATCCTCAGTGACTTCGATGGTAACTTTATGTATTACCCTACTATTACTGGAAAAAACGAACTTTAGCATGAGAAGTTGTAATAGTATGGGCATTTAAGGGGGTCAAAACAGTCAGGGGCAGAGCAGTAGCACCAACAATAGGTGCGGGAACTGAGGATCAACTAAATAGATACTGGAAAAGAGGCAAGAGGTTCTTCCTCAGAAACAAAGCCGAAATCTTCATTATCAAATCCATGAGAAAATATTTGTTCTATACAGTCAAGAGGTGTGACATACATCTCTTCATCATAGCTCACCGAAGAGGTACTTTCCAGCTCGTGCATGGGAAATGACCTTGGAGGAGGAGTGACTTCATCATCCGAAATAATATGTCTCATAGCTCGAGGCCTATGAAATAACGAGCCCTCTTCTTGATATTCTTCACCCTCGGAACCGTGTGGCCTATCAGCTTTTCTCTTTGATGAGGAGCTCAAAATCATCTCTTGAGCCATAGACAGAGAAAGTCTTGAAGAAACAACAGATGCGGTGAAAGTCTTGAAGAAACAACAGATGCGGTACTAACACTCCGGTAATAGGCTATATAGATGTTATTTTCACTCCAATTGGGCCATGCTTTATTGTGATTTTAAAGGCTAAATGATAACAAAATACTCTAATTAGTGTTCTTTTGCTTCGTAGGGACTAATCCAAGTTAGGAAGAGCCTATGGAGTGTTTTAGAGTCAAGAAGATGGATAAAAAAGAAATCAAGAAGACCTCAAGAAAAAATAAGCAGGAAAGAAGCAATGAGGAAGGGACTTGAAGCCACCGTGACCACGGTTGATCGTGGCTGGACCACGGTCAATCGTGGCTGGATTGCGGTAGGCAAAGAAAGTGAGGCACAATATTTCTATTTCACGTGTGTCACGACTCAAATTTTCCACCATCGGGATCGTGATGGCGCCTACTCGTGGTAACTAGGTAAGCCAATTTACTCATCGTTTTTCAATAATAACACCATCATGTTTTCAATTTAATAACATGAATAATAATAATAACTGCGGAAGTATGCTTTTATAAAGTTAAAGTAAATATAAAAAACTCAACATAAGTCTTCTACCCAAGATGTGGAATCACTAACTCACGAACCACTAAGAATAAACTACATATAATGGTTTGAAAGAAATATAACAACCTTTTGTCTCGAAACAATGTGACTACAGTATGATGAAAAGCATAAGAAGAGACGTCGGGCCTGTGGACGCCTGCAAGCTACCTCAGTCTCGTAGTAACAAGATCCTGCTATCGAACTATTGTTCCTGTTGCTACTTAAAACCTGGACCTGTGCAAAAATGCACAGAAGTGTAGTATCAGCACAACCGACCTCATGTACTGGTAAGTGCCCGGCCTATCTCGGCGAAGTAGTGACAAGGCTAGGACCTGACACTCACTTAAACCTGTACAATTCTCGCAACCTTCCATTGCTCAGGTAAGTAATTTCATTTTTCTTTTTCTTTTCTAAATCACCCCCTATTTCCTCTAAAACAGCCGCTCCCCTTCTTTCCCTTCTCTCACTCTTCTCTTGTATTTTTATTTTAGTTTTTAGATTAATTCCTAGTTTTAATTGTGTAGTATTTTTAGTAGATATTTTTGTTCTTTTGATTTTCTTTTTTATTATTAATGGGTTATGTGCACAATATTGTAGAGAGGTGTGTACACAATGTTGTAGAGGAGTGTATGTTTATGTGGGTAAAACTAATTGTTGAGGGGTGGAATGGTGAAGTACAAATTGTTGTTTTGGGGAAGAATTGATGTTCCCATGAGGGCTAAATGTGTTAGGATAGTGCCTTGCTCACAAGGTGTTTGTAGAATTGCCCTAATGGAGTTCTAAGGGCTAATGTAGCCTTGGCAGTGGTGAAGTCTGAGTAACCACCCAAGGTTCACACAACTCAAACCCTCACTAATATGAGCCTCTATTTGTTTTGGCAGGTACAATGCATCCATATAGGAAGAGATGTGCCACAGGGTCCTCTGTGAGTGAACCGAGTAGCTCTTCTAGAGCTAGAGGTCAAGCTAGTGTAGCCCAATTCGACCGCGCTAGGTTTGTCTCCAAACCCGCTGAGGACTGGTATAATGCCAAGACATCTAAGAAATTGTTACCTGAAGTGCATATTGACCGGCAAACCTTGCAAAGGGAATGCCCAAGTATCTTTGTTGAGTTGAGGAGGTGTCAGCTGGACATTCTATTTGATGAACTGGAGGAGGTGAATGTACAGTTAGTTAAGGAGTTCTATGCGAACTGCCCGAAGCATGTCAATGGGGTGGTTAGAGTACGCAATACCCGTGTAGATGCATCACTTGAGGCCATCTACCGAGTGTACCGGCTGCGAGTTTTCATGGAGGACACAGATCATTACCTTATTTATCGTCACCCTAATGTCTGGTGGGCATAGATTCTTAAAACAATATGTGTGCCAGACAGAGAATATATATGGATAAAGCACCGAATCACACTGAACTCCCAATATCTCAATTGGGAGGCTAAGTGTTGGCTCACAATTATCAACAGCTGACTGCTGCCCTCAAGCAACACTATCGATGTTAATGGGCCACGAGCATCAGTAATCTACTGTTTATGACCCACCAAGATTTTGATGTCGCCAAGCTCCTTCATGATGAGATGTTCATCCGCTCCCCAGAAGTACTCAAGGGGTTTACTTCCCCTCGCTGGTTACCAATATGTGCCACAATGCATGAGTCCTTGAAAATCCCAAAGTTTATGGGAAATTGCATGTGAAATCCCCATTCCGGGCTAGCAAGATAATAGTGGGGAGGGTAGTGGTAGTTGATGATGATGACAAAGCCGATGCCAATGATGAGGACACTACTGTCCCACCACCATAGAGAGCTGATGAGACAGGCCCATCACAGGCCCGCCGAAGTACCCGCATGACCGCCCTAGAGCAAGAAATGTCTAGACTCTGCACTTCTGTCATCGAATTGGGTACCCGAGTTGACAATTTGACTACCTAGCAAGCCAAGTCGGAGAAAAAGATTATGGGCTGGCTTCGGGAACTAGGATAAGCATGTCACCTCGATCCTAACACTATATCCGATCAGAATTGACCTTCAGGGAAGTCCCCGTACCTTACTCTATTTTATAATTGTTGACATGAGGACAAGCCAAAAATTTAAGTTTGGGATGGAGGATGGATGTTGTTGTAAGAATTATATAAATTGTATGATGTTGTTTTGTTATTTTATGTTAGTTAAATTCGACTTGTACCAAAGACAGACACCTCTCGATGGGTCTCTTGAGGGACATAAGTCGAACAAAAAAGTATTTTCATTTGATTAGGTAGTGTATCAACCCCCCTGGCTTTTCTTTAGACCATGGTTCTTTTCCAAGGGTTTCTATTTGAACCAGGTGTAGTTAGTTCTTTTTTAGTTTAGGAAGTCCTAGGCGAGAAATGAAAATAGGTACCCTTAACTCTATAGTACCTTGAATAAGATTGCTTTAGGGTGACACTTAGGATCTTTAGTTGACTCCAAGAAGGCCTTAAATTGTGTGTCTCTAAATGGCTCAAGTACTTAGAAGGGAGTGTCTGATGATCCTAACTGAATAGAGTCATGTTTCGCATGTGAGTGAGGTTTTATGTATTATGTGTTAAAATTCAATGCCTAGAAGTTTCCATGTGTGTATGCAAAGCGAAATGGTAGCCTTGTTCGATTTGGAAAGTGATAGAGGCGTTTCTTTGCTTAACCTTTCTACGCATGCTTATTCCCACCTAAATGTATATACCCTAGTCTGCCCCATTGAGCCTCTATGCTTGTTTTCTTGACAACCACATTACAAGCCTAACCTGAGTTTAAATAGCGTATCTTGTTGAACCTTATCACCTCTTAGAACAACTCAAAGTATAACAAATTTGAAAAAATATAAGTGTGGGGTGGTTGGTTGGGGTTTTAAGTGGAATTAAGAAAAAAAAGAAATGAAAAGTGCACTGGTTGATAAACAATATGAGAGGCCACCAGAAAAAAATAAAAAGATAAAATTATATATATATATATATATATATAAGCATAAAAGTGGTGGCAACTATCAAAAGAAAAGGCGTGCTTAAGAATAAAAAGAAGGGACGAACAAGATAATGTAATGGTGGAAGGAAGATATGATAAAGTGAAGAGTTTAAAAATACACAATGTAGTGGAGCGTTTAGGGAGGTGTAGTCACTATACCCAAATGTATCCTGCCCGTCCCGAAGCCAACATTACAACCAAATAAAGTCCTACTTGATTCTAGACCGAATGAGCCTAATTAGTCGAGTATTATTCTACAGGCAAGCATATGGTGTGTTATTTGTGGCATAAGAATTTGTATTGAGAGTGAGTGAAATTTTGTATTCGAATTCCTCAGTGTGTGATTTGTAAACGATATAATCCTCTCTTGTAGTGAGTAGGCATATGATTCTTGAAAGGAAGGTAAGTCTGAACCTCTGACTGAGAGTAAGAGAGTAGTTTAGAGGCATTGCATGGCTAGGAAAGAGTCCACTCTTGAGGTGAAGAGGTTGCGCTAAACTAGTCTATCCATGTGAATTATTCTTGGTATTTTAAGTAGGTAAGTGACCAAATGATGATTAAGCTTATATCGAGTGGTTTGTTGCTAGAGGACTAGCAACGATTTAAGTGTGGAGTGTTGATAATAGGCTATATAGATGTTATTTTCACTCCAATTATGCCATGCTTCATTTTGATTTTAAAGGCTAAATGATAAAAAAAAACTCTAATTGGTGTTCTTTTGCTTCGCAGGGTCTAATCCAAGTTAGGAAGAGACTATGGAGTATTTTGGAGTCA
This sequence comes from Nicotiana noctiflora, assembly GCA_032618575.1. Taxonomy (NCBI): domain Eukaryota; kingdom Viridiplantae; phylum Streptophyta; class Magnoliopsida; order Solanales; family Solanaceae; genus Nicotiana; species Nicotiana noctiflora. The sequence goes on along the minus strand of JASVEL010013330.1, from coordinate 351,700 downwards.
AGAAGATGGATAAAAAGCTAATCAAGAAGACCCCGAGCGAAAATAAGCAAGAAAGAAGCAACGAGGAAGGGACTTGAAGCCACCGCGACCGCGGTGGACAAAGGAAGAGAGGCAGAATGTTTCTATTACACCATGGCCGCGCCGTGGTTTGCTGCGACCGCGGTGGATTGTGTAACTGCCTAGAATTGTGGGACTAAAGTTTAAATTGGGGAAAACTTGTCACAACTTAAACTCAACAAACTCGCCCAAGCAAGGTTTAAGCTTGTTTTTTTGATTGATTTGGATGCTAGAACAAGTGTGAGAAGAGCAACCAATCATTAGAGTTTTTCTATCTTCTCTTTATTATTTCAATTGCACATTATGAATACTTTGTAGTTTTATCTTGCTTTGCTATGAGTGGCTAAAATTGTAATCTAGAGTTGATGGAACCAACTGTTGGATAAAGTTTCAATGTTGTTATAATAGAGGCGGGTTTATAATATGATTGTTCAACTATGTTTTGTATGGTGATTAATTGAATGGGCCCTTGATTAATCGTGTCTAATTGCTGTGTGTTGCTTGAGAAAGAATACTAGGTTAGACTGCTGTTGAACAACACCACTTTTGGATAATTGAAGAGATTCATTATTTGAACTTAAAAGTGGGGTTAGAGATAACGAAACTATGGTGGGATAATTTTGAGCTGCATAAATTATCAGCTAGAGTAGTTCGAGAGAATGCTCTAATAAATTATTGTAGTTGATCGAGAGATAATTGCAATAGCCCATAGCTCATGTCCTCATAGAGTAATACGGCGAGATTATAGCAAAAGATTTAAGACCTAAACTAACAATTGGGAAAATCAATACCCTAGAACTTTTCACCATTGGATTATCTTTGATTTAGCATATTGTTAGTTTTAATATCATTTTGAATTAGTTAAACAAAAACCTAATATTTATTGATAGAAATCTTGCATCTGGAAATTGTTGAGCTGATAATAATATCACTGAGAGTTGTAATAGATAGGTTAGTTCCTTGAGAATTCGACTCCGGACTTAAAAACTGGATTATATTTGCAACGATCGCTTTGTCTTTTATAAGTCATAGTTGAGCGTGATCACACCCCTTATGGGAAACTATAATGAAGGAAGAAGTTAGAAAATTTTAAAGTGAATATGGAAGCAAGGTAGAAAATTGAAAGGAAAAATACCATGAGTCTTCACTTTCCATCCAAACCTATTAGAAAGGTACTTCTAAGACCTTCCTTCAATTGTAGCAACAATCAACAATTTTTACCCAACCATGAAAGTCTGGAATCTCCTCAACAACTTCCATAGTTGTTGAAAAATGAAAAAAATATACAGTCACGAGATTGTAAGTTCTTGTTTCTTCAACAGAGAAAGAAGAAGAATGTTACAAAAAACGTACTTACAAAGTTTCATTTTCCTGGAAAAGGCATGTTCTCATCACCCACCAAACCTTTTGTGGGAGCAGTAACAAAACGGGCATACCCGATCCTTGTCATCTTCAGAGCTATCCAAAACCCTTTTTACTTCCGGCCACAAAAGTAAATACCTAGAATGAAACAACTTGGGGAAATATAGATGAATCAAGTGATAAAAGGTAAAGGTTAAATAGGCCAAATTCAACAAGTATCTTAAGCATGACACGACTATCCATACAATAGGATCAATCTGTCCTAAGCAAACATTAAAGAGACAAAAAAAATTCTATAATGACTAGATCAATATGTAGTCTGAAGCCTAATGTAAAGGGATACGTATAAATAAAGGAATAATCATCTTTGTATGAGGCGATCCTTTGATTTGCATTAGGGACTAAAATTGGGAAACTAGATTTCCAATGGCATTCACTTCGCTCAAGAGAAATCAAACCCTCAGTAATCTAGGAAGGATAAACGTCAACACGACCATAGGAAGTCATAGATGTAACTTGATTTCTAATCGATTCTCGATCAGTAGAGAAGGAAAGTTTAGCGGGGACAATCTTATCAACAGTGGGTTCTCGACGAGGTTCACAAGAATCCGTACTTCTAGCAGAAGATCTATGAGAAGATGAAGCCCTAGTTCTAGAGGGAAAATGGTAGTACACTAGGTTGAGAAGAAGAACCACGAATAGATAGAGATCCTAAACTATGTAATCTACCACCCTTTCTACTCCTGATAGGAGCATATGAAGGGGGAAGTTCATCTACTATAACCACTCTATGCGGATCAGAATTTGGAAAAGACATGATTGTATAAGAATTAAAATGAGTTGATGAAAGAACTATTATGGAAGAAGAATATTGTAGATTGAAGGTTTTCATGAAATCAAAAGCATAAGGAGGTATTTATACGAAGAAACAACCGTCATATGAAAGGGTTCATAAGTCACTTCGTGACTGATGCAGCCGCAAAAAGGCCCTAAAAACCGCTGAAGAATTGGAGAACCAATCAATGACTACCATGTGTCACAAATAATAAATAAAAGTGACATACGATGCGATGGTTCTAAAGAAGACGCAATGATACATAAGAAACAACGGCAAAATATTCCCGCCATAAATGTGATCCACTTCTCAAATATTCAATTGTTGAATAAGTGGTAAGTGGCGGGACTATCTGTATTAGTAAAAATAATTATTATACATGGATTTATATATGTGAGTGATGTGGCAAAATACGTGGATCACTAAGGAAGAAACAATTGGAGAGGTACATTAAAAGAGGCACGAGTCGTAATAGGTACGAGCAAATCACCACGAGATAAAAAGGTATGGTCGCTTGAATCTGAATTGCCATATGAAGAGACATCGGCATAACGAATCAAGACAAAAAAGAAGGAAGATTCATGAATCGTCAATTAATGTGCATAAATGATCAAAGATGTTACAAGATCTTCTTGAATAATTATAATTGCCAAGTATAACGTCTCATTAATATCATAATAATTAAGTCATAAAATAGAAGAAACATTGTACTTATAGATTCCTATATAAGGGAAAGAGATTTTACTTGTAAAGGTACGTTTTGATTATTATTGGAATACAATTACTTTAGTTGCTTCTTATCGGTTATTTTATTATTTCATATTCGATTTTCTTTTCTTATCATCGAGAAAATATAGTATTTCTTGATTATCAGTAGCCCGAGTACTTCTAAAAATAACCTTTGACCGAAGTGCACAATTTTTGGTTAAACACTTCTTTCTCTTGTTTTAAAATAAAAATGCAAGACTTGAAATTTGTCTTAACTTGGAAAAAAAGGAATATAAGGGGTTATTCATCATATATACCAACTCTGCATAAGTCATATACGAAGCCATTATAAGAAAAAATTGGAATTAGCTATAAATTTTGTACCAAGATATATTTAGCTAACAATTTTTTTAAATAATATATCACTAATTCGTCATTGAATAGGATTAGCGATGAATTTTTTTAATTTATCTATAAAATTTATTTATCGCTAATTCCTATTTTTCTGTAGCAGAGAGCAAGAATGTAGGGATAAACATTTGATTAAAATTGTTGGAGTACGAGAAGGAAAAAGGCTTTCTTAATCCTCACCCTTTACTTTTCTCAAAAATAAAGCTATCCATTATTTCCCATACTTGTTTGACCCTTACCTTAATCTATTGTTTAATTAATAACCTTAATCGTGATATCAACTACGTACTCCCCAACCACCCCCACGTCGAATTGGTGGTGACAAGTTATCAAAATATTAATACGGTATAATTAGGAATATATTAATAATGCCCATGCAATTGTATTAGCCCTCTAATTTTGTTGGCAAACGCATTTAATCAATTCATGGGAAAATTTGCTAAGTTTTGCTCATTAATTACCTCGCATTTTGTTATTTAATTTCTTCATTTTTCATTATTAATTAGATAAGCGTGGCGAATTAAATGTTAAAGTTCGTACTAGAGTACGCACCTATTTCAAATGAAGTGGAAGATTAGTTAGCTGACATAACAACAAATGCTTTAGGTAATTATAGAACTAGTTTATACGTATATATGAGTATTATTCTAGTATTAAATTTCGCTGTAGATCAACTGATTCATAAAATATAAAAAGAATTGAGTTATAAATTATCTATGTAAGTTGACCACCTATAGCAAATTCCTTTTCATTTATTTTAGATTATTATCAATCAATGTTTATTAAATAGTTACCCATAATAATCTTTTAATTAACCTAATTATATAAAAATATTATTTATGTTGTTTATATATAATTTAAACTCATTATAAAAGTAGAAACTACGAGACGAACAATTTAAATGTCAACCCCATAAATCAATTTCTTTTTGATTTTTTATTCCGGTACTTGTATTGGAGCCCGATTAAATTTAGATTTGCGCCGGAAAATTACATATTGCAGTGGATAATGCACTCTCTCGCAAAGTCGATTTCATATCCAAGACTTGAATCCGAAATCTCTGAATTGTTAAGTGTTCGTTTATATCTCCCGTAGCTCATTGGACACACAATAAACCAAAAAAGTGTAGAACAAGATAATGACAAATGAATTGTGTGCCTGAAATTTAGACTTCTCGCGGTTTAAAAAAATAGCTGAAAAAATGACAGAAAAAATAACACCTTTTCTGAAAGGTAAGCACTAATTTTCCATTTCCTATTCAGGGCTATTATAAAACAGGATTGAAAACAGCCCTATAAATGAGCAAACAAGGCATCCTTTGAGATTACTCTTGTGGTTTCCTTCCACGACTGGAGTACGGTCAGAACTCTTTATAATAGTTTTATTTATTTTGATATTTTTAACTGATATAATAAAATATTTTTATAAAAAATATATATTATAATATAACATAAAAAGATACTTAAGAAAAATTGTTATAGTAACATATTATTATAAAGAGGTCTAACTGATTAACTTCCGCGCACTCATGTTTATCAAAAATATAAGTCTCCGCAAAATCATGAGATGATATGGGGGCTCGAAGCCCGCTATGTGTGGGAAAGTTAAGGAAGTTGGTAACTTGATGACAGTGAATACCAACTGTAGACCAAGTGAACGACAATAGTAACTATAATGATTTTAAAGTTAAAAATTTCTTGTATGTTAAGTTACAGCTGAACGTAGGCGATCGTTCAACTCAAAGCTGAAATTGTAGAAAATATATTTTAATTTGACCAAGAACAAGTGTAGCTTAGCGGTCGTAAAGTGAGTAAAAATCACGAGAGATCAGAACAAAAATTCTAATATAAACAAAATTGTGACTACTAGCAATCTTTTTTTCATCTAAGTTAGTATCAATACTTATACTGATGGAAGATAACATATATAGTGTACCAATAAAATAATCGAAGTGTGTGCAAATTAAATTATTATTTGAGGAAAAAGAACAGTTAGTTTTTCTAGAAGTGGAAGAACAAAGTAGTTATAAACAGATAGAAGGTGAGAAAGACATGCATCCAATTACTAATACTCAAATCAATTTCTTGCAGAAAATCCCATTTCACCAAACCTCATTAAAAAACAAAATTTTATAACAAAAAAAAATATTGTTACTCCATATGATATATTTCTTTCACTCTTTTCTTTCCCTATAATTCCTATTCTTACCTGCAGATTTTTTTGTCAACTTATTCTCATGCACTCACTCCAACTCATTGAAAATGCAACTCTTTTCCTCCAACTTATTCAACATGAAGCAATTTAGCTGCAACAATGGCAGAAAATTCAATAATCTGCCTATATGTACAGTAGTTTTCTCTTTATTTATATTTGGGGTTTTCATGTACAGTGAGGATGTTAAGTCCATTGCTCAATTCCAATTTTCAAGACCTAATAAAATTCAAGAAAATGGGGTTCAAGAATCTTCAAATATGAAAAATGGGGTTCAAGAAAATTCCATAATCTTGAAGTCAAGTGATGATAGGAAGATTGAAATGGAAGAGGAGAAAATTGAATTGCCACCTGAAAAATGTGATCTTTTTAAAGGGAAATGGGTTTATGATAATGTTACTCATCCAATTTATAAAGAATATGAATGCAAGTTTCTTACACAACAGGTTACGTGTATGAAAAATGGAAGAAAAGATTCTTTGTATCAGAATTGGAGGTGGCAACCCAGAGATTGTTCTTTACCCAAGTAAGTTGAAAAATCATTCTCCAATTCTACTGTACCGGCTTGTTTAGGGCTAGTATGTTATTATCTTGTCGTTGTTCTTAGTTTGCTAGTATTATGGTTGTTTCCTTACTATCTTTCGCTTCGGTTTTCTAAAATCGTATCGTGGATACTGCTTGTTGTTATTGCTATTGCTTTCTTCCATCTATTTTTCTGGTTCTTATATTGTTGGTCAAGGAGTTTCGACAACGGTTCCGTCGAACCCATAACTCTAGTCCAAACTATTTATTTGTCTTAAGAAATTCATTGAATAGCTACAAATTTTTACTTTAGAACCCATTAAAGTAAAAAAGTTAGAATCCCGAATCGAGTAACTTCAAATCCAAGCTTCGACTCTATAATGTTGGTATAATTTTCCTGGCCTTTGTTATTGATATTTGATTGTTTTCCATTCATCCTTTCGAGTTTCAGAAACATCCTCTCTACCTCCCCAGGATAGGGATAAGGTTTGCGTACTTACTATCCTCCCCATACCTTGACTTGTGGATTCTTCTGGGTTTGTTATTGTTGTTGTTGTTGTTGTATTCTTGAATTTTCAAAAAAATCAAAAGAGTAGCCTGGTGCACAAAGCAACTCGCGCTCACGCATGGTCCGAGGAAGGGCCGCACCCCAACCCTGATGCAAGTATCAATGACTGATTCCACGGCGTAAACTCGTGACCTATAGGTTCATACAAAGACTAACTTGACCTTAAGGCTCTCCTTCAAAAAGATTACATTTTTATGGCCTTCTTCTCTGTTTTCTCTTTTTTTTTTTTGTGGTTTATCTGAATACCATATTTTTATGATTAAATTTTCAGGTTTAGACCAAGATTGCTACTTAAAAAGCTGAGGAATAAGAGATTAATGTTTGTAGGAGATTCACTGAATAGGAACCAATGGGAATCTATGATTTGTTTGCTTCAGTCAGGAGTTCCTTTCAGCTGGACAAAATTTAAAAAGATTGGCTCTTTGAATATTTTCAAGATTGAGGTATATATATCTACAGTTCTCTTTTCATCTGTTTGAGCGATAACACAAACTGTTACAAGCATACTTTTTTGACGTTTAATCATCCGGTATTCGGATCTCACCGTCTAGACTAATGGATTCGTGTCGAGTAGGCACATTGGAAGGAGTACTTGAAGAGAGATATATTTAGGGGTGGAGCTAGCTCTTCGCTTACGGGTTAGGCCGAATCAAGTAGCTTTTATCTATTCTGTATTTGTCTAGATCTATTGAATATGAATAAATTATTAATTTAGAACCCAATAACTTAAAAATGACCATAATCCTGAACCCATAAACTTCAAAATTTGGCTTCGCCTTGGGATATATTCACATGCTTTCTGCAACAAAATGAATTATGTTTTGATAAGAGACTATCGATACTTTGTAAATTACTCCTGATTGATCAGAGGGGTTCAAGACTATTTTCACCTAATATTGAGAAATTATTTGCCTCTGTTGCAAGTTTCCTTTAGTAGTTGAACTAATGTCACCACCCAAAAATGTTGAGCTTAGAGTATGTTAATATATTTTTTCTAATTAACTTAGGAGGTTACGGGTTCGAGCCGTGGAAACAACCTCTTACAGAAATGCAGGGTAAGAACGTGTACAATATACCCTTGTGGTCCGGCCCTTCCCCGGGTCTCGCACATAGTTATAGCTTAGTGCACCAGACTGTTCTTTTTAACTTTGGAGGTAAATATTGCAGGAGTATAATGCCACATTGGAATTTTACTGGGCTCCATATCTTGTGGAGTCAAATTCAGATGATCCAGCACTTCACAGCGTTTCAACCCGATTCATTATGCCTGAATCAATTGAAAAACATGGCAATAACTGGAAAAATGTGGACTATCTCATCTTCAACACATATGTTTGGTGGATGGGTAGTGGCAAAATGAAAGTTCTGTAAGTAAACTTCTTTAGCAGAAAGAAAATACCAACTTCATTTTCTTATCTGCAATATTCAACATATAAGTTTCTAACTCATTTTTGTATAGACGAGGATCGTTCGATGAAGGATCGACAGAGTATGATGAGATTGAGAGGACAATAGCGTATCGAAGAGTGTTGACAACGTGGTCTCAGTGGATCGAGAACAATGTGGATCCTAATCGTACACGAGTCTTTTTCATGAGCATGTCACCTATGCATATCAAGTAATCTCGATGTTCTTGTGCTAGTTGTTCTCTCCCTCATTAGCTTATATATATGCGACCGTCCATAAAATGTGATATCACTAGCCTGAAAAATAAGGCACGTTACTTGCTACAATGAGTTAGAGTACACTGGTCGTGTTAAATTTTCTTGCATTGTCATTGTATATACGTAAAATCTATAAACTAATGGTTGTATGGAAATGTATGAAACAGGAGTATGGACTGGAACAATCCGAGTGGGATAAAATGCGCGAAAGAGACAACACCGGTACTGAACATGACAAAGCCATTAAATGTTGGGACTGATAAGAAGCTATTTGCTATAGCATCAAATGTAACTCAATCGATGAAAGTCGTTCCAGTATACTTCATGAATATCACATCTCTATCAGAATATAGGAAAGACGCGCACACTTCACTCTACACCATTCGACAGGGCAAAATGCTCACCCCCGAGCAGCAAGCTGATCCAGCCATTTATGCTGATTGTATTCATTGGTGCCTCCCCGGATTGCCTGACACTTGGAATGAGTTTCTATTTACGCGTATAATGTCCCGTTCTTGATGTTCTGCAGATGCAGGAAAGGGGAAAGGGAAAGAGAAAAGAGTAATGTGATGCTAACGCGCACTTTATTGTGTGAGAGACTTCCACGGATACCACTAGGCTATAAGTTTTGGTGGTCATTCCTCAGTTTGATTTTGATATGCTGATCAGTGTTTTTTGTGCTCTTTTGGGCCTTTACATTAATATTAGTGGAGAGTCTGCAAATTGGAGGAAAACTTAGGATTAACCAAACTGTACAATGAAATTGTCTAAAGGAAATAAATAATAGATGCAAATTGTATGTATCAAGCTATATTTTCTTTGTCTATATTCTTCTCTTATTTTTTATTTCATTTTATAAGAGAAAATATTGCAGTAGTTACAACTGAAGGGTAATAGAACAAGCAACTTTTTATGTCCACATGATTCTTCAGCTCGGAAGAAAAATGGAGCTCAAGTTTTGTGCTTACTTTGATAGTGTAAAATTGATCTACAAAAAACCTTTTTTTTGTTTCCCACCCGGTGTTCGGTACGTGCATTGGAGCCCGACTATACCCGATTCGCTGCGTAGGGCCGCATTCGGGGGGAAGCGCTCCCTAACAAGGATTTTTCCATACCCAGGAATCGAACTCGAGACCTCTGGTTAAGGAAAGAGCAGTCTCATCCACTACACCACATCCTTTGGTTGTGATCTACTAAAAACTCATCATAGTACTTGATATGGTAATATGATAAATAGAGTAGTAATTTAATGTAGAATAGTAGATGTTTGAGAAATGAATACAATCTAGGGGTGGACATCGGTCGGTTCGGTTCAATTATGAATATTATCGGTTTAGCATATTGATTATCAATTTATGAATTTGATAAACCGATAACCGAACTGATAAGATATCAGTTATCAATAATTATCGGTTCCGTTATCGGTTTACCCGATAAGATAACTCAATCTAGAGTTAAGTAAAAAAGAGAAGACAATTCATTGGAGTTAAGCAAAAAAAGAAAAGAATCACATATAATATACTTCCCATTTATGTGTCCTATCCAGTGGCCACAAATGGGATAGTACTAATTTTTCAACTACATATGTCCAATACATTAATAATACAAAGTAGTGGCAATTTTACCTTAAAACTAACAAGTCCAAACATATAGTACTAACAGTTCAAAATCAAGTTAACAAGACAGCAACTACTCAATCCTTATACGCTTCACCAAATAAACTGGATGTTGTTTGCCAAATGCCTAACCTGAAAAAAAGAAACCATAAAGCAAAACCTTGATTTGTGCATGGGCAATACTAACACAGAAATAAAAAAAACACATAGAAGGCAAGAAAATGTTATTCTGTTGTCAAAACTCACAAAATTAAGAAACGAAAAAAAAGATGAACGGGGCTAAGAGATCTGCCGAAGTTGTAGGATGTAAAAAGACATTGTTAGGGGACCATTCCGCCTTAGAGAGAAGCCTTCGCGCGAGCAGTGGTGGACGAAGCAGAAGCGAGAATGTCTGCTTGATTAACACAAACATTAGTGAGAATCCAATGCCCTGGAAACCTAAGGGTTCCTCCGCAAGGTTCTCCACGGAGGGTGAGTCAAGGCCTAAGATCAGGCCAAAAAGCGTAGTCGATGGACAACAGGTGAATATTCATGTACTATCCCTTGTTGGCCCCGAGGGATAGATGAGGCTAGGTTAGCCGAAAGATGGTTATTGGTTAAAAAATGTAAGGTGTCCCTGGTTGAAAAATTATAGGTGTCAGAGGACCGACTTCACTAGTAGAGCACTTTCTCCAATGTGCGCAAATAGAGATGCCACTTTTAATGATGGACAATGACCCTTGTGTTAAATTTGCATCGAGTTTCGCTTGGAAACCGGCAAGTTTCAAGTTTTCAAATAAGTGGTAGCCTTTCTTTAGTCCAGTAGGTCAATTAAGTTGCCTAAATCTCTTCCTTATCTGCTGCTCTGTAGCTGCCTTCCTCGTTTCATCTCCGGCTTTCATAATTATGAACTAACCTCTTCCTTTTACAGCTAGACAACTGACAGATAAGCTGGGCATCTAAAGAACATAAGATCCGAGCTGCCGCCAGGCATAAAAGTCATATTATAAACTAGGGAAACTAGCACAACCAGGCATCTCAAACATTGATAAGGGAAGAATCAGACTTTCATTAGGATGATATTCCTTTCATCTAAATGGCATGACTTGCTAGTTTCTATCAAACTAGGAGGATTGACATTTGGCTAAGACGTGATCTATCTCTTTCCTTGGTTGTAGTGGAACTTTGATTTTATTTAGCGAGGCGTCGAATGATCAAAGCTAAAAGCTTTAGGCATCTTTTGAGCATGTACAGCTTCCAAAATTTATTTAAGTTTTGCAGTAGTTACAACTGAAGGGTAATAGAACAAGCAACTTTTTATGTCCACATGATTCTTCAGCTCGGAAGAAAAATGGAGCTCACGTTTTGTGCTTACTTTGATAGTGTAAAATTGATCTACAAAAAACCTTTTTTTTTTGTTTCCCACCCGGTGTTCGGTACGTGCATTGGAGCCCAACTATATCCGATTCGCGTTGCGTAGGGCCGCATTCGGGGGGAAGCGCTCCCTAACAAGGATTTTTCCATACCCAGGAATCGTACTCGAGACCTCTGGTTAAGGAAAGAGCAATCTCATCCACTACACCACATCCTTTGGTGGTGATCTACTAAAAACTCATCATAGTGCTTGATATGGTAATATGATAAATAGAGTAGTAATTTAATGTAGAATAGTAGATGTTTGCATAATGAATACAATCTAGGGGCGGACATCGGTCGGTTCGGTTCAGTTATGAATATTATCGGTTTAGCATATTGCTTATCGATTTATGAATTTGGTAAACCGATAACCAAACTGATAAGATATCAGTTATCAATAATTATCGGTTCGGTTATCGGTTTACCCTATAAGATAACTCAATCTAGAGTTAAGTAAAAAAGAAAAGACAATTCATTGGAGTTAAGCAAAAAAGAAAAGACAATTCATTGGAGTTAAGCAAAAAAGAAAAGAATCACATACAATATACTTCCCATTTATGCGTCCTGTCCAGTGGCCACAAATGGAATAGTACTAATTCTTCAACAACATATGTCCAATACATTAATAATATACAAAGTAGTAGCAATTTTATCTTAAAACTAACAAGTCCAAACATATAGTACTAACAGTTCAAAATCAAGTTAACAAGACAACAACTACTCAATCCTTATACGCTTCACCAAATAAACTAGATGTTGTTTGTCAAATGCCTAACCTGAAAAAAAGAAACCATAAAGCAAAACATTGATTTGTGCATGGGCAATACTAACACAAAAATAAAAAAAACACCTAGAAGGCAAGAAAATGTTGTTCTGTTGTCAAAACTCAAAAAATTAAGAAACGAAAAAAAAGATGAACGGGGCTAAGCGATCTACCGAAGTTGTAGGATGTAAAAAGACATTGTTAGGGGACCATTCCGCCTTAGAGAGAAGCCTCTGCGCGAGCGGTGGTGGAGAAGCAGAAGCAAGAATGTCTGCTTGAGTAACACAAACATTAGTGAGAATCCAATGCCCTGGAAACCTAAGGGTTCCTCCGCAAGGTTCGTCCACGGAGGGTGAGTCAGGGCCTAAGATCAGGTTGAAAAGCGTAGTCGATGGACAACAGGTGAATATTCATGTACTATCCCTTGTTGGTCCTGTGAGCACATGATTTTTGCACTAAGCACTTAATTCCAAAATTAAAATAAAATGTTTTTGAGTGCAATTACTTGATTTGTTTGGAATTGGCTATACTTTTGAGTTTGAATAAGTAGAAATTAAAAAAAAAATCAAAAATAGGCTAGGTAATTAATTTGTTAGTTTAATTGATTAGATTTTAAGAAAATTAGCAAAATAGTTTAAGTAGGAGGAAATAAGAGGAAAAATAGCAGAAAAATTGCAAAAAATACTAGAAAATTTGAGTAAATAGGAAATTAGGTTTTATAATTTTCCATAAAAGAAAAAGAAAAAAAAGTATAAAAGGAAATACATAAAAATGATTAAAATCTGGAAAAAATACAAAAAAAATACATAGGCATAATAAATTGGGCCAGGTATTGTCCAGATAATTGGCCCAGTCTGCTAAGCCCAGTGAATTGGACCACCCGATCCTTCAATTGGTTTTAATATCCGCCGTTCATCTAGTTCAATCCAACGGTCCAGGTAATTAGCGGTTTAGTTTTAATTAATTAAATGTGAGATCAAATCTCAACCGCCCGTTTAGAATGATCTAACGGTTGATGGCTTAGGGTTTCATTTGTAATCAAACGGTGCCGTTTAAGTAACGCGCACCAGAGCCGTTGATCTCCCTTCAATGAACGGTCCAGATCACCTCGTATGACCAGCCTATAAAAGGCTTTGGTCTGAACGAGGGTCTTCATTTCGTGAACCCTAGAGACCGCCGCCCCAAACCCCTCTCCTTCATCTCCATCGTCTTCACCATCTTCAAACCTAGCCGGCCATGGCGGCCACCACTCCCACGGTGGTCGCCGACCTCTTTTGACTCCCCTCTCGTCTTCTCCTTCTTCTATTTCTTCTTCTCCATCAAAAAAGCCCCCAAGAACTCCCCTTCTCCATAAATCCCGGTCACCGGAACTCATCGCCGGTGACCACTAAAGTATGAACCACCGCCTCAAACCAATGCCAATCTATTCCCCTTTCTCTGATCTACATCCTTATACCACCGGTTCCCTTCGAATCACCCCCAGTCGCCTCGAATATCCTAAAAAAGGTCGTCGGAACCCTAACTTCGGCGACCCCCAAAATTAAACCACCAAGATCCAGTCTTTGTACCTCCCCAAAAACCCTTAGCCAAAGCCTCAACACGGAATAAGGACGTTAGAACGGGTAGTGATTCATGAATATTTGAGTTAACAACTTGCCGATGAGCTAAGTTTAAAGCAAAGTCAACAATTTAATCATGACAAGTACTTGAGTCGCTAGGTTAAAATATTTAAGTTCCGTTAATGATTGTTTAAACTGGTGGTTGGTCTATTCGTAAACATAGGTTCAAATTTGATTAAGTTTTCTTTAAAGGGTGAATAATTAGATTTGGAGGCAAAGCAATTAGGATGAACTGGTGATGATGAGAGGTGTAGCTCACAATGAAACTGGTAAAATAGTAAACATCTGTGATTAATAATTTAGCTTCTCTTTTGATACTGTAAATAATTAGTTGAATCACTTAACTTGGTTTTCTAGGTAAAAGGGCTACTTCCTTAGCAAATAATTAGATATTAGTATAAAATCTTAGTTGTGAGCATATGGTGATTACGGATTGGTTGAGCTTTCATTGATTATTGTTTTATGTACCGATTCCCTTATCAACAATAAAAGTGATCTGATTTCGTTTTAAATTTTGAGTGCTGGTTTCATTATGTATTCTGTGTTATATCTTTGTTATTACATTCTGGTTTGGGCCTTGTGCAACGTTGGGCCTGAACTGTTTTTACGAGGTCTGCCTAGTCTACTAATCGAAGGCTTAAAGACCATTTGGGCCGTGGAAACCTGGGCTGGCCCTTTACGGATATGTTTAAATGATTGAAGACCAGACCCCAATAACAATAGTAATTAAATGGGCCCGGAATACTTAGTGTAAGTAATAATACGGCTAAGGGAAAAACCATATAGAAAATATAGTCAAATATTAGCATTGAATCCTTAATGATATTTGGGACGAGCCTCGCCCGACTTAAAATAAGCGGGGCCCCCATTTAGTAATGGTTTAACATAATTAGACTCGGGAAGACTACTAGCTAATTCCATAGTCTTACCCAAAACAATTGAAAGCCGATAGACTATTTTAGGGCACGATTTTAATATACCTTCCATTGAACGAGTGTGCACTTGGTGCGACTCAAATCCAAATCTCGGCAAAGCTGAAATACACCGAAAGTCATAGGCGTACTGGTTGCGATATGACTCGAGGCGTGTTTTCGCGATGTCGCAAATTCTTAAAAAGTAATATTTATGTAAAAAGCACATTATGTTGTTAAAACCTATAATTGAGTCAAACAAAAGTCAAGAACGACAGTGGAGCGACCGTGCCAAAACCACGGAATCCGGGAGTGCCTAACACCTTCTCCCGGGTTAACAGAGTTCCTTATCCGGATCTCTGCTTCGCGGACATTTATAAGAGTCAAAATTCCTCGGATTCGGGATTAACCGGTGACTTGGGACACCATTGTCATTCCCAAGTGGCGACTCTGATTAATCTCTAATAAAATCCCGAACCGATTGTCCTTTAATTGGAAAAACTCCTTCCCTTACGTTATTTTATCCGTCTTGGGTAATTGAGCGTCGGGGTATACCCTACAAGTGTATTTATACGCTTTTAAGTGTGTTGGGGTAGTAAAAAGGGAGGTGTGACAGCTCTGGCGACTCTGCTGGGGATCCAACCCTGAATTTCGGTTTCGGGGTTTAAGAACTCGAGCTCCTTAGAACTGCCGTTCGCGTTTTTGTTTGACTTCATTATGTGATTTGAATAACATGCTATGTGCTTTATCGCTTTGATATTATGTGAACTATATATAAAATTGTGCCGAAAACCCTTCTCTCTTCTCCCTCGGGGATGTGCTTACTGGTTGAGACTCCCCTTTCTGTTAAAGTCACCTTAAACTAAGAAAACAGAGGCCGGATAAGTTACAAAGCCGATTGACTCCGCGGGTCACCGGTACGTAGCCCCCTCCTCGATTCGAGTTGTCCGCTCGGGTACACGGTCTAGCAATTCATGAAACCGTAAGATTTTGAACATAGGTCTAGGACGTTTATTTGCATCATATTTGACTTAGGGGACTCAACACAGGGGTTGGGTCCGTCTAGGACAGGTGACCCGGTATTGAAAAGACCGAGCATGCTATGTGTTGCATTTTATTGTCCTTGATCGTTATGCGGACCGGCGAAAATCCCGAGATTGGAAAAATTGTTGAAAAAAAAGAGAGAGGAAAGTAATGATTTATAGAAAATAGGTACCAGGAAAAATTGAAAATTGGGAAAAGAAAAGGTGGAACATTTTTTAAAATAATTGGTCAATAATCTGACCGAACTACGCAGGTTTGATTCTCGCCATTACGTGGGATACGTAGGCAACCCTTAAACGGGTTCAACCACACTTTTAGAAAAAGACCAAAAAGATTTTATTTTCAAATAATTGAGGTGATTGCTATTTTTGAAAATTGCCGAATGTTCCGAAAGGACGACGGAGGGCTATTTTTGCAAAAATGGCCACTTCGAAAGCCATTTTCTTTTCTTTCCTTCAAAAATTGAAAACTTGCATTGAAAAAGATTTTTCCTTTTTCTAAATAAAATCACCTTAATAAATGTGCAGGACGAGCACGATGATGAATGAACAATTTTCCCTAAATAAAATCCCTTTGGAGCTGAGATTATGGTGGCAGGACATGGGATCCGATGGTCAAGACTGGGTCAAAAAGTACTTAAAAGGCCTTACGGGGTTACTAGACATGGTTCCTCGAGGTGATGTGGTTAGAGCGTTGGTCACGTTTTGGGATTCGGCACACAACGTATTTCATTTCCCAGATTTTGAACTTACCCCAACTTTGGAGGAGATTGCCTTCTACATTGGGAAGACTGAGGTCCCGCTGAAAGGAAAATACCCGGTATCTCCGAGGACGGTGACAGTACATCGCTTCCTCGACTCTTTGAAAATTGCCCGGAATGTTCATAATGAAGATCTGGCGGACGGGTTTTGTTCTTTAAGCTTCATCTACAATAGGTTTGGACACATTGGGGGTTTCAATGATCTTACCAACAAATTATGCTGTAAGTCCAACCGAGCGAAATGGGAGGAACACCGGAGGTTCGCATTTTTGGTGGCATTTCTCGGAGTTGTTGTATTCCCGAGGAAAGATGGACATATCAATATAAAAGTTGCCGGAGTAGCTACCACACTGATAGTACAAGATAAATGTACTCTGGCCCCAATGATTGTGGCGGACATCTACCGTGCTTTGACTGCGTGCAAAGCAGGGGCTAGCTTCTTCGAAGGGTGTAACTTGATCTTACAAATCTGGCTAATCGAGCATCTATGCCACCACCCTTCATTCTCAAGCTATGGTTCGGCCGAACGGACATGTTTGGAGGAGTTCAATACGAGGACAAAGGAAGTAAAATTGCCGGAAGGAGTCCAAGGTTGGATTGTGTATCTTCGATCACTAACTGACGGTCAAATCGATTGGACGTATGACTGGTTACCTCTTGACGAGGTAATATACATACCAACGGAGGGATCACCGTTTTTGATCATGGGTTTGAAGAGTATACAACCTTATGCCCCATACAGGGCCCTGCGACAGTTGGGTCGGTGTCAAATTATTCCAAGAGATGGGGACCTCAGTGTGCAAGCTGTGAAGATTGGTCCGGACGGGCAATTCCGGAAGCAAAAATCCGGCAAATCTGGAATGAGTGCCAAAATTTGAAGATTGATACTTGTGTGCCGAATAGAGCAAAGGGGGAGATATCACCTGGATACTCCACATGGTACCGACGAGGGGTTGAACACGAACGTCTTTCAAAGAGACCTCACTTGCAAGACTTGATAGAGCAATCCGAGGAGAATCAGAAATGGGTGGCCAAGGAAAAAGAATACAAGGCCAAAATCAGTCTGTTGGAGGATAAACTGAGAAATCTTCATTTCGAGAGTGGCTTACAAGCAGCATCCGATGAAGTGGAAAAGAAACAACTGAAAAAAGAAAATGATATGTTGAAGGCTCAAATAGCTCAAATGAAAATTGCATCCGAGACCCCAGTTCGTTCAGCCCGAGATGAAAAGTTAATTGAGATTCTCCGGCGGAAAGTAAATGACTATAGCTTTGATTTGGACATAGCCGAAAGAGAGTTAGTCAAGGCTCGGAAGCAAATGGACAGAGACGCCGATGAAAGAGCCAAGTTGGTTCGGCAGCTACAAGACAAGCACGATGTTGAAGTAGCTCAGCTTAGAAAGAAAATAATCTCAGCCACAGTCAAGAGTAACAAGATTATCAAAGATCTTGAAGAAGAAAGAGAGCACTGCTACACAACTATGGCTAGATTAGAATTGGAGCCGCAACAAGTGCAAAAGGACAACCAACATACCTTGGATGCTCGCACTCAACAAATAAGCCGGTTATTGCAAGAAAAAGGGGTCATCAGAGAAAAGATCGTTCGCATCGCCCAATACATCACCCGGAAGACTCAGCTTTGTGAAGATATGTCTCGAAGGACTTTTGTATCTGCAGTGAAGTTCTTTGTACAACAAGTCATGGCCGACCTGGATAGGCTTCAAAGGGGATTAGCATATAGGCCCGCGGCAAGGCCGAACGATGCCTCGCGGGCACTAGGTGCATTAATGTACTCTTAGGTCATGCATCATCTTTTATTTTTCTTTTTAAAACATCACTTTGTAATCAATGTTTTGAATTATCAATGAGAAAACAAGTGTTGTTACCAATTCTTTTGCTTTAAATAGGAACGTAATTATGAAAACGACAAGGAAAAAGAGAGAAAAGAAAAAGCAAGAAAAGAAAAAAAAAAAAGAAAAAAAAAAGGCAAGAAAAGAGAAAAAGCAAAAGAGAAAAAAAAAAAAGAAAGAAAGAAAAAGAAAGAAAACAAAGAGAGCGGAAAAAGAGAGAAAGTTATTGGTCCAAATGAGCAGCGGCCGGGATGATGCATAACGACTCGAGGAAATGTGTTTGTTTTTAAAGTCGTTGCATCTTATTCATGCGCTAACAACTAACGAGTGTTGATGCTTGTGAGTCCAGATTTTCTAGGCAACTGGCATTCTGGCTACCCTCCCATACAACACCAGATACAAAAAGATGACAAAGGCTGTGTCCCAGGAAATCAAGGCAACTATTGTGGACCCCGCTCACGAAGAAGAGATCGTGGATGTGGCGGGGATGAAGGAAGAAATGTACAAGCTGAGACAGCAGATGGCCGAAATGTACCAGGCTTGGTCTAGAGGTCAACCACTACCAGCCTACCCTGCTAACCCTGCATATGTCCCTCCAGCCAATCCTAACCCTGAGCCACCAACAATGAACTCGTCCTCCACCTACCCCGATTACCCTCACTACTATGCTTCCACCTCCCAGATACCACCACCTCCAGCCAAGCAAGCACCACCTCATATACCACAAGTTGCTCCTGTATATGTGGCACCTCCGCCCGCTGTTATCCACAAATCCTCTAGTGAACCGATGTTCCATATCCAGGATCCTCACTACTACCCTCCGGAGCCGACTTTCAGGACAACACGAGTCTCATGCTCCGATGATGGAAGCAAGTGCCGGGCAGGAAGAGATGGCTCGGAAAGTGAAAAGTCTTGAGAATGCTTACCGCAATATGCAAGGACTGGGAGGGCAAGTGAGTGTAGCCTACAAAGACCTGTGTTTGTTCCCTGAGGTGCAGCTTCCCGTGGGATTCAAGTTGCCAAAGTTCGATATGTATAGCGGACACGGGGATCCGGTAGCTCATCTCAGAGGATACTGTAGCAAGATGAGAGGCGCGGGAGGTAGAGATGAATTGTTGATGGCGTACTTCGGCCAAAGTTTGAGTGGATCAGCTCTGGAATGGTACACCCGACAGGACCATACAAGGTGGTTCGTCTGGGATGACTTAGCACAAGCTTTCGCTAGTCACTTTCAGTACAATTTGGAGATCATACCCGACAGGTTATCCCTTACCAAGATGGAGAAAAAGCCAGGAGAAAGCTTTAGGGAATACGGTTTTAGATGGAGGGAACAGGCCGCTAGAGTGGATCCACCCATGAAAGAAGGGGAGATGGTGGATTGTTTTCTACAGGCTCTGGAGCCAACATACTACGGCCATCTAGTGTCAGCAATTGGAAAGAGTTTTAATGAAGTTGTGAAAATGGGAAGTTTTGTAGAGGAAGGTTTGAAGACAAACAAAATTATGAGTTTTTCGGCTATCAAGGCCACCAATCAAGCTATACAAAGTGGAAACGGGGGAGTGATGGGAAAGAAGAAGAAGGAAGAAGTAGCAACCGTAGAAAGTAGGCCATGGAGTCGCAACCCATATTATAACCCACCAAGACCCTACCGCCAACACCCACCAAGCCCAGCAACTCCATATAATCCACCACCACCATCTTATCCGCCAAACCCGTACAACACACCAAGCCCATATAACCCACCACCACCACCGTACCCACCAACTTTCCCACATTACCACCACCCACAAGCCCAAGCCTACCCACCACCACCACCTCATGTGTGGAGAGCTCAAGCTCCACACAATGTATACCACACCCAGAACACATATCCAACCTCTAAACCTTACCGAAACCAAAATAGACCCAGGCCGGACGCTGATTGGAGAAACAAAGCAAGAAAAACATTCACCCCTCTCGGGGAATCATATACCAGCCTTTATCATAGGTTGAAAGAGTTGGGGATGTTAAGACCGGTTGCACCAAAAGTTCCAAACCCACCCCCGAAAAATCTTGATTCTTCTGTTAGATGTGAATACTGTTCGGGAACATTGGGCCACGATACCGAAAAGTGTTGGCAATTGAAGAATGCCATTCAAGATCTCATTGATGAGAGGAGAATTGAAGTACAGGCTCCCGAAGCCCCAAACATTACCCAGAATCCACTGCCAAATCACCACGAAACACATATGATAGAATTGGTGCAGGGTGATGGCAGTCAAAAACCATCTCAGGCCGTGATGATGATAAAGTCGAGTGACAAGTTAGAAAAGGAAGTTGTGAAGGAGAAAGCGATTGTTGAGAAACCAAAGCCAGTAGTGGTGGGAGGTTTAAAAGTGGTAGTGCCGGGCGCAAAGACGATCGTGACCGTGAAAGGCGCAAGTGCAGAGCCAGTAATCATAAAACCAGTAGTACAAATGCCAGTGGTGAGTACAAAGACTGTACCTTGGAACTATAACAAGGTAGCAGTAGTTTACAAGGGAAAAGAGATTTTCGGTGAAATTAATGAAACGCATGGACTCACCCGGTCAGGAAGGTGTTTTGCTCCAGAGGAACTGAGAAAGATGAAGACGGTAAAAGAAAGTCAATTGAAGAAGCCGGTGTCGGAGGAGGAAGCAGAAGAATTCCTTAAGAAAATGAAATCACAAGAGTACTCAGTGGTTGAGCAGTTAAGAAAGACCCCGGCCCCAGATTTCTTTGCTATCCTTGCTGATACATTCAGAAGAACACCGGAAGGCTCTTATGAAGATTCTAAATGAGGCTCATGTTCCGGAAAAAATTTCAGTGTGTCACTTAGAGAAGATTACCAGCAAAATTTTTGAGTCTAATAGGATCACCTTCTCTGATAAGGAGCTGCCGGTGGAGGGAACTGAACACAATAAAGCATTGTACCTTACAGTAAAGAGTGAAGAGTCAGTCGTGACCAGGGTATTGATTGACAATGGATCGAGCGCTAACATTTGCCCGCTGTCAACTTTAGGGAAGCTGAACATTAGCCCGGACAGAATCCGGAGGAACAGTATCAACGTGAGAGGGTTTGACGGCGGAGGTAAAAACACATTGGGAGATATTATTTTGGAAGTGACCATCGGTCCCGTTGATTTTACTATGGAGTTCCAGGTGCTCGACATTGCCGTGTCGTATAACTTGTTGTTAGGCCGACCCTGGATTCATGCGGCCAAGGCGGTACCATCTTCTCTACACCAGATGGTCAAGTTTGAGTGGGAACAGCAAGAGATTGTCGTACACGGGGAGGAAAATGCTTGTAATGTGGTAGCACCTTTTGATGATACTGATGGGGATAGAGGTCCTTGGGTTTACCAAGTGACGGATGCTATAGTAGTGAACAGAATTGCTGAAGGGGAAAAGTTGCCAACCCCTATCATGGCACCAACTGCTGTGATGGTGGCCAGAGAAATGCTAAGAAACGGATTTGCACCGGGGAGGGGATTAGGCAAAACACTGCAAGGAGTCATTCAACCAGTTCAGCTTCCGGAAAACAAAGGTACATTCGGCTTAGGGTTCAAACCCACCTTTGCCGACATCCAAAGAGCCTCAAAAGCCAAAAAGAACTGGACCTTGCCCAAACCCATACCCAAATTATCCGACACCTTCATCAGGCTTGGTACAAAATATCAACCATCTGTTGCGACAAAGTGCATTGAGACCCAACTTGATGAAGAAATGCTGGGTTTTGAGAAGATGTTTTGGGAGGTGAATACGATTGAAGCAGGGGAAGGCACAAGCAAAATGGATGTGCAATTTGTGGGGCCTGGAATCATGTTGAACAATTGGGAAGCTACTCCTTTCCCTGTCAGGGAAGGAGTCTTGGTAGTTAGCTCCAAAATTTCATCATTGCTTTCCCAAAAGTTGTTATTTTTATAGTTTTCCCATTCCCTTCATGAAAAGAAAATCACCATGTATCACGAACATTGTTCGTTCTTTTATCAATGAAATGCAGTTTTCCTTTTCTTCACTTTTGCCTTATTTTTCTTTATTTTTCCTTTTGTACAGTTTTGCATGTGTTGATTCCAATGCCATGTCATGCGTGAAGGATTCTAGACCCAGTTCCGACAATCACGTTACTATACAAGAAATCGAGGAAGATAGTGAAATAGAATGTGAGGATGAGGAAGCCCTGGAGGAAATAAGTAAGGACATGAAACAATACGAGGAAAAACCCAAACCGAATCTAAGTGATACGGAATCTGTAAATTTGGGGAGCGAAGATGATGTCCGAGAAACAAAGATTAGTGTACATTTGGAGGCACCCCTCAGGAATGAATTGATAAGGTTGTTACATGAATTTAAGGACATCTTTGCCTGGTCCTATGATGACATGCCCGGGCTTAGCACAGATTTGGTGGTACACAAGTTGCCTATCTATGCCGAATGCCGGCCGGTAAAACAAAAGCTGAGGAAATTCAAAACGGACATTAGTGTGAAGATAAAAGAAGAGGTGAATAAGCAGTTTGAGGCAAAGGTCATAAGAGTTACCAAGTACCCCACCTGGTTGGCAAATGTTGTGCTGGTCCCGAAGAAAGATGGCAAAACCAGAGTGTGTGTAGACTATAGAGACCTCAACAAGGCCAGTCCGAAGGATGACTTCCCATTGCCAAACATCCACATATTGATCGACAATTGCGCCAAACATGAAATCGGTTCGTTTGTGGACTGTTATGCAGGTTATCACCAGATCCTGATGGACGAAGAAGATGCTGAGAAAACTGCCTTCATTACACCTTGGGGAACGTACTGTTACAAAGTAATGCCGTTTGGATTGAAGAATGCCGGGGCAACTTACATGAGGGCAATGACCACAATGTTCCACGATATGATGCATCGAGAAATTGAAGTATATGTGGACGATGTTATCATAAAATCCAGAAAACAACCTGATCATGTGAGAGATTTGAGGAAGTTTTTCCAAAGACTCCGGAGGTACAATTTAAAGCTCAATCCGGCAAAGTGCGCCTTTGGAGTACCTTCAGGGAAATTACTGGGGTTTATTGTGAGTCGGCGAGGTATTGAACTGGATACATCAAAGATCAAGGCTATTCAAAGTCTACCTCCGCCGAAGAACAAAAAGGAGGTCATGAGTTTGCTAGGAAGGTTGAATTACATTAGTCGGTTCATTGCTCAATTGACATCAACATGCGAGCCGATCTTCAAGTTGTTGAAGAAAGATGCGGCAGTGAAATGGACCGACGAGTGTCAGGAAGCCTTCGACAAGATTAAGGAATATTTGGCCAATCCTCCGGTGTTAGTACCTCCAGAACCAGGGCGACCTCTGATTTTGTATCTGACAGTGCTGGATAACTCTTTCGGTTGTGTACTGGGTCAACATGATGAGACAGGCAAGAAAGAACAAGCCATATACTACCTCAGCAAAAAGTTTACATCCTACGAGGTGAAGTATACCCAACTAGAAAGAACTTGTTGTGCATTGATTTGGGTAGCTCAGAAGCTAAAGCATTATTTGTCAGCATACACTACGTACTTGATATCACGATTGGATCCTCTCAAGTATATCTTTCAGAAGCCCATGCCTACGGGAAGATTGGCCAAATGGCAGATTCTGCTCACAGAATTCGACATTGTCTATGTAACTCGTACGGCAATGAAGGCACAAGCTATTGCGGACCACTTAGCCGAGAATCCGGTGGATGATGAATATGAACCATTGAAAACATACTTTCCGGATGAAGAGGCAATGCTTGTCGAGGAGATGGAGCAAGATGAGAGACCAGGATGGAAAATGTACTTTGACGGAGCCGTCAACAGCATGGGCGTTGGTATCGGAGCGGTACTCATTTCAAGTACGGGTCAACACTATCCCGTCACAGCTCAACTTCGATTTTTCTGCACCAACAACATGGCCGAATATGAGGCGTGCATCTTGGGATTAAGGATGGCAATTGACATGGGTATTCAAGAGATTTTGGTCATGGGTGACTCGGATCTCTTGGTACACCAAATTCAAGGGGAATGGGAGACACGAGATTTGAAATTGATACTATATCGGTATTGT
Source organism: Nicotiana noctiflora (assembly GCA_032618575.1). Classification (NCBI taxonomy): domain Eukaryota; kingdom Viridiplantae; phylum Streptophyta; class Magnoliopsida; order Solanales; family Solanaceae; genus Nicotiana; species Nicotiana noctiflora. The sequence continues at coordinate 327,335 of JASVEL010013330.1, read as the reverse complement.
TTGCACGAGTTGTCTCAAAGATTCCAGAGTCTATAGAGTTCAAGCACATCCCAAGAATGCACAATGAGATTGCGGATGCTTTGGCCACATTGTCCTCTATGTTGCATCATCCGGACAAGACATATATAGATCCACTCCAGATCCAAGTCCGAGATCAGAATGCTTATTGCTTCGCTGTGGAAGAAGAGTCGGATGGAGAGCCGTGGTATCATGATATTAGAGAATACTTGAAAGTTGGCAAATACCCGGAGCAAGCCACTGGAGACCAAAAGAGAGCCATCAGGCATCTAGCCAATGGATTTTTCCTCAGTGGAGGAGTGATATACAAAAGAACACCAGATCTGGGTTTATTGCGGTGTGTAGATGCACAACAAGCAGATGAAATCATGATTGAAGTACATGCTGGAGTGTGCGAACCCCACATGAGCGGATATGTTTTAACAAAGAAGATTTTGAGAGCGGGGTACTACTGGCTCACGATGGAGCGTGATTGTATCAGGTATGTAAAGAAATGCCATCAATGCCAGGGTACATGGGGATCTGATCCACTCCCCGCCTTATGAGTTGCACACAATGTCAGCACCTTGGCCCTTTGTTGCTTGGGGCATGGATGTCATCGGCCCAATAGATCCAGCCGCTTCTAATGGGCACAGGTTCATTCTAGTTGCAATTGATTATTTCACCAAGTGGGTTGAAGCTAAGACATTCAAGGCAGTGACGAAGAAAGCGGTGGTGGATTTTGTGCACGAGAATATTATATGCCGATTTGGAATCCCCAAGGTGATTATCACAGACAATGGAGCCAATTTAAACAGTCATCTCATGGCGGAAGTTTGTGAAAGGTTTAAGATCACGCACCGCAATTCCACACCTTACAGGCCAAAGGCGAATGGAGTAGTAGAAGCGGCTAACAAGAATATCAAGAAGATTCTCCGAAAAATGGTGGAGGGATCCAGGCAATGGCATGAAAAGTTACCCTTTGCTCTCATGGGTTACCGCACGACGGTACGTACTTCTATCGGAACCACACCTTATACACTGGTGTACGGAACGGAGGCTGTTATACCCGCAGAAATAGAAATACCGTCATTGCGAATTATAGCCGAATCCGAGATAGATGACGATGAATGGGTAAAGGCCCGGTTAGAACAGTTGAATTTGATTGATGAGAAGAGGTTGGCCGCAGTCTGCCATGGACAGTTGTATCAGCGAAGAATGGCCAGAGCATATAATAAGAAGGTACGACCTCGAAAGTTTGAAGTTGGACAATTGGTATTGAGGCGTATCTTACCACATTGGGCAGAGCCAAAAGGTAAGTTTGCACCGAATTGGCGAGGACCGTTCGTGGTATCACGGGTGTTGTCCAATGGAGCGTTATACTTAACTAATGTTGAAGGAAAGTGCGTAGAGACTGCTATCAATTCAGATGCGGTCAAAAGATACTATGTATGATTCCTTTTCAATTATATGTTTTGTATTTTGTTGTGATTTTGGAATTGAAATGACGAAGGCGTTTTATTCTCTATCCAAACACTTTATCCATTGATAACCCCTTTGAGCCTTAATGAATGAATTCTTTCATATCCTTCTCTCGGAATCGCTCTAGTGCAATAAGATCGAAATTGCCAGAATGAAAAATGAAATGATGGAGAAATGAAAAAAAAAATGAAAAAATGATGAAAAATGAAAAAAATTGAATAAATGAATGAAAAAGAGAAAAAGACAAAGAAATCGGGAAAAAGTCAAAAAGAAATCCATCTAACTTATGAAGTTGGATGAACTACGTCCGACTTGATCCCGAAAGGGTACGTAGGCAGCCTCTCTGAGGTTCAGTCACAATAAAGAAAAAATCCAAAAATTCCCCACATATTGAAACTGGGCAGAAGTTATGTTTAATAATTCCGAGAGTTGTAAATATTTTTAACCCTCGTTGAAATTTTGAGCCTTTATATCTTTCTTTCTTAACCCACCCAAAAGCCACGTTACAGTCCAAAGAAAGACCTTCCGATCAATTTTGAAATGATAACAAATACAATGAAGGAGGAGCGAAGCATCGGATAATACCCGTGGTACAGAAAACAAAATACAAAAAGGAAAAATGGAAAAAAAAATAAAAAATGAGAGAGTCTCATCAGTGAAAACCTTAGCCGGCACTGTGAGGCGATTGTGAGGTTGAGAGAAAAAAAATGAGAGAGTCTCATCAGTGAAAACCTTAATCGGCACTGTGAGATGATTGTGAGGTTGAGAGAATAAATGAGAGAGTTCTATTGGTGAAAACCTTTCGAGGCACCTTAGGGCGATCGTGAGGACTATCAGAAAAGAGAAAAGGCAACAAAAAAGAGTATCGGTTTGGGTCAAAGGCAATTCAGAGTCAGAATAACGATTGGAACGAACTGGGTCAGAGTTTAAATACATGGCATGGTCAGCGGAATCAGCCAGCAAATACCCGGATAAGTTCTGTCATCTCTCCAAAACACCCTTACTTTTCTTTCATTTTCTGCATTTCATTGTTTACCTTTTTGAGAGCTAACTACCGGCTCCTGATAACGGAAGCTGAAATAACACTGGATCAGAAAGGATAGAAGATTGGGGAAAGGAATAAAGAAGCTTGGCAAACATGGCCAAAGAAAAAGAAAACAAAACAAAAATGGAGAAATGAGAAAAATACAAAAAGAGTCGGCAAGGGACAAGAAGTCGAAAGCCATGCAACATGAGAAAGCAAAAACAAAGGAAGCAATAAGAAGTGGGGACGGCAGATGCCAGTTGCCAGCAGTTTATATCTAATAAATTTTGTTTCATGCAGGAACAAATTGTCACTAATCACTTTAAAGTGAATGTGACCAATGTGGAAAATTTAAAATACCAAAAAAAGAAAGTCTGCCGAATAAGTGGAGAAATTCACAGGCAAGAGATAAGTTGGTAAAAAGAAAATACCAAAAAGAGGAAGGTAACATCTTTTAAAATCCACTCCCCAGTCCTCAGGCTGAGGGGATACTGTTCTGCATTTGCATTTGCACGTTTAAATTCTGTTAGGTACCCACCTTCTAATACGGGAATATTTTCTGCATCGCATTGCACGTTTAATTTCTGTTAGGTGCCCACCTTCTAATACGGGAATAGTTTTCTGCATTCGCATTGCACGTTTAAATTCTGTTAGGTGCCCACCTTCTAATACGGGAATACTTTTCTGCATTCGCATTGCACGTTTGAATTCTGTTAGGTGCCCACCATCTAATACGGGAATACCTTTCTGCATCACATTGCACGTTTAATTTCAGTTAGGCGCCCACCTTCTAATGCGGGAATACTTTTCTGCATCGCATTGCACGTTTAATTTCTGTTAGGTGCCCACCTTCTAATACGGGAATACTTTTCTGCATCGCATTGCACGTTTAATTTCTGTTAGGTGCCCACCTTCTAATACGGGAATACTTTTCTGCATCGCATTGCACGTTTAATTTCTGTTAGGTGCCCACCTTCAAATACGGGAATATTTTCTGCATCGCATTGCACGTTTAAATTCTGTTAGGTGCCCACCTTCAAATAAAGGAATATTTTCTGCATCGCATTGCACGTTTAATTTCCGTTAGGTGCCCACCTTCAAATACGGGAATACTTTTCTGCATCGCATTGCACGTTTAAATTTCTGTTAGGTGCCCACCTTCAAATACGGGAATATTTTTCTGCATCGCATTGCACGTTTACTTTCTGTTAGGTGCCCACCTTCAAATACGGGAATACTTTTCTGCATCGCATTGCACGTTTAAATTCTGTTAGGTGCCCACCTTCTAATACGGGAATATTTTCTGCATTCACATTGCACGTTTAATTTCTGTTAGGTGCCCACCTTCTAATACGGGAATACTTTTCTGCATTGGCATTGCACGTATAAATTCCGTTAGGTGCCCACCTTCTAATACGGGAATATTTTTCTGCATTCGCATTGCACGTTTAATTTCTGTTAGGTGCCCACCTTCTAATACGGGAATACTTTTCTGCATCACATTGCACGTTTAATTTCAGTTAGGCGCCCACCTTCAATACGGGAATACTTTCCTGCACATCATGGTTTACATAATTAAAAGCCCACACTGGGGCAGAAAAAAAAGGGGTAGTTTGTTTTGTTTTGAGCAGGTTCAGCTCGAGATGAAGAAATACCAGTGAAAATCAAAAAAAAAAGGGGAAAAACAAGAAAATCGACAAAAAAGAGGGTCAACAAGAAAAGAAAATCAACAAGAAGAGGGTCAGCATCAAAGGAAATCAACAAAAGAAAGAGATTCTGCATCACCGGAAAGGGAAGAAGAGCAAAAGTTAGATCAAGAACAATTGTAATTGTAGGATCATAGCTGTCACACCTCCTTTTTCCGCACCCGCATAAAGTAAAAACGTAAATGTGATGTGCCACTGTTTAATACTACACCCCGAGAAGAGATATAATAATAATAATCAGGGAAGGAGTTTTTCCACTTAAAGGACAGTCGGAACGAGATCAATTTATTTAATTTTCAGAGTCGCCACTTGGGAAAATAATGGTGTCCCAAGTCACCGGTTTAATCCCGAACCGAGGAAATTTATGACTTTGTATTACAGTCTGCGAAACTAGAAACCTGGATAAGGAATTCTGTTAACCCGGGAGAAGGTGTTAGGCACTCCCGGATTCCGTGGTTTTAGCACGGTCGCTCAACTGCAATTTTTGTTTCTATCTGATTTCTTTACATATTTTAACTATGTGCTTTTAATGTTCCGCTTATCAATTTTAGAAGAATTGCGACGTCACGAAAACACATTTCGAGTCACACCGCAACCGGTACGCTTGTGACTTTAATGCGTTTCAGTTTCGCCGAGAGTAAGATTTGGGTCACATAAATGCGCACCCATAATTAGGAAAGTATTTTATTAAAGTCGTGCCTAAAGATTCTACGTGTTGTTAACTTTGGGAAAGACCGTGAAATTCGCTAAACGGTCTTCCCGAGTCTAAGTTTTTTATAACAATTTATTTGAGGGCCCCGCAATATTATACACATCCGCTCAAACAATACAACAACCATCCAAATCGGGGCTTCAATGATCAACCAGAGTTCGAACTAACACCATTTAAATACTCAATATAAAAATAAAAATTCCAATCATACAATACTATGGATAAATAAACCAACACTCACTATTAAACACAAAGAATACTGAAACAACATGAAAGTAAAGGTAAGAAATGGAACCTTGAAGAGAATTTCAATAGTCACACCAACAGAGTAAAGCTTCGATTACAATCAGCTTCGAGACAGCAGCAGAACTCGACCGGAAACACAGAACAATAATCTCAACTCGAACCTCAATGAATCTTGAGAAATAGGTGAGTGCGAGACTGAAAGCACAGTAGAGTAGAAAATGACGCCATTATATTGTTACCGGCGAGATCCCTTCCGCAAAATTAACCAGATCTTTTTCTGCTTCTTCGCGGAACAGCTCGATCGTGTCCTTCAACGCCACTAGCTACATTTACACTCTCAATCTTTTCGCATTGCAAAAATCTCCATGACTTTTGGTGTTTAGATTGATAAGTTAATGAAGAATGGGAGAAAATGGGCGTAGGTTTATACCTTTTTTTTTGTTTGTTTATGGAAGCTGTGCAATACTTTAATCTAAAGCTGATTGGGGTAAGGTTTTGTTTCTTGTCATTTTACCGTTAATTGAGGGAACAATTGGTGGCTGGATCAAGAAGAGTGGCCGAAAAAAATTCCCTAGGGTCTAGCTTTTGCTGCGCATCTCTCCAATGTCTATCCTCTTTTCTTTTGTTAGGTCTAGGTATTTTATAGGTGGGGACATGGGTAGGGTTTAGTAATGAGTTGGGCTCAATTAGGTGGGTTTTGGGTATTTGGGCCAGGGAAAATTAAGGAAAAATGGCCCAATTCAGGTCTCTTACTAAGACAGCCCACTTATTCTATTTATTTTATAATTGTTTATTAGTTATTTTTTCTAATTTTATTAAAATGCTTGACACTAAAATCTATTTCCTATCCATTAGTAAAAATGCAAACTAAAACATATTTAAACTAAAAATGCAAGATGGACCAATTTTCTTTACATTTTGTTCTAAAACAAATTGATACTAAAAAATGTGAAATTAAATTCCTAAATGCAAATGCATATTTTTTGTATTTTTTTTATATGAATTTTCATGCAACTAATTGATACGCAAAATTGTAAAAGAAAATAAGGAAAATTTGTTTATTTTGAATTTTATGGGAATAACTCATATATAGGGTAAAAATCACGTGCTCACAGCTGCCCCTCTTTGCTCGGGAACACGAAGAGTTTCAGTGCAAAGATAAGTGAGCAACTATGAACGATTTTTACCCGTTCGAGTATTCCGTTGTGAAGCATTTTGAAAAGCTTTGACCGCACCCTGCTTCAGAGGTTGCCTACATATCCTGGGCTAAACAGGAATCAGGTCGGTGTAGTTCGGGAGTGATGGAGTATCGAGGTTGAGAGTCGAGGTTCCGTCCGAGGCTCCGGTCCGTGGTCCTGCTATTACATCAAAAATCCAACATGAAAAAGACTAACTAAGCCTATCAGCTACTAGTTACAAGATTCCTATCTATAAGTCTTCTGAAGCTTGATCTTGAGTATTGGTTGGTGCTTCATGCGGACTCTAAATTTGAACCTTGATACTTGCTAGTTGCAGGTGCTGCTTTTCGGATCAAGACCAGTATGCAGTGCTTGTGACCTTGGCCATGTCTTGAGCACACCACATCTTTCATCAACTTCTGCACTTGGACTAACTCCTTGCCTTTTTTCGTTGTGACTAACTTCTGTTGATCATCTCGGACTGTTGACTCGCATTCTGGTCGCCATCTTCTTTTGTTGCTAACTTGCATTACACTCCAAAGTGAATTCCCTGACTTGTGATCTTCGAGCTATTCTCCTTCGAAGTCTGAATCTATCTTTTCCGATCCTTGTCGCCTTCCTTCTGATTCATGCTGGGGATTTCCGTTACACTCTACCACTTTTCGATTGTTCACTATCCTTATCAAATCTTGGAAACTGAGACGGCGTTCTGCTTTTCTGGCGGGCTTCTGACTTTAACAACGAACTCTAATCATAAATTGTCATTCCCTTCTTCAAGTGGGCACCTGACATCTCAGGAGAAAGATCTAAATTGTTGTGATCTTAGGAGAAAGATTCATCAGACTGAGATTTTGATATCTTAGGAGAAAGATTCATCGGACTAAGATTTTGACGCTAGGAGATAATTCCTCGGACTAGGTCTAAATTGTTGTGATCTCAGGAGAAAGATTCATCAGACTGAGATTTTGATATCTTAGGAGAAAGATTCATCAGACTAAGATTTTTGATGTCTTAGGAGAAAGATTCATCGGACTAAGATTTTGATATCTTAGGAGAAAGATTCATCAGACTAAGATTTTGATGTCTTAGGAGAAAGATTCATCGGACTAAGATTTCGACGCTAGGAGATAATTCCTCAGACTAGGTCTAAATTGTTGTGATCTCAGGAGAAAGATTCATCAGACTGAGATTTTGATATCTTAGGAGAAAGATTCATCGGACTAAGATTTCGACGCTAGGAGATAATTCCTCAGACTAGGTCTAAATTGCTGCCTTACTTAAAATCTTCCAATTGTTGCTTCATTCTTCTTGTTGCTTTCATCTAAAACCTCTAATTGTTTTTTTTTTCCACTTCCTATTAAATTATCTTTAACTATAACTTCAAAAACTAAATCGCCACTCCATTCTTCAGGCGGGCTCCCTGACTTCAACTACAACTCAAAACTAAATCGCCACTCCATTCTTCAGGCGGGCTCCCTGACTTCAACTACAACTCAAAACTAAATCGCCACTCCATTCTTCAGGCGGGCTCTCTGACTTCAACTATAACTTCAAAACTAAATTGCCACTCCATTCTTCAGGCGGGCTCCCTAACTTCAACTGCACTTCAAAACTAAATCGCCACTCCATTCTTCATGCGGGCTCCCTGACTTCAACTATAACTTCAAAACTAAATCGCCACTCCATTCTTCGGGCGGGCTCCCTGACTTCAACTGCCACTTCAAAATAAATCGCCACTCCATTCTTCAGGCGGGCTCCCTGACTTCAACTATAACTCAAAATAAATCGCCACTCCGTTCTTCAGGCGGGCTCCCTGACTTCAGCTGCACTTCAAAACTAAATCGCCACTCCATTCTTCAGGCGGGCTCCTGACTTCAACATCAACTTTTGAAAATAAATCGCCACTCCATTCTTCAGGCGGGCTCCTGACTTCAACAACATCCTTTGAAAATAAATCGCCACTCCATTCTTCAGGCGGGCTCCTGACTTCAACAACATCCTTTGAAAATAAATCGCCACTCCATTCTTCAGGCGGGCTCCTGACTTCAACAACATCCTTTGAAAATAAATTGCCACTCCATTCTTCAGGCGGGCTCCTGACTTCAACAACATCCTTTGAAAATAAATCGCCACTCAATTCTTCGGGCGGGCTCCCTGACTTCAACCGCACTTCAAAACTAAATCGCCACTCCATTCTTCGGGCGGGCTCCCGACTTCAACATCAACTTTTGAAAATAAATCGCCACTCCATTCTTCAGGGCGGGCTCCTGACTTTAACAACAAACTTTGAAAATAAATCGCCACTCCATTCTTCAGGCGGGCTCCCTGACTTCAACTACAACTTCAAAATAAATCGCCACTCCATTCTTCAGGCGGGCTCCCTGACTTCAACTACAACTTCAAAATAAATCGCCACTCCATTCTTCAGGCGGGCTCCCTGACTTCAACTACGACTCACTAATTTCATCCCATCCTTATCGCCTTCCTTTGTTTCTTGTACCATTTTCTTCTTCCTGCATCGTCTCTTGGGCCATCCTTTCTTCTGAATTACCTTGTTTCGGAATTGCTTTCCTCCTGGGTCATGTTATTTTCTCTTGACCGCTGGGGACATCTTTGAATTGATTACTTACCCGCTGGGGATAATGCTGCTGGGGAAATCTTCTTTATTTCCTCCTTTTCTACTTCCTTCAAAACCTATCTCCCGAAATCGTTGGGGATTGAAATGTCATCAGCTGGGGATTACCCTGTCCGGGGATCCCTTTTCCTTCTTCCTCTTTCCAAACCTCCTTCGGGGCTCGTGCTTCGCTCCCTTGAAAAACTTGTAGGATATAATGCTGCCGGGGAAATCTCGAAATTAGTGTTTCATTTTTCCGAGAACTGCTGGGGGTGATACCAGCCTCTTGCCTTTCTGAACGCAAGCTTCCTCGTTTTGTCCTGTCTGCTGGGGTTATAATTTCCTCTATCACAGCTTGTTGTTTTCTTTCTTTCAAAGTTGCTGGGGATAACCGGGTTCAAAGATCATTTCCTCGCGTTATCCGGCTTCTTTCCCCAACCGGGTATTTGGTTTCGAGAAAATTTTCGCAACGGGAGAAAATTTTCTGCCCCAGTTTGAGAATCTTCTTCGTGGCATGCTTTTCTGCCAACAACCCTTCTTTTTTCTGTTTCAAATCAAAGAAAAATTAGTTAGTTTTAAAACGTGGTGGCTGGTTGTGGTGCTCCTGCTGGGGATGGTTCTCCTCTTCTTTCCCTGCTCTGCGTTTCATTGTCGGACCCTGCCGGGGATGTTATCATTTGATGATATTCATGCTGGGGATAGTTTTCTCCTTTCTTGCTTCCCCGCCTTCCTTGACGACTCTTTATTCGCGAACCTTTCCACGTGGTTTTCCACCGACCACCCGAATTCCTATAATAGTGACCCTTCGTGAAGACCTTGCATGTTTTACTGGTGAACCATTTTCTTTATTCACCCTTGTCATTGAAAATACCTTTCTGCTGGGGATATCTAAGGAATGTGCATTTCCCTACCTTTGAGTCTCATTGGCCTTGGCCTCGAGGTCATTAACCTTCATTGAGATATCCTTTTCACACCGATCCACCCCTTTGTCGATTTCCTATTGCTGGGGAATATCCTTCTGGACATTGGCTTTGCGCTTAATCCCTCCTCACTTATACCACTTGGGTGTACCAATCGATTTCGTCTTGCATAATTGGAAAGCTGATGGAAAATTTTGAAGTCATTTCTTACAAACAGACTCTATTGGGGAATTTTTATGAAAGGAGAAAGATAAAAGGAAACAGAATAAAAGACAAAAACGAGGGTGACTCTCTAAAAAGAAAAATTATAAAATAACCCTATCAAACGTGGATACCAACTCTAATGGACATGACATGCACATATAGCCTACCCTCCGTCGTTGAACCGCCTTTTGTAATCTTCTCCTGGGGCTTTCCTATCTCATTTCCAACCTTCGTCCGACTTGTAGTGCCGAGGGGTTATCACTACCAAGCCTCTCTCATTTTGGTTTTCTCTCAGCTTTCATCGCCTTATGGTGCCTGTAAAGGTTTTCACCGCTAAGACTCTCTCATTTGTGTTACTTTTCGCTGGGGATTGGTGGTGTTACTGCTAAGACTCTCCTATTTTCTGCTGGAGATCGGAGTCTTTCTACCGAGAATCAGAATGTTATGTCCCGATGAAACTTCTATCATTTGCCTTACTCGGCCTCTTTTGAAGATTGGTCAAAAGGTCTTTCTTTGGACTTTAATGAGGGTTTGGACAGGGCTAGAAAGAAAGGGTATTAAAGGCTCAAAATAAAACAAATTGGGTTCAAAATTACAACCTTCGGAATCCTATATTTCCCTTACATAAACACAAATTTTTTTTTTACTGCCCCCGTTTCTTGCTTGGGGATTTTTTGGTTTTTTATTTACACTATGACCGAGCTGTGAAGCGCCTACGTATCCTCTTTGAGGAATCAGGTCAAACGTAGTTCCCAATTCCTTTTTTCAAGTTTCTTTTTTTTCCATACATTTTCTTTTTCTTTTCTTTACCTCTTTTTGTTGTTTTCTTTTTCTTTACTTTTTCTTTATCCCTGTCTTCTTCTGCCTTTCAAACTTGTGTTTCTAGTCTTTGCAACTAATTTCGAAGGAGGGGTATGAAAGAATTTAAAATAAGGTTCAAAGGGTTGACGATGGATAAAGTGTTTAGATAGCAGAACAAAATGCCTTCGTCATTCCAATCTTCAAAACATGCCAAGTGTAAACAACACAATTAACATTCGTCATATCTTTAAAGCACGGTTGGACAACACTGTCATTTTCATTATTGTGAATGACCCCACGTCGATTTGGCCAGCTTGCCTTTAACTGTTTCCTTTTTAGTTGCCCCGGTTTCACATGACTCGGGATCCAAATAATCTCAAATTGTTTTTATTTCCTTTAAATGACCCGATCATCTTCCAATTGCTTCATGATTAACTTTTAGAATTAAGCCACAATTATGTGCGCGCATGTCGTGTTACTAGATTCGGCGTTTGAACACAAGACAAACCTAAAGGGTAAAAAGAACTAAACAAATAAAAATGACCGGAAGTAACAAAAGACCGAAAGTTTCATTAAACTAATGACGAAATGGTTCAATGACGAAACAAGCAAAACAAACTAGAGTACAACCCTGAAACAAAACTGGGCAAGACCAAAGCAAACTGCTAGGACAAAAGAGTTTGACCACAAGATAACCCTGAAAATAACTCGGACAACAGAAATGACAACAAAACGAACCACCAAAGCTCCATCTAGCTGACCAAAAGATGGAGTGTCTTCCCAATTACCAGGCACAACATTTTAGCCACTAAGTTCTGCATCAATATTGCTGAGGCTTCCATCTGCTTCAACATTTTTAGCTTCAGTCAATATACCCCCCAGAGGATTCGTGTGCTCCCTGTCATCGTCATTGATCACAATCAACCATCCTTTTTGAATCATTCTTTCTATTTCCTTTTCAAGGTACGACAACTCTCAATATCGCGCCCTCTGACATTGGAATGGTATGCACATCGTGCAGTAGGATCGAAGCTTCTTGCACATGGGTCGGGAGTATATCCGGGGAGCGGTGTAATCAGGCCGACATGCTTTAACCTTTCAAACGGACTTGCATAGGATTCTCCGATAGGGGTAAGAGCCTTTTCTCGCTTCAGCAACCTCTCCTCCCTAAACGCCTTATTTGGCCTGAAACCTGACCCAGGGGGTTTCCGGTATGTTCGTGGGGGTTGGTAGACTTTTTCTGGAGCTGGGTACCTGGAAGGTGAAGTACGATTTTGGGTGCCCCGGGGAGAGTAATGGTGTTGGGGATGGGAGTAGCGTTGTGAAAGCATAGCTGGGGGACGAGTAATTGAGCTACTCGAGTGGTTGGAAAAGCTGTGATAGGTGGGTATATATGGAGAGTGTGAGGGATCCATCTCGCCTTGGGTTTAGTGTCCAAGTAAGTATAGAGTCCCGGAAGCTAGGTGGTGGCGGGGGTGGTGCTTTTCCATCCATCCACGCCCGATACATATCAGCCACATGTTGTCTCAATATCTTGACTTCTTCTACTAACCCGTGGTTCCGTTCAACCAGCTGTTGTCGGGTATCGGTATCAACCCACTCGGTCTTGAGATTATCTGCCATTGTCCTTTGTCTTATAGGGAAGAGTTATTTTAGAACCACAACCAACCAACTTTCTGAAAATGGACACAACAAAACGAAGCCAGCATGTCAGCGTTAAGGTATCCCGCTTATTGACCATTCTTCTTTTTTCTATCTTTCTTTTCTTTTTCCCTTTTTGTGGTTTTTTCATTTTTCCTTTTTTTTTCTTTTGTAGTTTTTTTTCATTTTTTTTTTTTTTGGTTATGGAAATGGTCGAATCCTATGTGGATTGCCTACGTATCATGACCCCGCATGAATCGGACCGAGCGTAGTTCTTGCAAATTAATGCAAGAAATAAAGAGATGTTTATTTGATTTTTTTTTTGAAGGAAAATTACAGAAACCGACTACAAACTTGAAAAACTTTCACATTTTGTACCGGAGATTTCTACAAAAAATAAGAATATTTGTGGCGTCAATTATGACTATTTCTACAAAATTGGCCACATAATGGCTTATTTGACAAAATGACTATTTTTTGCAAAACTTATTTAAGAAAGATAAACTTGAATTTTTTTTTAATCCTGTGGCTCATGGGGCATCGTTCGGCATCGCCATAAACCAACACAAGACTATTTTTCATAATTGGCCATGTAATGGCTTATTCAGACAAAGTGGCTCTTTTGCAAAATTTTATTTGAGAAGATGCAAATTCAAAATTTTTATCCTGGGGCCTATGGGGCATCGTTCAGCACCGACACAGGCCAACACAAGACTGAGGAATTAAAAATGCAAAAATGTGGCTATTTCAGCAAAATTCCGGCCATGTAAGGGCTTATTTGATAAAGTGGTTATTTTTGTAAAGTTGAGCGATGACTCAAAACTTGATTTTTGCGGATACGGCCTTTCGACATTTCCGCAAGGGAATATTTCCAGGCTGTGTCCAAAATTATTTACAAATGACTCAAAGTGGCTATTCTTGCAAAAATAGCCTTCCGGTGTCTTTTTGAGGGACATTCGGCTTATTTCAAGCAAGAATAGCATCACCCGACTTATTTATAACAAAATCAAAAATTTGACATTTTTTGGTTATTTTTGCAAAAGGGGTATGAACCCGGACTTGATTTTGCGGCTATGGCCTTGCAACATTTCCACAAGGAGTATTTCAAGGCTGTGCCCGCAAATTATTAAAAATGATTCAAAGTGGCTATTTTTGCAAAAAACAGCCTTCCGGCGTCCTTTCGGAACATTCGGCTATTTTATAAAACAGCATCACTTCGATTTATTGAAAACTAAAATTCAACATTTTTGATTTTTTTTTTTGAAAAAGGGTGGTAACCCAAACTTGATTTTGCGGCTACGACCTTTCAACATTTTCGCGAGATAAAATATTTCAAGGTTGTGCCCAAAAATTATTTATAAAGATTCAAAGTGGCTATTTTTGCAAAAACAGCCTTCCGGCGTCCTTTCGGAACATTCGGCTATTTGCAAAAACGGCATCACTTTGATTTTATTGACAAAATTAAACACACATTTTTTTTGATTTTTTAAAGGGGTGGTTGGACCCTATGAGGGTTGCCTACGTATCCCACCTAATGGCGAGAATCAAACCTGCGTAGTTCGGTCAGATTAGTTGACCAATTATTTCAACAAAATTGTTCCACCTATTTTTCAAATTTTCTTTTCAAACCTTCGACATCGTTTCGTCGACATTTCGATATTTTCTATTCTAAAATTTCCTCTCTTTTTGTTTTTCAGGAATTTAGCCCGTAATAATCTAGAACAAATAAATGCAACATATAACATGCTCGGTCTTTTGATTACCGGGTCACCTGTCCTAGACGGACCCAACCCCTGTGTTGAGTCCCCTAAGTCAGATATGATGCAAATAAACGTCCTAAATCTAGGCTCAATATCCCGATGTTTTCAATGGTACTAGACCGTGTACCCGAGCGGACAACTCGGATCGAGGAGGGGGCTACGTACCGGTGACCCGCGGAGTCAATCGGCTTTGTAACTTATCCGGCCTCTTTTCTTATTTTTGGTATTGACACTAACAGAAAGGGGAGTCTCAACCAGTAAGCACATCCCCGGGGGTAAGAAGAGAAGGGTTTTCAGCACAGTTTTATATACAGTTCACGCAATATCAAAGCGGTAAACATATAGCAGTTTGTATATACAGTACAACTAGTATCAAAGCGGTAGACATGTAGCACATTAATTAAACATATAATAAAATCAGATATAGGCAAAAACAACAATTTAACTGAGCTCGAATTCTTAAACCCTGAACCGAAGTTCTAGGTTAATTTCATCCCCAGCAGAGTCGCCAGAGCTGTCACACCTCCTTTTTCCGCACCCGCGTAAAGTAAAAACGTAAATGTGATGTGCCACTGTTTACTACTACACCCCTCCGCAAAGAGATATAATAATAATCAGGGAAGGAGTTTTTCCACTTAAAGGACAGTCGGAACGGAATCAGTTTATTTAATTTTTCACAGTCGCCACTTGGGAAAATAACGGTGTCCCAAGTCACCGGTTTAATCCCGAACCGAGGAAATTTATGACTTTGTATTACAATCTGCGAAACTAGAAACCTGGATAAGGAATTCTGTTAACCCGGGAGAAGGTGTTAGGCACTCCCGGATTCCGTGGTTTTAGCACGGTCGCTCAACTGCAATTTTTGTTTCTATCTGATTTCTTTACATATTTTAACTATGTGCTTTTAATGTTCCGCTTATCAATTTTAGAAGAATTGCGACGTCACGAAAACACATTTCGAGTCACACCGCAACCGGTACGCTTGTGACTTTAATGCGTTTCAGTTTCGCCGAGAGTAAGATTTGGGTCACATAAATGCGCACCCATAATTAGGAAAGTATTTTATTAAAGTCGTGCCTAAAGATTCTACGTGTTGTTAACTTTGGGAAAGACCGTCAAATTCGCTAAACGGTCTTCCCGAGTCTAAGTTTTTTATAACAATTTATTTGAGGGCCCCGCAATATTATACACATCCGCTCAAACAATACAACAACCATCCAAATCGGGGCTTCAATGATCAACCAGAGTTCGAACTAACACCATTTAAATACTCAATATAAAAATAAAAATTCCAATCATACAATACTATGGATAAATAAACCAACACTCACTATTAAACACAAAGAATACTGAAACAACATGAAAGTAAAGGTAAGAAATGGAACCTTGAAGAGAATTTCAATAGTCACACCAACAGAGTAAAGCTTCGATTACAATCAGCTTCGAGACAGCAGCAGAACTCGACCGGAAACACAGAACAATAATCTCAACTCGAACCTCAATGAATCTTGAGAAATAGGTGAGTGCGAGACTGAAAGCACAGTAGAGTAGAAAATGACGCCATTATATTGTTACCGGCGAGATCCCTTCCGCAAAATTAACCAGATCTTTTTCTGCTTCTTCACGGAACAGCTCGATCGTGTCCTTCAACGCCACTAGCTACATTTACACTCTCAATCTTTTCGCATTGCAAAAATCTCCATGACTTTTGGTGTTTAGATTGATAAGTTAATGAAGAATGGGAGAAAATGGGCGTAGGTTTATACCTTTTTTTTGTTTGTTTATGGAAGCTGTGCAATACTTTAATCTAAAGCTGATTGGGGTAAGGTTTTGTTTCTTGTCATTTTACCGTTAATTGAGGGAACAATTGGTGGCTGGATCAAGAAGAGTGGCCGAAAAAAATTCCCTAGGGTCTAGCTTTTGCTGCGCATCTCTCCAATGTCTATCCTCTTTTCTTTTGTTAGGTCTAGGTATTTTATAGGTGGGGACATGGGTAGGGTTTAGTAATGAGTTGGGCTCAATTAGGTGGGTTTTGGGTATTTGGGCCAGGGAAAATTAAGGAAAAATGGCCCAATTCAGGTCTCTTACTAAGACAGCCCACTTATTCTATTTATTTTATAATTGTTTATTAGTTATTTTTTCTAATTTTATTAAAATGCTTGACACTAAAATCTATTTCCTATCCATTAGTAAAAATGCAAACTAAAACATATTTAAACTAAAAATGCAAGATGGACCAATTTTCTTTACATTTTGTTCTAAAACAAATTGATACTAAAAAATGTGAAATTAAATTCCTAAATGCAAATGCATATTTTTTGTATTTTTTTTATATGAATTTTCATGCAACTAATTGATACGCAAAATTGTAAAAGAAAATAAGGAAAATTTGTTTATTTTGAATTTTATGGGAATAACTCATATATAGGGTAAAAATCACGTGCTCACAATAGCTTAGAATAGCTTCTTCATTTTACATTTTTCCCCGGTGTAATAAGGAGTAAGTCAGCAGGTCTCAACAGTGTCAATGCAACAGTGAGTCCGGTAGTTTTTAAAACTGCCAGACCTTCCCGAACTACACTGACCTGATTCCTGTTTAGCCCAGGATATGTAGGCAACCTCTAAAGCAGGGTGCGGTCAAAAGGTTTTCAAAAATGCTTTCACGGAATGTGCCAATGTGCAAAAATCTCTCATTATTGCTCACTTGTCTTTGCACTGAAACTCTTCGTGTTCCCGAGCAAAGAGGGGCAGCTGTGAGCACATGATTTTTGCACTAAGCACTTAATTCCAAAATTAAAATAAAATGTTTTTGAGTGCAATTACTTGATTTGTTTGGAATTGGCTATACTTTTGAGTTTGAATAAGTAGAAATTAAAAAAAAAATCAAAAATAGGCTAGGTAATTAATTTGTTAGTTTAATTGATTAGATTTTAAGAAAATTAGCAAAATAGTTTAAGTAGGAGGAAATAAGAGGAAAAATAGCAGAAAAATTGCAAAAAATACTAGAAAATTTGAGTAAATAGGAAATTAGGTTTTATAATTTTCCATAAAAGAAAAAGAAAAAAAAGTATAAAAGGAAATACATAAAAATGATTAAAATCTGGAAAAAATACAAAAAAATACATAGGCATAATAAATTGGGCCAGGTATTGTCCAGATAATTGGCCCAGTCTGCTAAGCCCAGTGAATTGGACCACCCGATCCTTCAATTGGTTTTAATCTCCGCCGTTCATCTAGTTCAATCCAACGGTCCAGGTAATTAGCGGTTTAGTTTTAATTAATTAAATGTGAGATCAAATCTCAACCGCCCGTTTAGAATGATCTAACGGTTGATGGCTTAGGGTTTCATTTGTAATCAAACGGTGCCGTTTAAGTAACGCGCACCAGAGCCGTTGATCTCCCTTCAATGAACGGTCCAGATCACCTCGTATGACCAGCCTATAAAAGGCTTTGGTCTGAACGAGGGTCTTCATTTCGTGAACCCTAGAGACCGCCGCCCCAAACCCCTCTCCTTCATCTCCATCGTCTTCACCATCTTCAAACCTAGCCGGCCATGGCGGCCACCACTCCCACGGTGGTCGCCGACCTCTTTTGACTCCCCTCTCGTCTTCTCCTTCTTCTATTTCTTCTTCTCCATCAAAAAAGCCCCCAAGAACTCCCCTTCTCCATAAATCCCGGTCACCGGAACTCATCGCCGGTGACCACTAAAGTATGAACCACCGCCTCAAACCAATGCCAATCTATTCCCCTTTCTCTGATCTACATCCTTATACCACCGGTTCCCTTCGAATCACCCCCAGTCGCCTCGAATATCCTAAAAAAGGTCGTCGGAACCCTAACTTCGGCGACCCCCAAAATTAAACCACCAAGATCCAGTCTTTGTACCTCCCCAAAAACCCTTAGCCAAAGCCTCAACACGGAATAAGGACGTTAGAACGGGTAGTGATTCATGAATATTTGAGTTAACAACTTGCCGATGAGCTAAGTTTAAAGCAAAGTCAACAATTTAATCATGACAAGTACTTGAGTCGCTAGGTTAAAATATTTAAGTTCCGTTAATGATTGTTTAAACTGGTGGTTGGTCTATTCGTAAACATAGGTTCAAATTTGATTAAGTTTTCTTTAAAGGGTGAATAATTAGATTTGGAGGCAAAGCAATTAGGATGAACTGGTGATGATGAGAGGTGTAGCTCACAATGAAACTGGTAAAATAGTAAACATCTGTGATTAATAATTTAGCTTCTCTTTTGATACTGTAAATAATTAGTTGAATCACTTAACTTGGTTTTCTAGGTAAAAGGGCTACTTCCTTAGCAAATAATTAGATATTAGTATAAAATCTTAGTTGTGAGCATATGGTGATTACGGATTGGTTGAGCTTTCATTGATTATTGTTTTATGTACCGATTCCCTTATCAACAATAAAAGTGATCTGATTTCGTTTTAAATTTTGAGTGCTGGTTTCATTATGTATTCTGTGTTATATCTTTGTTATTACATTCTGGTTTGGGCCCTGTGCAACGTTGGGCCTGAACTGTTTTTACGAGGTCTGCCTAGTCTACTAATCGAAGGCTTAAAGACCATCTGGGCCGTGGAAACCTGGGCTGGCCCTTTACGGATATGTTTAAATGATTGAAGACCAGGCCCCAATAACAATAGAAATTAAATGGGCCCGGAATACTTAGTGTAAGTAATAATATGGCTAAGGGAAAAACCATATAGAAAATATAGTCAAATATTAGCATTGAATCCTTAATGATATTTGGGACGAGCCTCGCCCGACTTAAAATAAGCGGGGCCCCCATTTAGTAATGGTTTAACATAATTAGACTCGGGAAGACTACTAGCTAATTCCATAGTCTTACCCAAAACAATTGAAAGCCGATAGACTATATTAGGGCACGATTTTAATATACCTTCCATTGAACGAGTGTGCACTTGGTGCGACTCAAATCCAAATCTCGGCAAAGCTGAAATACACCGAAAGTCATAGGCGTACTGGTTGCGGTATGACTCGAGGCGTATTTTCGCGATGTCGCAAATTCTTAAAAAGTAATATTTATGTAAAAAGCACATTATGTTGTTAAAACCTATAATTGAGTCAAACAAAAGTCAAGAACGACAGTGGAGCGACCGTGCTAAAACCACGGAATCCGGGAGTGCCTAACACCTTCTCCCGGGTTAACAGAGTTCCTTATCCGGACCTCTGCTTCGCAGACATTTATAAGAGTCAAAATTCCTCGGATTCGGGATTAACCGGTGACTTGGGACACCATTGTCATTCCCAAGTGGCGACTCTGATTAATCTCTAATAAAATCCCGAACCGATTGTCCTTTAATTGGAAAAACTCCTTCCCTTACATTATTTTATCCGTCTTGGGTAATTGAGCGTCGGGGTTTACCCTACAAGTGTATTTATACGCTTTTAAGTGTGTTGGGGTAGTAAAAAGGGAGGTGTGACAGCTCCCAAGGGATAGATGAGGCTAGGTAATTAGCCGAAAAATGGTTATTGGTTCAAGAATGTAAGGTGTCCCTGGTTGAAAAAATTATAGGTGTCAGAGGACCGACTTCACTAGTAGAGCACTTTCTCCAATGTGCGCAAATAGAGATGCCACTTTCAATGATGGACACAGGCCCTTGTGTTAAAGTAGCATCGAGTTTCGCTTGGAAACCGACAAGTTTCTAGATTTCAAATAAGTTGTAGCCTTTCTTTAGTCCAGTAGGTCAATTAAGTTGCCTAAATCTCTTCTTTATCTGCTGCTCTGTAGCTGCCTTTCTCGCTTCATCTTCGGCTTTCAAAATTGTGAACTAACCTCTTCCTTTTACAACTAGACAACTGACAGATAAGCTGGGCATCTAAAGAACATAAGATTCGAGCAGCCGCCGGGCATAAAAGTCATATTATCAACTAGGGAAACTGGTACAACCAGGCATCTCAAACATTGATAAGGGAAGAATCAGGCTTTCATTAGGATGATATTCCTTTCATCTGAATGGTAAGGCTTGCTAGTTTCTATCAAACTAGGAGGATTGACATTTGGCTAAGACGTGATCTATCTCTTTCCTTGGTTGTAATGGAACTTTGATTTTATTTAGCGAGGAACCGTTTCACTCGGCATCGAATGATCAAAGCTAAAAGCTTTAGGCATCTTTTGAGCATGTTCAGCTTCCAAAATTCCTGGAGTCCTACGCCACGACATTATCATTAACAGTAAAAAAAATACCAATATAAAGATGAATTTTGTTATAGAAATTAAAAAGGCTAATGTATAGGTCTAAATACTTACACTAGGAGTAACTAGTAAGGTCTATGAAGAAGGAAGATGAAACAATTAAAAATTTCGGTTGAGAAAGAATAGGAGAATATGAACTAAAGCCCTAGCCGTAAGGGTAAAGCCGTAATTTTATTATTTTTATTGGGTTATCGGTTAACCCACTAATAAAATTGGGAAACTGACGCCTGAACTGATAACCCAGTAATAAAATTTTTTAGATCGTTACCGAACTATTGACCCAATAATCTAATACCGATAACCTAATAAATAATTAATAGTTTGGATTATCGATTTAACCCGATATATGCAACCCTAACAAAATACAAGTGGTGCATACACAAGATACAACATGTATTGACTGTATTTGTATCGACTATATTCATTTGCACAACAAATACAACCAAAACAAAATACAGAAAATAGAATGATCTCGTTGTAAATCGAACCCGGGTGCTCAAACCAACTAAGCTACGTGAGTTTGTTTCTTTCTTGTTTCTGTTCAAAATAATTTTCAAGTACTACATCTGGATTTGCTATAAGTTTTTAAATATAGCAAGGAATGGTCATTTTCTGAAAGTATAACTATGTATGGTAAATACAGTGTATATATTTGCTATGCCACATAATTTCCCTTTTATGTAGCCGATTAGGTATAGTAACTGCTGTATTAATTCTTTTGTCATGACCCAATTTAAGATCATGACCGGAACTTAGGAGCAAGTGTCCCTAAGTAAGCCTCATTGATATTTTACATAAAAAATGGACAGAGTTTCCCCTATTTTTGTACTATCCAAAAAAACTTCCTATCGCAAAAATCAAGAAACCAAATATCCTAATATCAATCCAACCAACAATAACTTTATCCGTTAACCAAAACAAGTCCCAACCATTATAATACACCTACTAACACCCACAAATACTAATTTATCTCCAAATTCGATATGAAAGTGCAATACTCGTCATAAGTATATAATAACAAAAGAATACTTATGACACTAAAAGAATGACTATGGAGCGACTCTATGAGTTAAATAGAAAAGAAGATAAAAAAGAAATAAACTCTTCGCCCACACTAATAAGTGTGGGGCTTACCAGGAACTATCAACTCGTATACTCTAATTAACGGAATCCTCGCTCGCGTTAATTGCTGTCTATGTAAAAACAAATAGCAGGGAGTGAGTCACTCGCGCAGTGATTAATAACACTTAACCACAATCATTTTTAATAGGGACAAGTCAGAAAATATTATTGTATAATAATCATAAATATCATGAAATAAATGCCCTTTTAAGAATGTGTAACAACAATCTTTCTTGTTTGTTTTCATGTAAGAAGGAATCAATTAACAGTTCAGTAATAAACTCTGTAAATATTGTCATATCAAATTATATATTTGGGAGGTTTTCAAGAAAGGATCATGTAATATGTATCACTGTATGGATCCCTTCGTAAATTCCATGCCTTATGACGAAAGGGGAGTCGGCATGGCGGGTGAGAAAGTGAGCCGGATCATAGTAAATGTTTATAATATTGTGGCCACTGGTGATGATGTTGATGAGATTGCAAGATTGAAGGCTTATCTGAGCCGCACCTTCAACATAAACTTGGCATGCTAAGGTACTTCTTGGACAGAGAGGTTTTCGAGATCTATAAGAAGTAGAGTCATCTCTCAAAAGAAGTATGCCCTTGATTTGAAAATAAAAGGGATGTTAGGTTGCAAGGACGCAATTGG
The DNA here is from genome assembly GCA_032618575.1 of Nicotiana noctiflora. NCBI lineage: Eukaryota > Viridiplantae > Streptophyta > Magnoliopsida > Solanales > Solanaceae > Nicotiana > Nicotiana noctiflora. Next base: position 305,043 of record JASVEL010013330.1, on the reverse strand, counting down.
CGCAATAGAAGAAAATCATAAGCTTGAAGAAAAGAGAAAAGAACTCTTCGATGATGCAGGCATCAGAGGCGTGTGGGAAAACTTAGATATCTTACTATTACTAGACCCGACATTATCTATGCTGTAGGGTTGGTCAAATATTACTGTAGGTCCCTACTCGAGGGAAAACTGTAAATGTACGCCAGTTCTACCTTCCCACAAACGGGAGCTATAATTGTAATCGGTAATCTATGAACACAAGGTGCACCAGGTTTAACGAACCCGCCGTTAGCTACGGGATCCTTCAAAGTCTCCTCCCATTTATACTTGTCTTTATATCCATATATACTCATAGGAAAATATTTTAAAATAATATAGGGTATTTCGGTTCTTATCAAATCATGTAATTTCATTTCGATAACAGTAAATTCAAGTAACGGTAAAACATATCTAGTGACAACAAGAATATTTAAAAAAACGGCAATAATCCAAATAACTATTTCGGAATCATATCGAGTAAAAGATTTGTCCCACATGCAACTTAAAATAATCGGCAACATATTCATATTAAAAATCATGTGTAAATCATGCAAGTTATAAAAATATTAACTACGATAAGATTACTATTCACAGTATTCGTGCAAAAATATCAAACTTGTCGTTGCAGCAGTTCATTCGACTTCCTCATCTACCCATATCATTACAAAATTAGTTTATGTATTAACTCCACGAGTACAAGGCTGGTTCCCGTTTTCCCCAACTCTTTCTTTTCTTATTGTATTAAAATCCTTAAAGAAAAAGGACTCAAAACTCCTCTCTAGTTTGCAGTTAAACCACTCCTCTTTTTGTAGGCTTTGATCCACCTAGATTTTATTATTTAATTACTTGTTTATTTATTTTGTTTTTTTTCTCTTTTGTATTTTTCTCTAATAAAGGATAATTATTCCCTTATATACATATGGGTATTACATTCTCCACACCTTACAAAATTTGGTTCCCGAATTTAGCTCAGGTATATACCTATAGACTCAAATAAATGTAAATACTTGACTCGTATAATATCTTTCACTTCCATTGTAGCTTTTTCAATTGCATAGTTTCTCCATAATACTTTTACGAACACAATTTCTTTCGAATGTAGTTTTCTTACTTGTCTATCAACATTAGTAGTTGGCACTTCGTCATAAGTTGATTTCTAATCAAGTTGCGTAATTGGTGCTTAAAGCACATGAGATGAGCCCATATACATTTTTTTGGAATAGAAATATGGAACACAAGATAGAAAATAAATAACCCCACCCCTTCGAGTATCTCTTATAATCTTACAAACCTTGAATTTATCTTTCATGTTTTTCCAAATTGTATCACACCTTTCATAAGGGAGATTGGTATGATCACTCGGTCTCTAGCTATAAATTTTAAGTCTATTTTTGTTCCTTTTATTTGCGCAAGACTTTTGTCTGCTTTGTGATGTAAGTAATACCTATCTGATCAACTAGGCCTTACCAATAGCTTGTTACACTACTAAGCCTGAACCCAATACATTAGCATCATTGTTTTAATCATCTAATAAGGGAGCGAATTCGTCACCACGTTTCATACAATGCCTTGCTCTAACCTAAAGTTATCATTATAGGTAAGTTCATCCAAAGGTTAAGAATCATCCCAACTATCTTCAACAACAACAACAACAACAACCCAGTATATTCCCACAAGGTGGGGTCTGGGGAGGGTAATATGTAGACAGGCCTTACCTCTACCCGAGAGGGCAGAGAGAATCATCCCAACTATCTTTAGAGAGAAAATATTCAAGCTCATTAACATGTCCTCCAAGATTTGTGTAGTACGTGGACTGCCTGTTTGACTACAGATGAAATGTAGTACTAAGTTCTAATCGTGTACCCAATATTTCTTGAAAAGATTTTCAAATGTGCTAGGTAAATTGTGATCCTTGCTAGTGATGATGAACACGGGAATCTCGTGTGAAGTTAGAAATTTCTTTCATGTATATTTACGCATATCTTGCCCCGCTATATGTAGTTTTGATCGATAAAATGTATGCTAGTTATTTAATAATCTCATCTATAATTACCCATACAATTTAATGACATATAAGTATTCAGGGTAGTCCCGTCAAAAAACACATGATAATTCCATTTTTAATAACCGGGGGCGGTGAGTTCGATCCTACATTCCTGAAGTAGTTTTGACCAACCTTTGCCACTGAGCTATGACTTTTTATTATTAGAAGGGTGTTCAATATGTATTACATATATAAATTCTAATATTTTAACTATATATACGGTATTATTATCGGACGAAGGTGGTCAGTTGACCACCCTTGCTACCATGTAGCTTCGCCCCTGTCTATAACCCGTCTACATGTGCTACACATGATCTATTAGCTAATTGAAAAGAAAAAAGAATACCCTCATTGCCAGGAGTTATATCTTTGAATTTACCAGCTAGGACGTCACCTTAGTATTTGCAGAATCGCTCACTTTCGTATTAACTAGACTTTATGCACACTATATCAGGCTTGACCAATATCCAATAATGCCTTTGAATTTTTTTTTTTTCACATTGAATCTTATACGTGTACCCTCTAGTCATGCATATCTTTGTCAAGAACTATCTTTATAGGAGCTATATGCGCCAAATTACCCATATTTTTTTTCCAATGCATAAGCCAAAATATATATCTTTCTCGAAAAATACCAAATAATATATTTATATCTTCAGTAGTTTCCTCCATCGTCATTGCTAAATATTTATCTCTATGCTGGTTTAAATGTACTTCAAGCTCTTGTGCTACGTATAAATCGCATAGGTTTCTTCGTATAAATAATGCCCTACTAGTGTGACCATCTCCGGATCATGAGTGGCATAATTCGACTTGAGCTTCTTTAATTTCCTTGAAATATAAATTATCACACAACCATTATAAATGAGAAAATATCATAATTCTACCCTCGAAGCATCATAGAACATCATGATTTCTCTATAGCCTATTATAATGAGGCTAAAATTGGTGTGGTTGTCAAACATGTCCGAGTTTCTGGAATCTCATCATTTACTCCTTCATCCACTAAAATTTAGTAATTTTTCATGTTAACTTGGTGAGTAGTGGTGCTATTCTAGAGAAATCCTACACAATTACCTGTAGTAGCTTGTCAAGCCAAAAAAAATCAATCTCTGTAGGAGAAATGAGTCTCGACCATATATGAACTACTTCTATCTTCTCAGAATCTACCATATTTTCATTCTTAGATACCACGTACCCTATGAATACCACCAAATCTAGCCAAGATTCACAATTAAAGAATTTATCATTAAGTCGATATTCATGCATTGTTTGCAACATATTCCTCGGGTGAACCTCATGCACTTTCCGGCGACAAGAATATACCAGAACATCATCAATAAAAATAATAACAAATATAGGGAGAATTATCTTTAAAAACCTATTTATTAAATCCATGAATGCAACTGAATTATTGGCCAATTTAAAAGGTATTACAAAAAACTCATAGTGCTCGTACTAAATATTGAAAGTCGTCTAAGGAATATCTTTGTCCCTAATTCTAACTGGTGATAATAACATCGAGGATCATTTTTTTTTTTTTTGGAAGTGGCAACTCCCTTTAACTATGAAATAGGCTATCTATATGAGAAAAATATTTTTTTTGCACATTTCCACCTTATTTTAATTGCATGTGGTAGATGTATATTCATAAAGACCTGCCTATTCTTTTTTTACAAAAAATATCAGTGCCCCCCAAAGTGATATGTTCGGTTTGATAAAATCCTTGTCATCAATAGGTTATATAACTCTTTATTTAGTTCTCTTTTCTTCGATAGTTCAATAAAATATAGGGTATTGATATAAGTTGTGTCTAGTGTCACGTCAATAAAAAATTTATTTCTCATACTCGGGTTAGTACTAGTAATTCCTTGTAAATACATCAAAGAATTCTCTCACTATTAATATTTTTATTTTTCAAATTAAGTTTCACATCTCTTGAATCCCTTTACAAAAGTTACAAGACCATAACCATTCTTAGTCAATTATAGATCCGTTCTTAAATGATATAACCTCGTCTATCACTAGGATATAATTATTTCTATTTTTTTTTTACAATTTAGTTTACTAGATATGGCAATCTATCTATCTTCGCATGATAATAAAATATAATGTAGTAATATGATAATCAATCATACATATAAGCACGTCAAAATCTACAAGGTCAAGTACAATTTGGCTAGATATAATATCCTCTCTCCCAACTTGAATTTAATAAGCTTAATACAAAGTTTTAACGATAGAGATTCTTCCATAAATGTGGCAATTATTAAAGGATCTCATAATATCTCAAGATGTTATTTATCTAACTCTTCGTCCCATATAAGAAAATAAATTCATACTGCGAGATTTTCTAGTCTCTACCTTCTTAAATGAATTCTTAGTTTCATGCAATTACATCCTGTTCGTAAATTTTTTTTTTTTTTTACAAGTTCAACTTCCACATAATAGGTCAGAGTCTTTGTATGTTAGATTATTGCCTTTTTAAACAGTTAACCAACCATTAGACAAACCTCTAAACCTAAGGCATCACGTACCTAGCTAGTTAATAAAGTGACAAAATACATAGGTTACCACTTGATCTATGGACCAAATCCCCCTTACACACTTTCTGGCAGCAAAAATTATTTTACATACTTAACCTTTCAAAAGTGTATCTAATACACACTATTTTTTTCTTCACCAGTTTTGTAGAACATGTGTAATGTCATGCACCAATAAAATTATGACACGTGTCATTACTATGTTTTAAGAATAAAATACTTTAATTTTCAACTCCACCCTTTAACCATCTTCTCCCTCTCATCTCTTTCTCTTCTCCGGCAAAGTACAAGAAAAAATCCACCAAAAATTAAAACACTTTTTCCTTCCTCCATTATCACCGCATTTTCACTGTTGTTACCGCGCGTCATAGCTGCCACCAACGTTGTAGCTACCATCATCACCATTAACGTTCAAAACAAAACAACAAATACCACAGTCCCCCTTCTCCACACCCATTTAAAAAAAGAATCCTTTGTTTGAAAACGAAAAGTTCAGCAGCAATTGAAGAGAAAAATACTTTAAATGTTTGTTATGATTCTTTTTATACATGGGAAGAAACATAATGTCAAGCTGAATTATAACTTCAAATGTTAAACCCACTTTAAATTGGCTTTAATTTGTTGTAGTGAGAGTTTGCCGGAAGGTGATTTGGTGAAGAAATGAAAAATAATTTTTTCTGTGTGGGTTGTGGGGGGGGGAGGATCTAAGCTAGGATGACAAGGAACAAAAATGAAAGCCAAATCTGGTTTCCCCTATTCTGGTTTCTTTTTACTATCAAATTAAAAAATTATATAAGGAAAAACAGTTATGCCACGTGGCATTTAATTAAGGATCTGAATATAATTTTAGAGGTTATACGCGCTCAATGTTTTAGTTAAACACGCGCATGCCATCTGGAAAAAATGATGTGTCTTAGATACACTTTTAAAAGGTTGAATATGTAAGATGATATTTACCATCAAAAAATGTATAAAAGGGATTTGGTCCATAATTCAAGTGGTAACTTACTTATTTTGCCTAATAAAGTCCGGTGTTACATGTCAGTACATCCATCATCTGAATTAATTTTTTTAAGTACCTATCAGGTTTGCACTTTCGACTGTCGAGAAGACGAATCATTAAAAGTTTACTAAACTTATTTCTAAGTCATTTGTGTCACTCATAACCGTGTCCCTAATAATATGGTTCTATTCCATATATTCATCATATACTCCAGTCGATCTAGATCAATAGGTCTCTCACTGAAACATTATAGAGCTCATAATACTTTATGTATTTCTTCAAGAACCTCTGAGGAGCCTCTACATTATCAGAAATTGGTATACTTAGTGGCTTCAATTTTAGGAACTCTATTAGCGAAATATCTTGGTTCCTAACTTAGTCTAAATACATGAGGCTTCTAGTTCTAGTGCCCTTTGTTGTTGACCATTCTTCTCTTGTCTATCCAATATATATATCCATCGAGAACTCCATTTACCTTGCATGAAGGTAATTACTTTTGTAATGGCACTCTCCTGGTGCTATAGTTGTAAACTTGTGCTAATTTCAAGAATAGACTCTATTACACATCTTAGCGATAAGACTCTCATTATGAAAAAACAGGCCTTTCATTGGCCTTATCTACTGCTTTTGTCACTTTTCAATGTTAGGAGACGATTGCCTATCCAGTAGCAATATTTGATGTCTTTGAACCTCTAGCGAAATTTTATTATCGAGTGATTGATCTGAGTAATATAGGAAAAGGATAACGATGATAGATTCAGTTATTTGATCCTAATCACCACACACGTATGGAAGAATAAGAAATAAAGAAATACACATTCTATCATGCTCTCGCAGAATCATGATTATGGGAATGACCGGCTATATAATCATAATTGAGATTTTACTACCGATATGTGTTCCATTAGTTACAAGAATAACCTAGGGCTTTGATACCAACTTTGTCACGATCCAATTTAGGATCATGACCGGCGCTTAGGAGCAAGTGCCCCTAAGTAAGTCTCATTGATATTTTACAGAAAAATGGACAAAGTTTTTTTGATTTTTGGACTATTCCAAAAAACATCCTGTTGCAAAAATCAACAACCAAACATCCTAATACCAATTCAACCAACAATAAATTTATCATTAACCAAAACAAGTCTCAATCATTATAATACACCTAGTAACACCCACAAATACTAATTTATCTCTAAATTCAATAAGAAAGTGCAATACTCATAAGAAGTCTATAATAATGAAAGAATACGCATCACACTAAAAGAATGACTATGGAGTGGCTCTATGAGTTAAATATAAAAGACAATAACAAAGAAATAAACTCTTCACCCACGCGAACAAGTGCGGGTCTCACCAGGAACTATCAACTCATATACTCTAATTAACGAAATTCCCACTCGCGTCAACTGCTATCTCTATAAAAAAAAATAACGGAAAGTGAGTCATTAGCTCAATGAGTAATAACACTTAACCACAACCATTTTCAATAGGGACAAGTGAGAAAACATGCTTGTATAATAATCATAAAATATCAAATAGATGCCATTTTTAGAATCGGTAACAACAACCAGTCTTATTTGTTTTCATGGTAAGAATCAATTAACAATTCAGTAATAGATACTATAAATATTGTCATATCAAATCTTATCTTTGGGAGGTTTCCAAAAAATAATCATGTAGTCTGTATCACTGTATGAATCCCTTCATGAAAAGAGTCAAATATAATTGTAGGTCCCTACTCGAAGGAAACTGTAAATGTATGCTAGTTTTACCTTCCCACTAGCGAGGTCTATAACTGCATGTAATCGGTAATCTATGAACACAAGGTGCACTAGGTCTAACGAACCCGCCGTTAGCTACGGGATCCTTCAAAGTGTACTCCCATTTATATTTGCCTTTATATCCATATATACTCATAAAAAAAATATTTTAAAGCAATATATGGCATTTTAGTTCTTATCAAATCATGTAATTTTATTTAGATAACAGTAAATTCAAGTAACGGTAAAACATATCTAGTGACATCAAGAATATTTAAAATAAAAGTAATCATCTCAAATAACTATTTCAATATCATACCGAGTAAAAGACTTATCCCACATGCAACTTAAAATAATTGGTAATATATCTATATTAAAAATCACGTATAAATCATACAAATTATAAAAATACAAATTGCAATAAAATTACTACGCACAATACTCGTGCAGAAATATCAAACTTGTCGTTGCGAGCACTTCGTTTGACTTCCTCAACTATCTATATATATCGTTACAAAATCAGTATATGTATTAACTCAATGAGCACCAGTATAGTCGTTTAAGTTTTGTTGAACTTAATTCTTTCCTTGTTTTCATTCCACGAGACATGACTTATTTTTTGTGGATCAACTAGTATACCCAACTCTCAGGATATCTTGTTTAATTCTCAAATAACTGAACTAGTCCAGTATCTTCTTAAAAAATGTTCATATAGTTTATTTTCAATAATATTAAAGAACAAAAGTTTTTTCCCCGTACATAGGAATCGGACGTAATTTAAAATATCATTGATGCTTATAATATTTCTTATTGATTACTAGTTTTCTATATTTTGTGGAATCATTCAAACGGAAACGAAATTTAAAAACGTTACCAGAAGAAAAGAACTCATATTGATTATCTATTTTAGATGCGCAAGGCTGGTTCCCGTTTGCCCCAACTCTTTGTTTTTTTATTGTATTAAATCCTAAAAGAAAAGGACTCAAAATCATTTCTAGTTTTCAGTTACGCCACTCCTCTTTTGGTGTAAACGTGTCTAACGGGTGGGCCGGGCCGGGCCGGGCCTGATTTTTAAAACCCCGTACGGGTTCCTTACTGGGCTGGTTCCGGGCTCTCCCTTAACGGGTTTAATGGGTTGGAGTTTTTTCGGGTAAAAATTGACCCGTACGGGTTACGGGTTAAAGGGGCCGGGCCGGGCCGGGTTTGACTTTTTTTTTTGCGTAATTTTGTATAACTATTGTAATTTATTTAAAGAACACAAAGTAAACGATACTTGTGCACTTATAAAGTTTCAATGTAAGACTTTAAGTTTGTATTTCAAAAATAAGTTAGATGATTTAGTTTCAATTTAAGACTTTAAGTTTGAAATTGAAATTTGAAAATTGAAGTTTCAAATTTCAATTTAAGACTTTAAGTTTGAATTTCTAAATAAAAGTTTTAATATAAGACTTTAAGTTTGATTTCAAAATTAAAGTTCCAATTTAAGAATTTAAGTTTGAAACTTTAAATTTGACATTCAAACTTAAATTGTTAAAGTTTCAATTTAAGATTTTAAGTTTGAATTTCAAAATTAAAATGTTAAAGTTTCAATTTAACACTTTAACTTTGAATTTCAAATTTAAAGTTTCAATTTAAGTTATATTAAGAATTAGTATTACTTTAAAATATAAATTAAAGAATAGAAGGAATATGAGAAAAATTGCACTTGCTGCAAATTGCAAGTGCTTCTTTTATTTCATATTTCATAACTCAAATTTGAAACTTACAAATTGAATGTTTACATCTTTTAAGACTTGAACAAATAACAATAAGTAAATTCAAATATTTTGCATTGCCATGCTAAGTTCATTATAATCAATATGAAGTGATTGGCATTCTTCTGGAGTATTTAATTCGGATGGGTGACCACTTGTTAATATATCTCCAAGTTCCTCGTCTTCTGGGCGATCAACATCTTCATGTCCTTGATTTCTTCTTGCTGATCTAATCCAATCTCTCATACATACTAAAACTTCCAAAGCATTGCTTCCCAATGAGTGACGCGTATCTCCAAGTTGTTGTCTTGCTTGGCTAAATGCACTCTCGATTACAGAAGTGACGCGTATCTCCAATTTGAGTGTTAGAAAAAGTAGAAAAAATATTAAAACTTTCATCTAATCCTTCATCTTCAGTCAATGTAGCAGAAGTGCTACATTGCATAATAGAATTATTAACATTACCTGCAGCTTTATCAATTACATTTGCATAATAATTATATATTTGCTGTAAATAATCATTTAAACTGTTCATAGAAGTATATAAATTTGGGGTTTCAGTTTCCACAATCTCCATATAAGTATATAAAGCATTCATTAATTGATGACAATCAGACATTTTAATTGAAAGATTTAAAACTGCACCAATTAAGTAAATCGGAGGAATTGGAAAGAAATATTTTTTGAATTTGTCTTGCATATTTGTCACAGCAGCCGTATATTTTTCTTTTTTCTTAAATTCAAAGAGCAGAAAAGAAATTTCCGCTATATGTACTAAACCCATAGCAATAGTATGGTAATAAGATCCAGAAAACTCAACAGTAGCAGTATAAAATTTATGTAAAAATTTAACAACATCATTAATGACCGCCCAAGTATCAGTTGTTAACATACGACTTGGATTCGTACAATGTGCATTAGCAACTTCAATTATTGGATATCTATATTTATAGCAAACTTTTAAAAATAAATATGTATAGTTCCATCTAGTAATCCTCTAGTAGTAGGGTTAATAGTTGTTTGACTATCATCACCATCTAGGCCCCATTCTATCGGGTTTGAAACTCTCATATGCCTACTAAGCGTTCCAGTTCCCCCTAAATTTCCTCCAGTCAAATGTTTAAATGAATCTTTACAAATTTTGCATCTAACTCTATCAGAACCTTCAATTAATTCAAAAAAATTCCAAACCTTACTTCTTTTTCTACGATTAGTCGTCGGAGCCGTAGGTGGTCTACCACTAGTGCCACGACCACCACCCCTTGTACCAACTCCAACACTACCTACCCCAGCACTAGGTGCACTAGTAGTTGTAGCAGATATCTCTTCTTCAATTCTTATTTCATTATCTTCTATTCCATAATCTTCTTGTAATTGATCATAATCTATATTTTAATTAGGCGATGTTTCAGGAACAATAGATATTGGGCTGTTACTACCAGATGCTGAAGAATTACCTCTACTTTTACTCCCCCTACCAGTAACTTTTCTACACGTTTTTTTAGCAGCACTAAACATATTGTGAAATTTAAGGAATAAATAAGCACAAAATAAATATGCATTTAAAATTAATAAGAGAAAGAGTTGGAGGGAGTGCACCGAATTGGAGCACTTGGTTATGCAATTCCGAATTTCCGATGTTACCACGAACAAACGTCAAGCCAATATTCCAACTTGAAGTTCAAAACCCGAATGATAAAATACTATAATTGAATTTCAATTATTCATCAAATATGAGCCAAATAAATTCGAAGATGAAATGAGAAATTATTAAGACTTGAAGTCTTGAACTAGATAATTAGAGAATAGTGAATGAGAGAATTTGAGAGTGAGATGAGAATTTTGAGTGAGAAATGAAGAAGAGGGGGGGGGGGGTATTTATAGATTTACATAAGGCTACATTTGCAAATTAAAAATGTGTTAAAAATTAAAAAAAATGGCCAAAAGTTAAATAGATCCGTTGGCCAACGGATTTCTGTGATTCTAGCCGTTTGGGGTGGGCCCCATAAATCTGAATTTAAAAAAAAAAAAAAAATCGACCGTTGAACCGGGCCGGGCCGGGCCTGTTTACCCGTTAAGGGTACTGTTTTGCCGGACCGGGCATAACCGGTTCCAGTTAACCGTTACACTATATAATCCGGAACAAACCATACCCCATTATAACCCAGCCCACCCGGCCCCATTTCTACCGGTCTGGGCCGGTCCGGTTTCTACCGGTCTGGGCCGGTCTAGAACCGGTCCAACCCAGCCCGTTTAATAGGTTTATTTTGGTGGGCTTTAACCCATCTAGATTTTATTATTTAATTACTTATTTATTTATCTTATTTTTTCTCTTTTGTCTTTTTCAATTAAGCTCTAATAAAGGATAATTATTCCCTTATTTTATATATGGGGTATTACATCTTTACACTATCGATATTTAACTTTAAATCCAGAAAACAAAATATGTTCAGTTATTGAACGATGCAAGACTACAAGAGTTATGCTCAAAATTTAAGAAGTTCATTATTAGGGGAGAAATTCAAAAATAGTCAGATTCATCACTGGTCGTTGAAAAATATTCAAGTTTTAAAAATCATCGAAATTTAGCTACTTTAAATCTGAGCGAAAACGCTGTTCAAAATCCAGAAAATATGCCCGCAAATTTTGTGGGAGTTCTCGCATAAGTATGCTTGAACTCCTGTAATTTTACGGGAGTTCCAGGATAACTATGCTGGAACTCCCGCAAATTTTACTGGAGTTCAAGCATAATTATGCTAGAACTCCCGCAAATTTTATGGGAGTTCCAGCAAGTATAATTGTCCAGTATAATATATTGAAGTTTGGAGCATTGGTACTCCAGTCTCCCGCAAATTTTACAGGAGTTAGCAAAGTATACTGGTCCAGCATATTAAGCTGGAGTTCGTACACAAATGCACCAGAACTCCCATATATTATACTGAACCGGTCCCTGTTGCAGCAAAATTGTGTCTATTTTTCATTGACTTGATAAATGCTAGCTATTTTTTATTGACCACTATAAAAACTGGCTATACCATGATATTTTAAATGGTTTTGCGTAGCCCATGGACGGGATATTGGGCTTGCCTTATTGGAGTACTGGAAACTCAAATATAAAGAGAAAAAATAAAAGTAAAAATAGCAAGGTATAGCCAGTTTTTGGACTGGTCAATCAAAAATAACCAGCGTTTACCAAGCCAATGAACAATAATCACTATTTTGCTGCAATATAGACCGGTCCAGGCGTCCGGCATAATATACTGGAATTCGGAGTACTTAATGTATGAAATCCAGCATATTATACTGGGTCGATATATTTTGCCAGCTCCAGTATAATATACTGGAGACTGGAGCATCAGTGCTCCAAACTCGAGTATATTATACTAGACCAGTATACTTACTGGAACTCCAGTATATTATGTTGGAGTTCTAGTGTACTTATGTTGGAACTCTATCATATTATGCTGGAGTTCCAACATACTTATCTTGGAACTCCAGTATAATATGCTGGAGTTCAAGTATAGTTATACTGGAACTCTAGCATAATATACTAGAGTATTTTTTCGAATTTTGAATAGTATTTTTGCTTAGATTTATCTTTACATAAAAAAATGGCTAAATTTTGATTACTTTTGAAATTGTGCTATTTTTGAACGACCAATAATAATCTGGCTATTTTTAAATTTCTTCCAAAATAAAAAAGAAACTACAATCTTTGGCCATTTTTAAGTAGTTCATTTTAAAAATTGGTCAATTCATATAATATTACTAATATTAGCCAATTAGCTATTCGTAGCAAAAAATATCAAATTTTTACTTTCTTTTGAGTGGGTGTTATGATAATAGATTGGATACATCTTAAAGAGATTGAATCTCAATTTTGGGATGATTTGATGAAGTTTTGTGGTGGTTTGAACTGAATATTCGAAGTATAAACTAAATATGAAAAAAAAAATAATGTATCACATTGGTACCATTTACGTAACACATATGTATCATATTTGTATCAATTGTGTATCACATGTATATCCATGTATACCTGTGTGTGAGATACATGTGTGATACTTCTTTGATACATGTGTCACAAAAGAATTTTGGAACTCAATTTAATTACGAATTTTGATACAAAATAAGTCCAAATCACTTCCAATTTTTCTCAAATTTTGTATATTGACTTATAATGAATCTCAACTATATCCATTGAAAAATTTACTTTTTTCCTTAAATTGTTGGAATATTATATATATACATTTTTTTTGTGTTTCATCACTATATTTGTTACCTCATCCATGAAATTTCCTTTCCGTCTTGCACCTAATATTGTTAATCACGCTTAAAAATATGGAAGATGACTTTTGCATGTAGTTCTTTGAGAGAAAGAACTTTATTCATTTGTCTTTTTAATTTTTATATGTGTTTGAATAGTTTTGGTAAGTCTATGACTAATGGCTAGAGGTTGGTAAGTTGAGACTTATTTGAGATATTTGTGTATGTTTTCCAAAATAAAAAGAGGTATTTTCAGAAATCACTATTATTTAGTGGCTATTAAATTCCTATAGCATCCATATATATAATTACTTCCTATAGCTACTATTCAGTTGTTACGGTAGTGTATTCGCATTGTTGTATTCATGAATACGACAATAAAAATGCCTAAAAATCTGGGTAATTCATATGTACGCGCATGCATGTATTCATGAATACTACAGCAAAAAGCACCTAAAATCAAGGCAGTCCAACTATACGCGCATGTATTCACATGTATTCATGCTGCTGTGTTCATGAATACATCAATAAAATCGCCTAAAACTAGGACAGTTCAGCTGTACGTGCATGTATTCACATATATTCGTGCCATTCAACAACAAAAAGCACCTAAAATCAGGGCAACCCAGTTATACGCGCATGTATTCATATGTATTCGCGCTATTGTATTCATGAATACAACCATAAAAAACGCCTAAAATTAGGGCAGTCCAGTTGTACGCGCATGTATTCACATGTATTCGCGCCATGTATCCATGAATACAGTAACAACAATCACCTTAAAAATAGGTATATCCAGTTGTCTAAGAGGGAGGAGACACATAAATAAAGTATTTCATGCCTCAATAGTGGTATATACCATAAATACTTATTTTGTAATAAAATATAAAAGATAGTTATGGAGAACAATATTTTAAAATAGTTTTGGGTTATAATAAATAGGGTGTATCCCCTTTTTTTTGCTAACTAAATATTTTTACTTGTCACCAAAGAAATTGTACAAAATCGTAGCAAACTAATACAGAGCTAACCAAGTAATTGTCCCACTACTTCATGATCTGAGAGAGCTATTCTAGAATCTAAACGTAAGTACTTCTTTTCTAGTTCTAATTGGAGCTCTCACACTACAAACACAAGCAATATCTCTAGCTAATGACTCATTATTTCTATACACTTTCTCAAAGATTCTCATGTTTCTTTCGATCAAAATGCTATGGACATATTCCGTGTATATCATCTTGAAAATCTGTGCATCTTGAGATTTACCCTTTGATCTACTAATAATCTCTTGTTGATGTTGTTGGCATCCCAGTATATACATTGGTCGCCCTTGTGCCCATTGAAGCATTCTATGCCATACTCCTTTAGAAAATTCGCGTTTCAGGAAGAGGTGCTTATTAGTTTCCTCAGAGCTTTGACACATCATACATTGAGTATTTATCTCTCCTCCCCCTTTGGTTAATCTATCAGGAGTTCGTAGCCTGACCTGCAGCTACAACCAAAGAGTAAATTTAGCTTTTAGTCGAGCAACAATGACAAACATCATGCATTTTCATGGCACTTTAGCTTTATCTCCTATCAGTTGTATGTATATTTGTCCCGTGATACTCTTTCTAGTTTTGAAGTTGCATTGCATTTCCTTCACTGTAGACCTTGCTTCCATAATCTTCCTAACCATCCAGCATGCGTGCTGAGGATAGCCACAGAGTTTATTGATTGACCCTTGATATAATATGTGTGAATCCATTTAATTCATAGTTTATCCTGCTTATGTGCTAGATCCCATCACGTTGTTGCTATAGCCAATTTATTCCAAAGATATAAATTTGTCAGGTTAAGACCACCTATACTCTTTGTAGAACATACTTTATCCCAGGAAACTAGAGCTTTCTTGATGATGGTATTGCTGTCTGGCCATATGTAGCTCTACAGTAAGCATCAATAGTCTTTAGGTCTTTAGAAGGTACACAAACAATTGGCCCTAGTAGGTTTGCACACCAAATAAAATAGTTTGGAGAAGTTGAATTCTTCCGGCGTAGGACAATTTCTTTGTAGTCCATGATGAGATCTATACCACTATATTATCTATAAGAGGTTGCCATTGTTTTAGGGAAAGTTTCTTGGTCGACAATGGAACCCTAAGGTATTTAAATGGTAGTTCACCATTAAAAAACCCCAGTTCATGTTGAATTCTTTCTCTGTCATATCTGCTCACTCCACCAAAGTATATTGAACTTTTTCCTAAGTTTAGTTTTAGACCTGAGGCTTCAGAAAATTTATTAAAGCAATGGTGTGGTGCAATCATTGATGAGATGTCACCTCTGGTAAAGAGCAAAAATTCGTCTGCAAACACAAGTGTGTGATTACTAGCTTTGAGCATCTCGGATGGTAATGAAATTTTGTCACATCTGTCATTCCTTTCAGCCTCCTACTCAAGTATTCCATTGCAATAGCAAAGAGGAAAGGAGGTTTACAACCGACAAAATAGCCACAGTTTAAAAAGTAATTGAAATTTAGCCACTTTTATATAAATATAAAATTTAAACAAAAACACCCAGGTCTAGGGACCTCGGAATTCGATTCCGGGCATACGACCAGGTCCCATATTTTTCCACGGACCCTCAGAAATTACCAGATCACGATTTCGGGTCCGTTTTCCCAAAATATTGACCGAAGTCAAACTTATCCTTTTTAAAGAAACTTAAAGAAGCAACTAGGATTATTCTTGCCCGAAATTTTTCTAACTTTCGGACCACCCGCCCCCGCAAGTCATAATTTAGCTAAAGCAAATGCGGAAAGTATTATTTAAGGAAACGGAGTTCGAAAATACAAAACGACCAGTCGGGTCGTTACAGGGATACTTATACATTTTTCCTTGATTGAATCATTCCCCTTATCTATTTAAATGTCATTTATGATAATTCATTGAATATTATATGCTACACCACCTATGATGACCCGGTCCGTCATCACGTGAGTTACCGTCCCGTTCCCCCTTGTTATATGCTTGTTCATGTTTCAATATATGTGTTCGGCGAGTTTGAGTCAATTCAGATCGAGTTTGATAGAAAAATGAAACAATTAGTCTCTTTGAAGAAGGAATAGTTGGGAAAAGTCAACCTAATGTTGACTTGTGAGTTGGAGGGATCGGAATCGAATTCTGATGATTTGTTTAGCTTCGGGAGGTCATTTGTCTCTTAGGAGAGTGATCGGAATTGAATTTGGAGGTCCGGTGTAGAAATAGGCTTGAATTGGCTAAGTTGGAATTTTGGTGAAATCCGATCGATAGTTGAGATTTTGATCCGGGAGTCGGAATGGAATTCCAACAGTTGCAGGAGCTCCACTAGGTTATTTTGGATATGTCTGCAAATTTTCAGGCCATCGAATATCGTTTGGTCGGGTTTTTGATTGGATGTTGGATTCGGAAGTTTTGGTTTAATCTTAGGCTTGAACCGGCCTTAATTTGATGATTTGTGTGTTTGAGGGTATATTTTTATGATTGGAACAAGTTCGTGTGATGATTTAGAGTAGATTTGTATTCTTCGTTGAGGTCTTGGGGCCTTGGGATGTTTTCGGAGGGTGCAACAGATGAGTTTTTCAAGTTGGTAATTGCTGGTATGAATGTAGTAGTGGTTTGCGCTTCTGCAGAAGGAGGACTGCAGAAGCGGCTCCGCAGAAGCAGAATAGTAAGCGCATGTGCAAGCCAGGGGTTGGCCAGGGGAGATACTGGAAAACTGGGAGAGAGGTCGCAGGGGCGGACCTGCAGGTGCGGAATCAAGTCCGCATAAGCGGAAATGAATGGCTTGGAGGATCTCGTGAAAGCAGAAAAAGTTCAGCTTAAGCGGTCTCGCAGGTGCGAGATTGGAACCGCAGATGCGGTCTTGAACTAAAGGAAGGTAGCAGAAGTGACCCATTTTTCGCAAAAGCAGACACGCGGAAGCGGGCAAGTTGCCGCAGAAGCGAAAAATGCCTTGGGTTTAATGTAGCAGAAAGGGGTCGAATTTCAAAACTCACAACTCATTTGGGGCTTCGAACCAAGAGGCGACTTTGGCAATTTTGAGGAGGAAATCGAGGTGCATCATCAGGTATGCACTCTTGGACTCAATTTATGTCAATATTGTCACACCTCCTTTTGGCGCTACCGCGAGGGCGCGAAGGAGTTTTTCCAATTAAAGGACAATCGAGACGGGATCAATTAAATTCAGAGTCGCCACTTGGGAAAATAATGGTGTCCCAAGTCACCGGTTTGATCCCAAACCGAGGAAATTTATGACTTTGTAATATAGTCTGCGAAACTAGAAAACTGGATAAGGAACTCTGTTAACCCGGGAGAAGGTGTTAGGCACTCCCGGATTCCGTGGTTTCAGCACGGTCGCTCAACTGCACTTTTTGCTTTTATCTGATTTCTTTATATATTTTAACTATGTATTTTTTATGCTCCGCTTTTATTTTTAGAAGAATTGCGACGTCACGAAAACACATTTCGAGTCACACCGCAACCAGTACGCCTGTGACTTTAATGTATTTCAGTTCCGCCGAGAATAAGATTTGGGTCAAATAAATGCGCACCCGTATTTAGGAAAGTAATTTACTTACAAATCGTGCCGAAAGAGTCTATCATTTTTATTAACTTCGGGAAAGGACCGTGAAATTCACTAACGGTCCTTCCAAGTCTAAGTTTTTTATAACAACTAATTTGAGGGCCCCGCAATTGTGTATTTTCGTTGGGCGAGGCTCGTCTCATTTTTATTATTAAAAGGCCAGTCCTAAAGCAAACTAAAATTTTCTATTTATTGGTCACTAAAGGGCCAATTAATTCAAAAATATAAATTCGAGCCTCGAATGCAAGTCCTTATTCAAACAAAAGGGAAGACCTTCTTAGCTTGAACCCGCTACCTAATTTGAAACTCAATTTTATATTTTTTAATTAATTTCTCATTTACCTATGTAATTTAAGAGTTACTTATAACAAATTTGGGCTTACAAAGGCCCAATTCCCGTAATACCTTAACAATTTTATTTGGGCTCAAGACAGGCTCAACGTGCATTTGGCCCAACACGACTTGAAACTTCAGATCTCATGGTCAGCTCAACATCTAATTCCCAATGGGATTCCATTTTTTCAGTGATACACAAAACAATAATTGAGCTAACATGCTAATTATTAAGGGATGTGGGATAATCATTATGATAGTAGAGTATTGAATTATAGATTTTATGACAAGTGGAACTTAAGGACCTATTAACGTCTAAAATAGACTAAATTATACAAAGGGTGCGACTATTGAATTTTTGAATGAAACATTGGACGACTAACACGATAAACTACAATTCCAGTTCGATTTCGATATTTCAAATGCTAACATTTAACTAAGTGGAGCATCATTACTCATGAGTTAATAGCAGAACAATTTACACATATATTGAAGTTTTAAGCTTAATCAAATGGCTAAAGAACGTTTATCGGGTTTTAAAATGAACATAAGATAAGCTTATACACTAATATTTATGTCCAGGTTTAGTTTTGGTAAACAATTAGCATACAAAATTAGAATACACTATATAAAAAATACTATTTTTAATTCAGAGTTAATTAGTCCACATTATTACAACCCTGTCTAACAGTCTATTTGAATTAGATAATCATATTTAGTTAACTATGACTCACGTCATTTCAAGGGTTCAGTTCAATAATCCAATATCATACAACATTTAATCACTAATAACTCACTTTAAAGATGATCCTAATTATGCATACATCTACCATTCGTATAACAAAAAACACATAACTAATGTCAACTAGGAAACACAAGCAGCCTTCAATTGAACAATGATCCTTGACTATATCATGTCTAACTTCAATCAAAAAGGATTACAGAATCGTGTACCTGGCAATTACAAAGAGGATAAATCAGTGGCAGCAGCAGAAGACACAACAATAACAACAGCAACAGGGTAGAACAACAACAACAGCCAGCCAACAGCAAACACCCAACAGACCAGCAGTAGCAAAACCAAACAATCACACCAAATAACAACCAGTGAAAAGAAACCCAACCAGCAGAACAAACGACCCATAAATAGATGCAAGAAACCCGTGTAAACTCCCAACAAGAACCCAATGAAACAGTAACCAAAAGTCTAATGGCCACCCAAGGAGAATTGATTGAAATCCCAGTAGGACCAGAGCACACGCAGGTAGAAGAAAGCACTGGTTTTTCTAATCTTCCTGTGTACTTGAACTTAAACACTTATATCTCACTCTGTTTTCTCTCAAAGAATATATCCCTATTCTCTGTTCTTCTCTAAGGTTTCTCTAGGTATCCCCGATCTCCCCCTTCAAAAAAACAGTCCCATACTTATAGTTTTGAATTCCCTCCTGAATGACTGCCACCAATTAAACTACTACCCCTGCCCATTCCTATCTCTGCCAGCCCATTATCCTCTCTGTTTTCACCACTAAGTTTTGCTTAAGTATGGGCTTTAATTAATTAAAAAAATGTGAAGTACAAACCTGGTGGAGTGTCCTGCTGTGATAGCAGGCTCCACTAGGCTGTCTTATGGGCGGGTGATTAAACAATTGGCCTCAATCCAATCCTAACAATTACATTCAGTTAAATCCTAATCCAGAATCAAACAGATAACAAACCCTAATGGTGAATTGCATACGGGCAGACAGGGTGGTGAACAATCATACAAGTAAATTAACTCGTTGACGACGTTAAATAAACTACGCATACAAAGCAATTAGCATTGAATTCAAACAGATAAAGATGGGGATCGACCGAACAAAAGGGTCTATTGGAGATGAAGAACAAAACAGAAAACTAAAAGCAAGAAAATAAAATTCAAACGATTTAACAAACAGAATATGAAGAAATAAAAGAAGAAATACCATAAGAGAAGACAAATCCACACTTGAACGGACCCCGGACTCGTCTTGGGTTCAATTCGAACTTTGGATTCAACTTGAACTTGGATTCTTTGTTTTTGAGGCCAATGGACCTTAATTGAGATGTTTTCAACAATGAAAACATCCCAATTAAGGTCTATTAGACCTCAATTAGGCAGTAATCGAGGTTTAGGGTTCATGGACGAGATTTTGGGGCTCGACTGGTTCTGGCAAGATTCGAGCCAAACCAAGGCTGGTAGGGGTATGAGGGAGACGAAGGGAAGCTATGGTGTGATTTTGGTGAGGTTTGGCGTGGCTTGGGTCTTAACTCGAATCTTCAAATGAAGATTCGAGGAGTTCCTGAGTGATTCGAGGTAAGTGGTTCCTGGATATGGAATGGAGGGGTCGAGATGGTCTTATGGTGTAAAAATGGGGGGCTTTGGTGATTGACCACCGCCGTAAGGCGATTTCTGGCGGTGGTGCACGGCGGGGGACGGTGGGGGCGAGAGACATGGTCTCTGAGGCTTAGAGACGAAGAGAGGGGGGGCTGGCTTGGGGGCGGGGTATGAGATGGGCCTTATATATGAAATAGGAGATTAAATCCTGATCGTTGGATCATTTACGATCAACGACCAGGATCTCCTCACTTAAACCAAACGGTGTCGTGTAGTGTCAATTTAAGACCGGACCGGTCTTTGGAGTGAAACGGATCGGGTATCATGAAGTGATTAAGGCCGTTGGATGATGAGAATCCAACGGCCAGGATCAAACAATGGGGCGATTAATGTGATCCATCGGATCAACGCTGATCGACGGCTTGGATCTCTTCACTTAAAGCGGAACGACGTCGTTTGGGGTGTCTGTGAGAGACGGACTGGGAGACGGGTTGGGCTGTTGGATCGAGAGAAGTGTGTAATTGGGCCTGGGATTAATTTGGCCTGGTCTTTTTGGTTTGGGCATAGTCCATTCCAATTTCCTCTCTATTTTCTTCTTTTCTTTTATTTTCTTTTTAATTTAATTTATTAAAAACCAAAAATCTATAATACTTTACCAAAATTAACTTAGTTTATAATAATACTAATTAAGTTCTTATTATAGTTAAATTAAACTAAGATCACACAATTGGGACATTAAATGCTAAAGATACAAAATGTACATATTTTGTAATTTTTCTATTTTTGTCAAATAAACTTGATTACTTTCAATCGTAAATTAAAACCTAAGAACGCAAACGCAATATATTCTTGTATTTTTTTTTAATTTAAACAATCAAACATGCATACATAAAGAATACAAATAGTAAGAAAATTGACACAAAAGTCCACAGATATTACAATGATACAAAAACAATTTTATTTTGAATTTTTTGGGAGTAAATCTCACGTAGGGCAAAAATCACGTGCTCACAGCTGCCCCTCTTTGCGCGGAAACATGAAGAGTTTTCGTGCAAAGATAAGTGAGCGGATACGAGCGGTTTTTGCCCGTCTGAGCACTCCGTGTGAAGCATTTTTTGAAAAAGTTTGACCGAACCTTGCTTCAAGAGGTTTCCTACGTATCCCTGGCTAAAAGGGAATCAGGTCAATGTAGTTCGGGAAGTTTTGATAGCTGGGACTACCATGACTGTTGTGATCTTGCTGTTACTGCTGTTACTGGTGGCGCCACTGCTTAACCGATCCCCTTATTACACCGTGTTAAACGAAAAATGAGAAGCTAGACTAAGT
This sequence comes from Nicotiana noctiflora, assembly GCA_032618575.1. NCBI lineage: Eukaryota > Viridiplantae > Streptophyta > Magnoliopsida > Solanales > Solanaceae > Nicotiana > Nicotiana noctiflora. Next base: position 283,042 of record JASVEL010013330.1, on the reverse strand, counting down.
TACAGTGTTGCAAATTCTTATCTATCTTTTCCACTTGATCTTGTCATGTTCCTTGCCATCCTGCTGGCTCTGATGTTTCTTCGCATGCTTCTTCTCTTCTGACTATTGTTATTTCGGCCCATCTTGATTGCCGAACTTCGACCATTGGTCCCTTCTCTGCGATCTTCGAACTATTCTCCTTCGAAGTCTGAGCCATCTTTCTGATCCTCGTTGCCTTCCTTTTGATTATAAACTTGGATTCATGCTGGGGGTTTCCGTTATATTCAACCGCTTTCCTCAACCAACTTCAAAAAAATAAATCGCTACTCCATTCTTCAGGCGGGATCCCTGGCTTCAACTACAACTTTAAAATAAATCGCCACTCCATTTTTCAGGCGGGCTCCCTGACTTCAACTACATCTTCAAAACTAAATCGCCACTCCATTCTTCAGGCGGGCTTCCTGACTTCAGCTGCAACTTCAAAATAAATCGCCACTCCATTCTTCAGGCGGGCTCCCTGACTTCAATTACAACTTCAAAATAAATCGCCACTCCATTCTTCAGGCGGGCTCCCTGACTTCAACTGCAACTTCAAAATAAATCGCCACTCCATTCTTCAGGCGGGCTCCCTCACTTCAACTACAACTTCAAAATGAAATCGCCACTCCATTCTTCAGGCGGGCACCCTGACTTCAACTATATCTTCAAAACTAAATCGCCACTCCATTCTTCAGGCGGGCTCCCTGACTTCAACTACAACTTCAAAATAAAATCGCCACTCCATTCTTCAGGCGGGCACCCTGACTTCAACTACATCTTCAAAACTAAATCGCCATTCCATTCTTCAGGCGGGCTCCCTGAATTCAACTACAACTTCAAAATAAAATCGCCACTCCATTATTCAGGCGGGCTCCCTGACTTCAACTACAACTTCAAAATAAATCGCCACTCCATTCTTCAGGCGGGCTCCCTGACTTCAACTACAACTTCAAAATAAAATCGCCACTCCATTCTTCAGGCGGGCACCCTGACTTCAACTACAACTTCAAAATAAAATCGCCACTCCATTCTTCAGGCGGGCACCCTGACTTCAATTGCAACTTCAAAATAAATTGCCACTCCATTCTTCAGGCGGGTTCCCTGACTTCAACTACAACTTCAAAATAAAATCGCCACTCCATTCTTCAGGCGGGCACCTTGACTTCAACTATATCTTCAAAACTAAATCGCCACTCCATTCTTCAGGCGGGCTCCCTGACTTCAACTACAACTTCAAAATAAAATCGCCACTCCATTCTTCAGGCGGGCTCCCTGACTTCAACTACAACTTCAAAATAAATCGCCACTCCATTCTTCAGGCGGGCTCCCTGACTTCAATTACAACTTCAAAATAAATCGCCACTCCATTCTTCAGGCGGGCTCCCTGACTTCAACTGCAACTTCAAAATAAATCGCCACTCCATTCTTCAGGCGGGCTCCCTGACTTCAACTACAACTTCAAAATAAAATCGCCACTCCATTCTTTAGGCGGGCACCCTGACTTCAACTATATCTTCAAAACTAAATCGCCACTCCATTCTTCAGGCGGGCTCCCTGGCTTCAACTACAACTTCAAAATAAAATGCCCACTCCATTCTTCAGGCGGGCACCCTGACTTCAACTACATCTTCAAAACTAAATCGCCATTCCATTCTTCAGGCGGGCTCCCTGACTTCAACTACAACTTCAAAATAAATCGCCACTCCATTCTTCAGGCGGGCTCCCCGACTTCAACTACAACTTCAAAATAAATCGCCACTCCATTCTTCAGGCGGGCTCCCTGACTTCAACTACAACTTCAAAATAAAATCGCCACTCCATTCTTCAAGCGGGCTCCCTGACTTCAACCGCAACTTCAAAATAAATCGCCACTCCATTCTTCAGAGGCGGGCTCCCCGACTTCAACTACAACTTCAAAATAAAATCGCCACTCCATTCTTCAGGGCGGGCACCCTGACTTCAACTATATCTTCAAAACTAAATCGCCACTCCATTCTTCGAGCGGGCTCCCCGACTTCAACTACAACTTCAAAATAAAATCGCCACCTCATTCTTCAGGCGGGCTCCCCGACTTCAACTACATCTTCAAAACTAAATCGCCATTCCATTCTTCAAGCGGGCTCCCCGACTTCAACTACAACTTCAAAATAAAATCGCCACTCCATTCTTCGGGCGGGCTCCCCGACTTCAACTACAACTTTAAAATAAATCGCCACTCTATTCTTCAGGCGGGCTCCTCGACTTCAACTACAACTTCAAAATAAAATCGCCACTCCATTTTTCAGGCGGTCCCTGACTTCAACTATATCTTCAAAACTAAATCGCCACTCCATTCTTCAGGGGGCTCCCCGACTTCAACTACAACTTCAAAATAAAATCGCCACTCCATTCTTCGGGCGGGCTCCCTGACTTCAACTACATCTTCTAATTTCATCCCATCCTTATCGCCTTCCTTTGTGTTCTGTACTATTTTCTTCTTCCTGCGTCGCCTCTTGGGCCACCTTTTCTTCTGAATTATCTTGTCTTGGAATTGCTTTCCCCCGGGGTCGTATTACTTTTCTTTTGGCTGCTGGGGATTTCCTTTGGAACTGTTTACTCACCTGCTGGGGATGATGCTGCCGAGGAAGTATTCTTCGTTTCCTTCACCCCTCATTCTCTCTCGGACTCGCCGGGGGTTGAAATGTCATGGACTGGGGATTATCCTGGCGGGGGACCCCTTTTCCTCTTCCTTCTTCCCATACCTCCTCTGGGACTCACGCTTTTGCTTCCTTGAACAAATTATGGGATATAATACTGCTGGGGGAATCTCGAAGCCAGTGTTTCATTTTTTTCAACAACTGCTGGGGATGATACCAGGCTCAAAGATCACCCCTCGTATTGTCTGGCCTCTCTCCACACTATTCTGCTTGGAACGGGCATTTCCTGAAATCTCGCGTTGTTTTCCATCCTTATCCACTGGGTGTTTTGCTTTCAAGAAAATTTTCGCAATCGGAGAAAATTTTCTGCCTCAGTTTGATGACCTTCTACGTGGCATGCTTTTCTGCCGACGAACCCTATTTTCCCGCTTTAAATCAAAGAAAAATTGTTAGTTTCAAAACGCAGTGAGTGGTCGTGCCACTCTTGTTGGGGACCATTTTCCTTTTCTCTTTCAGCTGCTTGGCCTCCCTCGAACTTTTGGGAGCGCCGCTGACACTTGCTGGGGATGATGCTCTTTCCACAGATGGTCTCTCATTTCTCCTTTTATTTCAACCTTCGGTTTGGTCCGACCCCTTTTAGCCGGTGATTTGTTGTGAGAAATCATCTTCCGGACGTGCTATATGCGCCTATCATACTCCATAATTCTTGTGAACCTTCCAATCAACCTGTCGTTCCAATCTTAATATCGGAATGCCTTTTGCCTTATTGCCTCGTTCCACGCCTATTCATTTTCATTGTGCCGCTTTGAGGGACTTGGTAGTAAGCTTTGAAAAATCCATTTTCGAAAACGAAAGAAAAGAGAAAGAATGCTGACCGCAAAATGACAAAAGAAAGGGAAAACTTTTCTGAACTCAAAAATCGGAAAAACTTATGTGAATGTGTGACTGATCCAATGGTTATGCCGGGCTTTTGAGATTAATCTGCCCAGTCTATTCGTGTCAATTACTTTCTGATGGCCGTGTTTTGCTAGCAGTAAACGAATGTCCAAACCTTGTCTCATGCAGACACCTTGTAACCATCTCGCCTTGTCACCTCATAGTGCCCTTCAAAGGGTTTTCACTAATGAGATTCTCTCATTTCTCTCTATCTCCCGTCGCCTTAGGGTGCCCGTAACGGTTTTCACCGTAAGACACTCTCATTTTATTTCTCTCAACTTTCTTCGCCTTAAGGTGCCCGCGAGGGTTTTCACCGTTAAGACTCTCTCCTTTTCGCTTTCTTTCCCTGCGGTGGGCTGGGGTATTATCCATAGAATTTCCTCAAAAGGGGCCATCCCTTTTCAGCTTGTGCATCCTGGATTCAATCGAGGGTCGGAATGTCACTTTTAGTTTCACTCGCATGACTTGGCATTTCTCGAATACTGATCGAGAGGTCTTTTTGGTTCTTAATGTGGTTTCTGCGCGTGAGGCTAAAGAAAAAGGGGTTCAACCTCAACGGTTAGCTCATTACAACTTTCGGAATCCACACTATTTTTCAGACGAAACAATGACTTCTGCCCCAGTTTTGTTGCTTGGGGAATCTTTGATTTTTATTTTCTTTTATTATGACCGAGCCGTGTGGCGCCTACGTATCCTTCTTGAGGAATCAGGTCGAACGTAGTTCACTTTTCTTGTGTCTTTTCTTTGTTTCCTTTTTTCCTTTTGTAACACATCTTCCTTGGTGATTCCGAAAGAGGGTATATGAAAGAATTATTAAGGCTCAAAGGGAAAAGCAAAGGTTGAAGTGTTTGGGTAGTAGAAAAATTGCCTCTGTCATTTCATTCTCCGAAAAATGCCAAAATACATACAAACGAAACCAATCGTTGACAAATACATTAAAGAATTACACATAATATCTCTTGACCGCATCGGAATTGATAGCCATATCAGTGCATCTTCCCTCAATATCAGTTAGACATAGCGCGCCGTTGGATAATACCTTAGTCACAACAAACGGTCCCTGCCAATTTGGAGCGAACTTGCCTTTCGCTTCGGCCTGATGTGGTAGATCTCTCTTCAACACATGTTGTCCCACTTCAAATTTCCTGGGACGTACCTTCTTGTTATACGCTCTTGCCATTCTCTTTTGATACAATTGGCCATGACATACTGCTGTCAATCTCTTTTCATCGATCAAGCTCAATTTCTCTAATCGGGTTTTGACCCACTCATCATCGTCAATCTCGGCTTCAGCGACAATTCGGAGGGATGGAATTTCAACTTCTGCGGGTATTACTGCTTCAGTCTCGTACACCAACAAGTAAGGAGTTGCACCTACCGAAGTCCGGACGGTAGTGCGATAACCCAACAGTGCAAATGGAAACTTTTCATGCCATTGCCTAGACCCTTCTACCATCTTTCTCAATATCTTCTTTATATTCTTGTTTGCTGCCTCCACCGCACCATTTGCTTTGGGACGATATGGTGTGGAATTTCGGTGTGTAATCTTGAACTGTTGGCAGACCTCCTTCATCAATCCGCTGTTAAGATTGGCACCGTTATCTGTGATGATTATCTTTGGAATTCCAAACCTGCAGATGATGTGGGAATGTACGAAGTCTACCACCGCCTTCTTGGTTACTGATTTGAAGGTTTTGGCCTCCACCCACTTGGTAAAATAGTCGATCGTTACCAGAATGAACCTATGACCATTGGAAGCTGCAGGTTCTATAGGTCCAATAACATCCATACCCCATGCGACAAATGGCCATGTTGCTGACATTGTATGCAATTCAGTCGGTGGAGAATGAATCAAATCTCCGTGTATCTGACACTGATGGCATCTTCGCACGAAACTTATACAATCACGCTCCATCGTGAGCCAGTAATATCCTGCTCGAAGAATCTTCTTTGCCAATACGTATCCGCTCATGTGTGGCCCACAAACTCCCGAGTGTATATCTGTCATCACTGTTGTGGCTTGACTCGCATCTATATATCTTAACAATCCCAAATCTGGGGTTCTTTTGTACAGCACCCCTCCAATAAGGAAAAATCCGTTCGCCAATCGTCGAATAGCTCTCTTTTGATCTCCAGTTGCCTGCTCTGGGTATACTCCTAACCTGAGGTACTCTTTGACATCATGAAACCATGGCTCACCATCCATCTCTTCTTCTATCATGTTACAATAAGCATGTTGATTCCGAACCTGGATATGTAACGGATCGACACGAACCTTGTCCGGGTGATGTAGCATTGACGCTAAAGTAGCTAGAGCGTCGGCAACCTCATTATGCATCCTTGGGATGTGCCTGAATTCTACTGATCGAAAGCGTTTGGTCAGATCATGCAAACACTGACGATACGGGATAAGCTTTAAATCTCTGGTTTCCCATTCTCCCTGAATCTGATGTACCAGAAGGTCCGAGTCCCCCAAGACCAAGACGTCCCGTACATCCATGTCCACCGCTAATCGCAACCCCAAGATACATGCCTCGTACTCAGCCATATTATTGGTACAATGAAAACGCAGTTGAGCAGTAACAGGATAATGATGTCCTGTTTCAGAGATAAGCACAGCCCCTACTCCGACTCCTTTTGCGTTCGCCGCTCCGTCAAAGAAAAGCTTCCACCCTGGCTCCTCGGTTAATTCCAACCCGTCAATTTGCAATACTTCTTCGTCCGAAAAATACGTCCTCAAAGGTTCGTACCCGTCGTCGACGGGATTCTCAGCTAAGTGATCGGCTAGGGCTTGAGCTTTCATAGCCGTCCTTGTCACATATATGATATCGAACTCTGTAAGTAATATTTGCCATTTTGCCAACCTCCCTGTAGGCATAGGCTTCTGGAAAATATACTTCAACGGATCCAAACGCGAAATGAGGTAAGTGGTGTAAGAAGACAAATAATGTTTCAGCTTTTGGGTTACCCAGGTCAAGGCGCAACATGTTTTTTCCAAATGAGTGTACTTAACCTCGTGGACCGTGAACTTCTTACTGAGGTAGTAAATGGCCCGTTCCTTTCTCCCAGTAAGATCGTGTTGCCCCAGCACACAGCCGAACGAATTCTCCAAGACCGTTAGATAGAGAATCAGGGGTCTACCCGGTTCAGGCGGAACTAGTACGGGTGGGTTTGACAGATACCCTTTGATTTGGTCAAACGCTTCCTGACATTCTGTCATCCATTCTATCGCAGCGTCTTTCTTCAACAGACGGAATATGGGCTCACAGGTTGCTGTAAGCTGAGCAATAAACCTACCGATGTAATTTAACCTTCCCAACAAACTCATTACCTCTGTTTTATTCCTTGGCGGGGGTAACTCCTGGATGGACTTGATTTTGGATGGGTCCAACTCAATGCCCCGTCGGCTGACGATGAATCCTAGCAGCTTTCCTGATGGAACTCCGAATGCGCATTTGGCCGGATTGAGCTTGATATCATATCTTCGAAGTCTTTGAAAGAACTTCCTGAGGTCGGCAACGTGGTCTTCCCGACGTCTAGATTTTATGATCACATCATCCACGTACACTTCAATTTCCTTGTGTATCATGTCATGGAATACCGTAGTCATCGCCCTCATGTATGTTGCCCCTGCATTCTTCAAACCGAACGGCATCACCCGGTAGCAATAAGTCCCCCACGGTGTGATAAAAGTCGTCTTTTCTGCATCCTCTTCATCCATCAAGATCTGATGATACCCCGCATAACAGTCCACAAAGGATCCGATTTCACGTCCAGCGCAATTATCAATCAGGATATGGATATTGGGAAGTGGGAAATTATCTTTAGGACTTGCCTTATTGAGATTGCGGTAGTCCACGCATACTCTGATCTTTCCGTCTTTCTTTGGCACCGGTACTACGTTAGCCAACCATTCAGGGTATCGAGTGACGCGAATGACTTTCGCCTGCAACTGCTTGGTTACTTCCTCTTTGATCTTTACACTCATCTCCGTCTTGAATTTCCGTAGTTTTTGCTTGACAGGAGGATATGCCGGATCAGTGGGTAATTTATGAACCACTAGATCAGTGCTGAGTCCTGGCATGTCGTCGTACGACCATGCGAAAATGTCTTTAAACTCCATGAGTGTTTTGATCAACTCTTCTCTCCGGTTGGGTTCAATATGGACACTTATTCTGGTTTCTTTGACGTCATCTGTGTTCCCCAGATTAACAGCCTCAGTATCATTTAAATTTGGTTTGGGTTTTTCCTCGAAGTGACTTAATTCTTCACCGATTTCTTCTATGGCTTCATCATCGCCGTATTCCGATTCACTCTCGTCACTTCTTATTTCATGTGTTATTATTTCCAAACCCGATTGACTTTCTAGATTGGGTTGATTAATCTTTAAGCACGCCATATCATTAAGATCAGTTGAAAGAAGGCTGTTCAGAAAAGTAAAAGAAGGAAAATAAACAAAAATTAGACACGAAGGGAACAAAATTTCATTAATGGGAATAGTACAAGGAAAACAAACTTGCAAACTCAAATCAAAATGAACTAAAACAAACGGATTTTACTCCGGGGCAACCCCCAACATAAAATTTCGAAAGAAAACAATCCAAAACAAACTACCAAGACCCCTTCCGGACAGGGAGAGGAGTAGCCTTCCAGTTATTCAATTTTGCTTTCGGTCCCACAAACTGTATCTCGGCATGGCTGGATCCTTCACCATCCTCGAGCATACATACATCCGCGAATAGGTCCTCGAACTTTCTTAAGAACTCTTCGTCTGGCCTAACCATAGGACCGGGAATCTTTGTCGTCGGATGTCCTCTTACCCCAGACCTGACAAAAGATTGGGAAAGGCGTGGAACAGGCTTCGGGAGCATCCATGTCTTCTGCTTACTCCTCTTGGCTCGCTGGATGTCCTCTGATGTTGGCTTGAATCCCAAGCCAAAGGTTCCCATGTTTTCGACCACAGATACCGGTTGTATGATTCCTTGCAGAGATGCACCTAGACCTTTGCCGGGTATGAAACCGTGTCTCAACATTTCATGAGCCACCATGACGTCTGCAGTAATTATTCTGTCATTGGGAATGCATTCCCCTTCTGGAACTCGGTTGGCGGATACCACATCGCAGATCTGGTATACCCATGGCCCAACATCTTCTTCCGTCTCAACGAAGGGGACGATGGTGCCCGGTTGTAGATCATTCTCTCCATGGACGACGATCTCCTGTTGGTCCCACTCAAACTTGACGAGTTGGTGTAGGCTGGATGGAACTGCTCTTGCGGCATGGATCCACGGTCGCCCTATCAGAAGGTTATATGACACTACCATGTCCAGCACCTGGAATTCCATGGTGAACTCCACCGGCCCAATTGTCAAGATTAACACTATGTCCCCGACCGACGCCTTGCCTCCTCCATCAAACCCTCGAACACATATGCTGTTCTTGCGTATCCTGCCGATGTCCACTTTCAACTTGTCCAGTGTAGAGAGAGGACAGATGTTAGCACTGGATCCATTATCGACAAGGACTTTGGTAACCACCGACTCCTCACACTTTACCGTAAGATACAAAGCCTTGTTGTGTTCGGTGCCTTCCTCAGGCAACTCATCATCGGTGAAAGTGATCCGATTCGCTTCGAAGATCCTATTGGTGATCTTATCCAAATGACTCACCGAGATTTTATCAGGTACGTGGGCCTCATTCAGAACTTTCATCAAAGTTTGCCGATGTTCTTCAGAATGTATCAGCAAGGACAGAAATGAGATTTACGCAGGAGTCTTCTTCAGCTGTTCTAGGACAGAATAATCATGCAGCTTCATCTTTTTCAGGAATTCTTCTGCCTCTTCGTCAGTCACCGGCTTTTTCAATGTTGCCGGAGTGATCTTCCTCAATTCCACAGGGGCAAAACATCTCCCCGAGCGGGTCAAACCTTGCGCTTCGCAAACTTCCTCTTTCACTTCCTTTCCTTTGTAGGTTGTCGTAATCCGAGCATAATTCCATGGAATAGCTCTGCTATCAGTTATTGGCAATTGTATTGCTGGCTTGATGATGAAAGGATCCATTCGAACGCCTGCTACCGTCAAGACGGGTTTGGTTGCTACCCCTGGTACAACTATTTTTGCTTCCCCCGGCTTCACCGGTACCTCGTTCACACTTCCCTTTTCTGCTTCCAACCCTCTTTGTACGTCCTTCTTGCCAATGGGCGACTCTTCAAGGCTTGGCCCCTTTCTCATTCCTACCCCGCTAGACTTGATCATCATTACAGGTCTGAGAGGTTTTCTCCTTTCCTTCTTCTACCCGTACCAACTCGATCATGTTGGTCTCACGATGAGTTGGAAGTGGATTTTGGTTGATGTTGGGCTCTGTTGGAGTCTGGACCTCAATCCTGCGAGTGTCGATGAGCTCCTGGATGGCTGTTTTCAACCTCCAACACTTTTCCGTGTCGTGTCCCGGACATCCTGAGCAGTATGCACAATTTACTGAATGGTCCAGGTTCTTCGGAAGAGGGTTTGGTAGCTTAGCTTCAACTTGATTTAGCAACCCTACTTGCTTCAACCGGTGGAACAAACTGGTGTAAGACTCTCCCAGGGGAGTGAAAGTCTTTGGCCTTGGCGCCCTGTCACTCTTGAATGCTTGGTTCGGACGAAAACCCGCGCCCGAGGGGTTTCTATAGGCTCTTGGGGGTGGGTAATTGTTTTGCGGGTTTGGTGCACGCCATGGTGCATGGACGGGAGGTGCGGCATATGACTGAGCATGATGGACAGTGAAATGGGGATCAGGTGCCGGATAGTAGTGTTGCGGGTAGTTGTATGGATTGTGGGGGTAATTTTGGTGGTGAGGTTGTGGCGGGTTATATTGGGGTGCGGGGCCTCTGTTTCTGAACCATGTTCCGGACTCGACTGCCGTGACTTCTTCTTTCCTCTTTTTCCCAAGCACTCCTCCGGTACCACTTTGAATAGCTTGGGTGGTGGCTTTCAATGCCGAGTAGCTCATGATCTTGTTGGCTTTCAAGCCTTCCTCGATCATAGCCCCCATTTTTATCACCTCGGTGAATGACTTGCCCACGGACGTCACCAGATGTCCGAAATAGGTTGGCTCTAGTGTCTGCAAGAAGTAATCCACCATCTCGTTCTCTCTCATAGGCGGATCTACCTTTGCTGCCTGTTCCCTCCAGCGGAAACCAAATTCTCTGAAACTTTCGGCGGGTTTCTTTTCTATCTTTAGCAATGATAAGCGGTCGGGGACTATTTCAAGATTGTACTGGAACTGGCCAATGAATGCTTGAGTCAAATCATCCCACGTAAACCATCTGCTAGGATCCTGCCTAGTGTACCACTCCAGTGCAGATCCCCCCAAACTCTGACCGAAGTAAGCTATCCGAATCTCGTCTCGTCCTCCGGCTCCTCGCATTTTACTACAAAACCCTCGAAGATGGTCTACTGGATCACCATGCCCCTCGTATAAGTCAAACTTGGGCATTTTGAACCCGGCTGGCAACTGGACATCTAGGAATGGACACAGATCCTTGTAAGCGACACTGACCTGGTTACCCAAACCGTGTATATTCCTGAAGGACTGCTCCAGGCCTTTAACTTTTCTAATAACTTCCTCATGTTCTGAACTTTGGAAGTGCTTTTCCGGTTCTGCCGGGTTATCCCAGTGAGGGGTGTGTGTATGCGGTTCAGGAGCCCCAAAAGTAGGCTCGGGGGGATAGTAAAAATTGTCATGGATTTGAACGTGCGGCTCGCCGGATGACTTTTGTAGAGTGGCAGGTGGGGTGCCACAAAAACAGGTATGGGGGGAGGAGGATTTTGTTTGGTCGGTGGAATTTGGGCGGCATAAGGGTTTTCCCCTTGATAGTACGGATAGATCGGGGCGCTTGTCGAAGGATCAAGGGGTGGATGTTCTGGAGCTGATGCGAGAGTAGGGCGGTTCGGCGAAGACTGTCCCCTAGCCCAGGCTAGGTGCATCTCTGTTATCTGCTGTTTCAACTGGTCGACCTCTTCTTTCATGATTTGTATCTCTGATTTCTCTTCCTCGAGACTTTTACCGGAACTAGACATGCTTGCTGTAATTGGCCCTTTAGATCTAGTACGGTAATGGTGGTTGGCCAGTATATTCTGTCAAACCAACTGCTAAACTTTTCTGGAAATTGACAAACTTGTTAGTTTACCGAGTTTAACAGATATGTTATGGCACGTTGGATGCAATGCACCTAACCAAATAACCCTTTCTACATGTACTCATAACATGCGTCATTCCAGCTTTTCTCTTTTTCTCTTTTTCTTTTTTTCTTTTCTCTTTTTCAACTATCCTTGAAAGCCTTATTGTTATTAACCTTCGTATTCTTTTCCTTTCTTTTTTTTTCTTTTTTTTTAGTGGTGGTCGAATCTTATGTGGATTGCCTACGTATCACGTCCCCGCGTGAATCAGACCGAGCGTAGTTCTGGTAACAAGATTGTGGCAAAATTCAGTAGCTTTTATATCAAATAAAACCTTAAAGTTACAAAACATGTCTTACAAAAATAGAGGAATGCTTGACTCGAAAAAGGAAAATGCCAACCAACTTGACTCAATATTTCAAAATACATTTTTAATCAGAAGTCTAATGCTCTAAAATTCCTGGGGGCCCGCGAGGCATCATTCGGCCTTGCCGCGGGCCTTGGTGTGAGGTCCTTGTGTAGTCCCCTTAAATCTCTCATGATCTGATGAACATAGCCCATAACCGAAGCAAAAAGGGCAGGGCGGGGCATTTGTTCACAAGCTAAACACTTCATGGTGACATAGTGCCCGATTTCTCCAATTCTGTCCTTGATCATGTCCTTTTCTCTGAGTAGCTGTTCTATCTGCTGGTTTTTCACCCCCAGTCTTCGAGCATTGTTGGTGACTTGGTCTAGGAGCCTATTCACTTGTTCTTGCAGTCGGGCCATCAAATCTTGGCAACGGTCGAGGTCTGTTCTGGCATCTCGGGCTTGCTTGAAAACCCGCTCCCTGAGGATAACATTTGCTTCCCTTAGACTAGTGATGATATCGGTGTAATCTTCTTCTATCCGTTGCAGGTGAAGTGCATGTTGACGTGCCTCCTTTCTCCAGCTAGCACAGACCCTCATTGTTTGGGCCTTCGACTCTTCCAATTCTCTTTGGACATCGGCAACTTGGCTTCTCAAACCCTTTATCAATTTTTTGTCTGCTCGACTCCTCAACTGTCTGTCAGCATCCCTTTTCATTTGCTGGATCTGAGCCCTCAAAAAGTCATTTTCTTGTGCCAACTTCTTTTATCTCCCTCGTCGGCGGCGGCTTGCATATCCTTTTCAAATTGGAGATCTTGGACCCGTTGCTCTATCTTGCCAATCCTTGTTTTGTAAACTTCTTCCTTAGCTAACCAGTCCCATTGTTCTTGTGACGCTTCAGCAAATTCCCTGAGGTGAGGTCTTTTGGCTGGTCTTTCACCCGATGTTTCTCCTTTGTACCAAGTAAGATATCCGGGTACAACCTCTCCTCTAGCTCGATCCTGCACACAAGTGTTTGCCTCCAGATATTGACATTTGCTCCAGATCTGGCGGACCCTTGCTTCTGGGAATTGACCATCGGGACCAATTTCAATAACCTGGGTACTCAGATCTTCTTCTTTGGGTACTATCTGGCACCTCCCGAGCTGTCTCAACACCTTATGGGGCGCATAAGGTTGAATGCTTTTAAGTCCCATTAAGAGAAAAGGGGACCTAGCCGCTGGCATGTACACGATTCTGTCTATCTGCAACCAACCCAACGTCCATTGTATTCGACTTGTGCTGAGAGCCTGAAAGTATGCCCTCCATGCCAATGCTCCTTTAGGCAAGATGGTCCTATCAACCCTTGTATAGAATTCGCTTATGCAGATTTTCTCAACCAACCCATATTTCAAGAATAGGGTGCGACGACACAGGTGCTCGATCATCCACATCTGTAGCAGTAAATTACAGCCTTCGAAAAAATCTCCTCCGGCTTTGCAGGCTGTGAGAGCTCGATATATGTCCGATAGTATCATGGGAGCAAGAGTACTTTCGCTTTGGTCAAGCAAAGTACTGACGACTCCGGCTAACTTTATATCAATATTCCCGTCTTTCCTTGGGAATACCACGAGTCCTAAGAAGGCTATTGTAAACGCGTGATTTTTGACCCTCCCCGAGATTTTTTATATTTTTTAGCGTAAAATATTTAGTTTAGTTTTAATATAGCTATTTTAGCTAAATTTGACTCTTTTACTTTATTTTTACCTCAAAATGAAAAATAACAAAAATATGGTTTTATCAATGTTTCGTAGTCACTTTAAACTTGAAAAATACAAAAAATAGTTTTATTTTAATTATAAGTATTATAGTTATTTTGATTACCTAGGATTAATTAAATAACACCATTCTCGGTTCCGGGCGAAGAATAATATTCGGGTTCAAACTACCCGGTTTTATAATTTTCGGACCTAGCCCGTAATAATCCGAGTCCACTACACTAAGGGGACAATACATAATGGGATGTGGGAATAATAAGAAAAGGACAAAGGGAAAAAGACAAAGAAAAAAAGACAAAAGGAAAAAAACAAAGGTAAAGGACAAAACTTGTATGGGTTTCATTTATAAAAAATAAAAATAAAAAATAAAAAAAATACACTACACATGATATCTTCTTCTTTAAAAAGAAGAAGAGAAACACGGCAGCAAAGAGAATTGGGAAAAAACGAAACAGAAAAAGAAAACGAAACAAAGAAGGATTTTTTTTTGAAGAAGGAAAAGAAAGAAAAAAAAACGATTGGAGAACAAAGAAAAGAAACGGGAAAAACAAAAAACGAAAAATAAAAAAAGGATTTGGAGAGATTTTTTGTAACAAAAAAAAGCATTGTTCATCTTCTTCAAAAAGAAGAAAAGAACGGCAGCAAAGGGAGGCATAGAGTATCACCTTCTGCTCACCTCCAAACGACCAGTAGCGCCAACGTCGACCACCCCCGTCCCCGTTTCTGCGTCGGCATCGGCCAACAACGACCGGTAATACCTACGACGAACGACGTATCTAACCACTCGTCGAACCTCCATAGCTGCCGTAAACCGACCACCGAACACCATAGCCAAATGACCCTCAAACAGTAACGAACCTGCTTCGTCGCCGTCCGGTACGTCGAGGTTGCTGTCCAAGGTTTCCATTTCGAGTTTTTATCCGGAGTTCTAGCAATTTGAGGTCCGTTATCTTTATTTTGACTGTATTTAGAATGTTAGTTTTATTCGCTGTTATGAGCAATTAAAAGCAATATTGTAGCTTATTTGAGATTATCACATCCTTACTTTACTACCTTCATGCCTTTGTTAAAAAAATTATTAGATACATTTTTATTAATATGCATGATGCAACCATTGTAGTGTTCATGTGGTTAGTTTTTGTTTTTCTTTCTCGTAATAGTAATAGTAAGCTTTTAATTCCTATGTGTAAAATGTAGAAGCCCGTGATTGAAAGATTCAGAGACGTAGTTGTAGTTGTGACACTTGACTTCAAATTAGTTTTTAAATATGAATATCCGTAGTTTGGTTTAGTTAAGTACTATCCTTTAAAACTAGAACTCGAGATGAGTATCACCAAATAACACGCAAATTGCGGGGCCCTCATAAATATATATATATATATATATATATATATATATATATATATATATATATATATATATATATATATATATATATATATATATATATATATATATATATATATATATATATATATATATATATATATATATATATATAAAATATTTAGACTTCGAGATCGACCGTATAGCGAATTTTACGGTGTTCTCCAAAGATAATAAACGCGTAGTTGCTTTAATACTACCTTCTCAAATACGGGTGCACATTTATGTGACCCAAATCTAAATCTCAACAAAGTCGAAACGTGTCAAAAGTCACGGGTGCACTGGTGCAACGTGGTTCGAGATACGTTTCCACTGCATTGTAATTCATTTATAACAATAAACAATAAAAGGGTAATGAGCCCTTAAACAATAAGCGAGACGAGCCTCGCCAAAATAACACGCAAATTGCGGGGCCCTCAACAGACGATTATTACGAAAAATGTTTAGATTCCGGGATGTGCTGTTTAGCGGATTCCACGGCCTTTCCCGAACACAAAACGCGTTAGTATCTTTAGGCGCGTATTTAATAATCTTATCTCCTTAAACTCGAGTGCACATTTATGTGACTCAAATCCAAATCTCAACGGAGTCGAAATGTGTTGACAACCACGGGTGCACCGGTGCGACGTGGTTCGAGATACATTTTCACAACGTTGCAATTCTTTGTTAAAATAATAATAATAATAATTCTTATAATAATAGTAATAATCAAAAGCGGTTAAAAATTAAAATTTATACATAAGTTAAGGCATATTATAAAATCAGATAAAGAAGCCAAATATGACAGTTGAGCGACCGTGCTAGAACCACGGAACTCGGGAATGTCTAACACCTTCTCCCGGGTTAACAGAATTCCTTATCCGGATTTCCGGTACACAGACTGTAATACAGAGTCATAAATTTCCTCGGTTCGAGATTAAACCGGTGACTTGGGACACCATTATTTTCCAAAGTGGCGACTCTGAATTAATTAAATAAATCCCGTTTCGATTGTCCTTTAATTGAAAAAACTCCCTCGCGCTCTCACGGGTGCGTAAAAAGGAGGTGTGACAGCTCTAACGACTCTGCTGGGGACGATAACCCAGAACTTCGGTTCAGGGTTTAAGAATTCGAGCTCAGTTAAATTGTTGTTTTTGTCTATATCTGATTTTATTATATGTTTAATTAATGTGCTATATGTCTACCGCTTTGATACTAGTTGCATTGTATATACAAACTGCTATATGTTTACCGCTTTGATACTATCTGAACTGTATATACAAACTGCGCCGAGTCCTTTCTTTCTCTCACCCCCGGGATGTGCTCACTGGTTGAGACTCCCTATTCTGTTAGTGTCATACCCCGAAATAATAAAGAGGCTCGGAAAGTTTCTAAGCCGGTTGGCCTTTTGGTTCCCGGAAAGGAGCTCCTTCCTCAGCCCGAGTTGTCCGCTTGGGTACACAGTCTAGATCACATACCGAGGTTCTGAGCTTAGAATAACATGACTTCATGCCGGATCCCTAGTAGGAAACACTTATTTGCATCACGTTGCATTTGACTTAGGGGACTCAACACAGGGGTTGGGTCCGTCTAGGACAGGTGACCCGGTAATCAAAGACCGAGCATATTATATGTTGCATTTATTTATATGTATTATTATGATGATTGGTTAAATTCCTGAAAACAAAAAAAAAGAGGAAATTTTAGAATAGAAAATATCGAAATGTCGACGAAACGCTGTCGAAGGTCTGAAAAGAAAATTTGAAAAATAGGTGGAACAATTTTGTTGAAATAATTGGTCAACTAATCTGACCGAACTACGCAGGTTTGATTCTCGCCATTAGGTGGGATACGTAGGCAACCCTCATCGGGTCCAACCACCCCTTTTAAAAAATCAAAAAAAATGTGTGTTTAATTTTGTCAATAAAATCAAAGTGATGCCGTTTTTGCAAATAACCGAATGTTCCGAAAGGACGCCGGAAGGCTATTTTTTGCAAAAATAGCCACTTTGAATCATTTTTAATAATTTGCAGCCGCAGCCTTGAAATATTTCTTGTGGAAATGTTGCAAGGCCATAGCCGCAAAGTCAAGTTCGGGTTCACACCCCGTTTGCAAAAATAACCAAAAAATGTCAAATTTTTGATTTTGTTATAAATAAGTCGGGTGATGCTATTCTTGCTTAAAATAAGCCGAACACCCCTCAAAAGACGCCGGAAGGCTGTTTTTGCAAGAATAGCCGCTTTGGATTTTTTTTTTTTTAATAATTTTGGACACAACCTTGAAATATTCCCTCGCGGAAATGTCGAAAGGCTGTATCCGCAAAAATCAAGTTTTGAGTCATCACTCAACTTTACAAAAATAACCACTTTATCAAACAAGCCATTACATGGCCGAAATTTTACTAAAATAGCTACATTTTTGCATTTGAACTTTCTCAGTCTTGTGTTGGCCTGTGTCGGTGCTGAACGATGCCCCATAGGCCCCAGGATAAAATTTTGAATTTGCATCTTCTTACATAAAATTTTGCAAAAAGAGCCACTTTGTCTAAATAAGCCATTACATGGCCAATTTATGAAAAAATAGTTTTGTGTTGGTTTATGGTGATGCCGAACGATGCCCCATGAGCCACAGGATAAAAAAAAATTTAAATAAATTTTGCAAAAATAGCCATTTTGTCAAATAAGCCATTATGTGGCCAATTTTGTAGAAATAGTCATAAGTGACACCAAAAATATTCTTATTCTTGTAGAAATTTCCTACACAAGTTTGTAGTTGGAGTCGGCTTGTACAATTTTTATTCAAAAAAAAAAATAATCAAATAAACATCTCTTTATTTCTTGCATTAATTTGCAAGAACTACGCTCGGTCCGATTCATGCGGGGTCATGATACGTAGGCAATCTCCATAAGATTCGACCACAACTGTATATGTATATATATGAAAAAAAAATATGAAAAAAAAATGAAAAAAAAATGAAAAAAAAAGAATAAAAAAGAAAAAAAAAAAGAAAGCAAAAAAATATTGATAAGGACTCACTGATTCCATTTCTAACATATTTTGTTTGAAGTGTTGAGAAAATTGAGGTGGTTGGTTTGTGGTGAACCGGAAACACAAGATCCAGGAAAACCTTATTTTGATCCAAGACAACGACATCCAGAATATCGCACAGAGTCCTTCACCTGCACGCCATGATGCACACTTTGTGGGAATGTATTGACTAAAACTAAAAATGTTGAAGCGGATAGTAGCCTTGGTAATATTGATGTGAAGCTCGGTGGCCAAAATGTCATGTTTGGTAATTGGGAAGACTCTCCATATATTGGCCAACCAGAGTGGAGTTTTGGTGGTTTATTTTGTTGTCATTTCTGTCGTCCAAATTATTTCGGGGTTGTTAATCGGGATATTGTCTTGTAACCCAAACCTTTCTATCATTCTATTCTATCCAGTTTTCTGTGGGTTGTAGTATCTCGTTTAGTGTTGTCTAGGTTTGTTCACAGGGTCTTACCCTAGTTTATTATGTTTGTCGTGTCGTCCGAACCGTTTCACTGTCTAATACAATTATCCGTCTTCCTTTATTTCTAGTCATTTTTCTTTGATTTAAGTCTTTCCTCTTTATAGTCCCTTTTTCTGTCAACTCCAGTGACATGGCATCCACACATAATTTTGGCCTAATCTTGAAAGTTAATCATGAAGCAATTGGAAGATGATCGGGGCATTTAAAGGAAATAAGAACGGTTTGAGATTATTCGAAGCCCGAGTCATGAGAAACTGGGGCAAGTAAAAGAAAACCGTTAAAGGCAAGCTGGCCAAAATTGACATGGGGTCATTCATAATAAGGAAAATGAGAGTGTTGCCCAACAGGGCTTCAAAGATATGACGAATATTAATTGTGTTGTTTACACTTGGCATGTTTTGAAGATTGGAATGACGAAGGCATTTTGTTCTGCTATCCAAACACTTTATCCATCGTCAACCATTTGAGCTTTATTTTAAATTCTTTCATACCCCTCCTTCGGAATTAGTTGCAAAGACTAGAAACACCAGTTTGAAAGGCAAGAGAAGAAAGGGATAAAGAAAAAGTAAAGAAAAAGAAAACAACAAAAAGAGATAAAGAAAAGAAAAAGAAAAATGTGTGAAAAAAAAAAGAAAAAAAAACTTGAAAAAGAGGAATTGGGAACTACGTTTGACCCTGATTCCTTAAAGAGGATACGTAGGCGCTTCACAGCTCGGTCATAGTGTAAATAAAGAAATAAGAATTCCCCAAATATGAAACTGGGGCAAAGAAAAATTGTATTTATTATAAATAAAGTTAGGTCCGAAGGTTGTAAATTTTGAACCCAAAATTGATTTGTTTGAGCCTTTAATACCCTTTCATTCTAGCCCTATCCGAATCCCACATTACGGTCCAAAGAAAGACCTTCCGATCAGTCTTCAAAATAGGCCAAGTCAAACAAACACGAGAGTCTCATCAGAATATGACACTTTGATTCCCAGCAGAAAAAGATTCTGATTCCCAGCAGAAAGGAACTACGAGAGAGTTTTGGCAATGACACCCCGATCCCCAGTTAAAAGTAATACAAATGAGAGAGTCTTACCGATGAAAACCTTCACAGGCACCATAAGGCGACGAAAGCTGAGAGAAAATCAAAATGAGAGAGGCTTGAAAGTGAAAACCCTTCGGGCACTACAAGTCGAATAAAGGTGATAATCGGATGGAAATCACGAGACAGAAATCGTGAAAGGAAATTAACGACGGAGGATAGGCCATATGTGCATCTCATGACCAGTAGAGTTGGTATCCGCGTTTGATAAGTTTTATAGTTGTTTCTGGTTAGAGAGTCAGTCCTCCCTTGTCTTCTATTTGTTGTTTCTTTTTATCTTTCTCCTTTTGTCAAAATTCTCCATCAAAGTCGGTCTAGTCAAAACATAGTGAGAAATGACTTCAAAACTTGCCACCAACTTTCCAATTATTATGCAAGGCAAGGAAATGCCATTGACGACAGAGAAGTATGGTGCAAAGAAGATTATTAAACTGGGGCAGAAAATTTTCTTTTCAGTTTGAAAATTTTCTGGAAGTCAATATCCACTTAGGGAAGAAGGAAAGTCTTAAGGGAAATGGTCTTCGAACCAGTGTCATCCTCAACAGCCTTCAAGAAGAGTGAAACACCAATTTTGAGGAAATGAAAATCCCCCAGCAATGTTATCTACAGCAAGTTCCGAGGTGGTCGGACAACACAGAGTGGTAAAGGAAGAAAGGAAATCTCATCTTCAACAAAATAACCCCCAGCAAGTTGAGAAACACAGAAAGGGGAAGGGATAAATGGAAAAACCCATCCCCAGCAGGAATATCATCTCCAGCAAATGAAATCATTCCCCTACAAGTTTTGGGAACCCCGAGCGAGGGAAAGAAGAAAAGGAAAAAAACCACCACACAGGAGCGGCACAACCGCTCACAATGTTTTGAACTAACAAATTTTCTTTGATATGAAACAGGGAAAGAAAGTGCTATTGATAGCAGAAAGTCATGCCACAAGGAAGAACACCAATACTGGGGCAGAAAATTTTCTGCCGTTGTTGAAAATTTTCTCGGAGAAACGAGGAAAGCAATTCAAGATGACGTAGCAGGTTTGTCCACCTTCAAATAGGATGGTTCAGGTTTGTCCACCTTCGAACAGGACATCTCAGGTTTGTTCACTTTTTGATATCATGGGAGTATTCGCCCTCGAATAGGATACAATGGGAGTATTCGCCCTCGAATAAGATACAATGGGAGTATTCACCCTCAAATAGAATACGATGGGAGTATTCGCCCTCGAATAGGATACAATGGGAGTATTCGCCCTCGAATAGGATACAATGGGAGTATTCGCCCTCGAATAGGATACAATGGGAGTATTCGCCCTCGAATAGGATACAATGGGAGTATTCGCCCTCAAATAGAATACGATGGGAGTATCCGCCCTCAAATAGGATACGATGGGAGTATTCGCCCTCGAATAGGATACGGTGGGAGTATTCGCCCTCGAATAGAATACGATGGGAGTATTCGCCCTCAAATAGAATACGATGGGAGTATCCGGCCTCAAATAGGATACAATGGGAGTATTCGCCCTCGAATAGGATACAATGGGAGTATTCGCCCTCGAATAGGATACAATGGGAGTATTCGCCATCGAATAAGATACAATGGGAGTATTCGCCCTCGAATAGAATACGATGGGACTATCCGCCCTCGAATAGGATATTTTACGTTTGTTTTATTTTACATTGTCCTTTGCATATTTCATAAATTATTGCCAGAATGCATTTTTAATTCAAAAGTTGCTACTAAAAGCAAGCGCCTACCTGTATAACAAAAGGCAAGTCTTCAGTCTTTACATTGCAGGTCTTGAAACCAGTAACCCACCATAAAGCAGAGAGTTACAACAAGAGTTCCCAACGCAAATTCAAGTGCATGAGTCAAAGGAAGGGAGGGAATGAAGGAAATTTTCCCAGCATCATTGTCCTCATCAGGTAAGTAAACAATTCCAAAGATATCCCCAACAGTCAAGGAAAAATAACACGACCTAGGAGGAAAGCAATTCCGAAACAAGGTAATTCAAAAGAAAGGATGGGATGAAGTTAATGAGTTGTAGTTGAAGTCAGGGTGCCCGCCTAGAGAATGGAGTGGCGATTTTATTTTGAAGTAGTAGTTGAAGTCAGGGAGCCCGCCTGGAGAATGGAGTGGCGATTTTATTTTGAAGTAGTAGTTGAAGTCAGGGGAGCCCGCCTGAAGAATGGAGTGGCGATTTTATTTTGAAGTAGTAGTTGAAGTCAGGGAGCCCGCCTGAAGAATGGAGTGGCGATTTTATTTTGAAGTAGTAGTTGAAGTCAGGGAGCCCGCCTGAAGAATGGAGTGGCGATTTAATTTTGAAATTGTAGTTGAAGTCAGGGAGCCCGCCCGAAGAATGGAGTGGCGATTTATTTTGAAGTTGTAGTGGAAGTCAGGGAGCCCGCCTGAAGAATGGAGTGGCGATTTATTTTGAAGTTGTTGTTGAAGTCAGGGAGCCCGCCTGAAGAATGGAGTGGCGATTTATTTTAAAGTTGTAGTTGAAGTCAGGGAGCCCGCCTGAAGAATGGAGTGGCGATTTTATTTTGAAGTTGTAGTTGAAGTCAGGGAGCCCGCCCGAAGAATGGAGTGGCGATTTTATTTTTAAGTTATAGTTGAAGTCAGGGAGCCCGCCTGAAGAATGGAGTGGCGACTTATTTTTAAATTTGGTTAAGGAAAGCGGTTGAGTGCAACGGAAATCCCCAGCGTGAATCCAAGTTCATAATCAAAAGGAAGGCAACAAGGATCGCGATTTTATTTTGAAGTAGTAGTTGAAGTCAGGGAGCCCGCCTGAAGAATGGAGTGGCGATTTAATTTTGAAATTGTAGTTGAAGTCAGGGAGCCCGCCCGAAGAATGGAGTGGCGATTTATTTTGAAGTTGTAGTGGAAGTCAGGGAGCCCGCCTGAAGAATGGAGTGGCGATTTATTTTGAAGTTGTAGTGGAAGTCGGGGAGCCCGCCTGAAGAATGGAGTGGCGATTTATTTTTGAATTTGGTTGAGGAAAGCGGTTGAATGTAACGGAAATACCAAGCATGAATCCAAGTTCATAATCGGAAGGAAAGCAACAAGGATCAGAAAGATAGATTCAGACTTCGAAGTAGAATAGTTCGAAGATCACAAGGAAGGGACCAATGGTCGGAGTTCGGCAATCAAGATAGACCAAAATAACAATCGTCAGAAGAGAAGAAGCATGTGAAGAAACATCAGAACCAGCAAGATGGCAAGGAACATGACAAGATCGAGTGGCGATTTTATTTTGAAGTAGTAGTTGAAGTCAGGGAGCCCGCCTGGAGAATGGAGTGGCGATTTTATTTGAAGTAGTAGTTGAAGTCAGGGAGCCCGCCTGGAGAATGGAGTGGCGATTTTATTTGAAGTAGTAGTTGAAGTCAGGGAGCCCGCCTGAAGAATGGAGTGGCGATTTTATTTTTGAAGTTGTAGTTGAAGTCAGGGAGCCCGCCTGAAGAATGGAGTGGCGATTTTATTTTGAAGTAGTAGTTGAAGTCAGGGAGCCCGCCTGAAGAATGGAGTGGCGATTTAATTTTGAAATTGCAGTTGAAGTCAGGGAGCCCGCCTGAAGAATGGAGTGGCGATTTATTTTGAAGTTGTAGTGGAAGTCAGGGGAGCCCGCCTGAAGAATGGAGTGGCGATTTAATTTTGAAATTGTAGTTGAAGTCAGGGAGCCCGCCCGAAGAATGGAGTGGCGATTTATTTTGAAGTTGTAGTGGAAGTCAGGGAGCCCGCCTGAAGAATGGAGTGGCGATTTATTTTGAAGTTGTTTAAAGAAAGCGGCAGAGTGTAACGGAAATCCCCAGCATGAATCAGAAGGAAGGCAACAAGGATCAGAAAAGATAGCTTCAGACTTCGAAGGAGAATAGCTCGAAGATCACAAGTAAGGGAATTCACTTCGGAGTGCAATGCAAGATAGCAACAAAAGAAGCTTGCAACCAGAATGCGAGTCAACAGTCCGAGATGATCAACAGAAGTTAGTCATAATGAAAAAAAAAAAGGCAAGGAGTTAATCTAAGTGCAGAAGTTGATGAAAGATGTGGTGTGCTCAAGACATGGCCGAGGTCACAAGCACTGTATACCTGGTCTTGATCCGAAAAGCAGCACCCGCAACTAGCAAGTATCAAGGTTCAAATTTAGAGTCCGCATGAAGCACCAACCAATACTCAAGATCAAGCTTCAGGAAGACTTATAGATAGGAATCTTGTAACTAGTAGCCGATAGGCTTAGTTAGTCTTTCTCATGTTTTGATTTTTGATGTAATAGCAGGACCACGGACCGGAACTTCGATGGAACAGAACCTCGACGGAACGACACCTCGACCGGCTCTCCACCTCGGTATACCCCTTCCTCACTCACTTTCGAACTACACGTGGCCTGATTCCTTTGTAGCCAAGGATATGTAGGCAGCTCAGATACAAGGGCTCGGTCACATTCCTCTTCTTTTAGTTTAGTCCCTCCCAATAAGGGTCAGGTCAAAAACACTTGTCTAGTCGTTCTTTGTCCGAAAACTCTTTGTGTTTTCAGTCAAAGAGGGGCAGCTGTAAACGCGTGATTTTTGACCCTCCCCGAGATTTTTTATATTTTTTAGCGTAAAATATTTAGTTTAGTTTTAATATAGCTATTTTAGCTAAATTTGACTCTTTTACTTTATTTTTACCTCAAAATGAAAATAACAAAAATATGGTTTTATCCATGTTTCGTAGTCACTTTAAACTTGAAAAATACAAAAAAATAGTTTTATTTTAATTATAAGTATTATAGTTATTTTGATTACCTAGGATTCATTAAATAACACCATTCTCGGTTCCGGGCGAAGAATAATATTCGGGTTCAAACTACCCGGTTTTATAATTTTCGGACCTAGCCCGTAATAATCCGAGTCCACTACACTAAGGGGACAATACATAATGGGATGTGGGAATAATAAGAAAAGGACAAAGGGAAAAAGACAAAGAAAAAAAGACAAAAGGAAAAAAACAAAGGTAAAAGACAAAACTTGTATGGGTTTCATTTTAAAAAATAAAAATAAAAAATAAAAAAATATACTACACATGATATCTTCTTCTTTAAAAAGAAGAAGAGAAACACGGCAGCAAAGAAAATTGGGAAAAAACGAAACAGAAAAAGAAAACGAAACAAAGAAGGATTTTTTTTTTGAAGAAGGAAAAGAAAGAAAAAAAACGATTGGAGAACAAAGAAAAGAAACGGGAAAAACAAAAAACGAAAAATAAAAAAAGGATTTGGAGAGATTTTTTGTAACAAAAAAAAGCATTGTTCATCTTCTTCAAAAAGAAGAAAAGAACGGCAGCAAAGGGAGGCATAGAGTATCACCTTCTGCTCACCTCCAAACGACCAGTAGCGCCAACGTCGACCACCCCCGTCCCCGTTTTTGCGTTGGCATCGGCCAACAACGACCGGTAATACCCACGACAAACGACGTATCTAACCACTCGTCGAACCTCCATAGCTGCCGTAAACCGACCACCGAACACCATAGCCAAATGACCCTCAAACAGTAACGAATCTGCTTCGTCGCCGTCCGGTACGTCGAGGTTGCTGTCCAAGGTTTCCATTTCGAGTTTTTATCCGGAGTTCTAGCAATTTGAGGTCCGTTATCTTTATTTTGACTGTATTTAGAATGTTAGTTTTATTCGCTGTTATGAGCAATTAAAAGCAATATTGTAGCTTATTTGAGATTATCACATCCTTACTTTACTACCTTCATGCCTTTGTTAAAAAAATTATTAGATACATTTTTATTAATATGCATGATGCAACCATTGTAGTGTTCATGTGGTTAGTTTTTGTTTTTCTTTCTCGTAATAGTAATAGTAAGCTTTTAATTCCTATGTGTAAAATGTAGAAGCCCGTGATTGAAAGATTCAGAGACGTAGTTGTAGTTGTGACACTTGACTTCAAATTAGTTTTTAAATATGAATATCCGTAGTTTGGTTTAGTTAAGTACTATCCTTTAAAACTAGAACTCGAGATGAGTCTCACCAAATAACACGCAAATTGCGGGGCCCTCATAAATATATATATATATATATATATATATATATATATATATATATATATATATATATATATATATATATATATATATATAAAATATTTAGACTTCGAGATCGACCGTATAGCGAATTTTACGGTGTTCTCCAAAGATAATAAACGCGTAGTTGCTTTAATACTACCTTCTCAAATACGGGTGCACATTTATGTGACCCAAATCTAAATCTCAACGAAGTCGAAACGTGTCAAAAGTCACGGGTGCACTGGTGCAACGTGGTTCGAGATACGTTTCCACTGCGTTGTAATTCATTTAAAACAATAAACAATAAAAGGGTAATGAGCCCTTAAACAATAAGCGAGACGAGCCTCGCCAAAATAACACGCAAATTGCGGGGCCCTCAACAGACGATTATTACGAAAAATGTTTAGATTCCGGGATGTGTTGTTTAGCGGATTCCACGGCCTTTCCCGAACACAAAACGCGTTAGTATCTTTAGGCGCGTATTTAATAATCTTATCTCCTTAAACTCGAGTGCACATTTATGTGACTCAAATCCAAATCTCAACGGAGTCGAAATGTGTTGACAACCACGGGTGCACCGGTGCGACGTGGTTCGAGATACATTTTCACAACGTTGCAATTCTTTGTTAAAATAATAATAATAATAATTCTTATAATAATAGTAATAATCAAAAGCGGTTAAAAATTAAAATTTATACATAAGTTAAGGCATATTATAAAATCAGATAAAGAAGCCAAATATGACAGTTGAGCGACCGTGCTAGAACCACGGAACTCGGGAATGCCTAACACCTTCTCCCGGGTTAACAGAATTCCTTATCCGGATTTCTGGTACACAGACTGTAATACATAGTCATAAATTTCCTCGGTTCGGGATTAAACCGGTGACTTGGGACACCATTATTTTCCCAAGTGGCGACTCTGAATTAATTAAATAAATCCCGTTTCGATTGTCCTTTAATTGGAAATGTTCCCGTCTTTCCTTGGGAATACCACGAGTCCTAAGAAGGCTATCATGAAGGCAACTCGTCGGTGCTCCTCCCATTTCTGGCGACTACCCTT
Source organism: Nicotiana noctiflora (assembly GCA_032618575.1). Lineage (NCBI taxonomy): Eukaryota > Viridiplantae > Streptophyta > Magnoliopsida > Solanales > Solanaceae > Nicotiana > Nicotiana noctiflora. The sequence goes on along the minus strand of JASVEL010013330.1, from coordinate 256,130 downwards.
GCTGCATAATTTGTTCTCTGGCTTGTCAAAACCTCCTACATGACCGTACCTTTGATAGATGAAGTTTAAAGTACAAAACCCTTATGCTAGATCTGGGTTACGTACCGTTCTGGCTGTCTTCAGGTGAGTCTAAAAACCGGTGTATGGCGACAACCCTGGGAGCGATTAGATATTGATGCCCCAATGGTATATCAGTGTTTCCAATGTATCCGGTCATCTCCTCCACAATTGGGGTGAGCTCGAAGTCCGAGAAGTGAAAGACATTGTGCGCGGAGTCCCAATATGTGAACAATGCTCTTATGATGTCCCCTCGAGGTTTTATTTCAAGCAGACCTGTGAGACCTTTCAAATACTTCTTAACTTCATCCTGCCCTGCTTTGCCTAGATCATCCCACCATAGTCGTATTTGTACCGGGATTTTAGTCATGAGTGAAAAGGGTTCATTTTGAATCGTGCTCATCCTGCACATTTATTTAAAGAAGAAGATCATTTTGGCTGGCAATGATTTTTTCAAAATTTACAGATTTTGGTATATTTTTGTTTTGTTTTTTTTTTGAAAAATGGCAAGTTGGACCCGACGGGGGTTGCCTACGTATCTCACATCCGGTGAGAATCAAACCCGCATAGTTCGGTCCGTCAAAACAAACTATCTTCTTTTATTGACCGACAAAGAAAACACATTTTGTTAAGAAACTCATTTTGTCGGCAAAGTCAACCTTCCGTTGTCTTTTATTAGAAAACTGAACTATTGATTTGTTGGTAAAACACATTTTTGTATTTTCTGAAAATATCTACTTCCCCATACTGTTTCCTTTCGTTTTTCGTTTCTCTTCAGTATTTAAAAGCCGGTCAGCATGCAAGTTTGAATAAATGCTTAAAACAAACGTGGTATGGCAGGATGGTCTTTTCATTTCAAGTTGCCTGTCCTAGACGGACCCAACCCCTGTGTTGAGTCCCCTAAGTCAAATGCAACGTGATGCAAATAAGCGTTTCCTACTAGGGATCCGGTATGCGGTTATGTTATTCTAAGTTCAAAACCTCGGTACATGATCTAGACTGTGTACCCAAGCGGACAACTCGGGCTGAGGAAGGAGCTCCTTTCCAGGAACCAAAAGGCCAACCGGCTTAGAAACTTTCCGAGCCTCTTCATTATTTTGGGGTATGACACTAACAGAATAAGGAGTCTCAACCAGTGAGCACATCCCCGGGGGTGAGAAGTGAAGGGTTTTCGGCACAGTTTTATATACAGTTCACGCAATATCAAAGCGGTAAACATATAACAGTTTGTATATACAGCGCAACTAGTATCAAAGCGGTAGACATGTAGCACATTAATTAAACATATAATAAAATCAGATATAGACAAAACTGAGCTCGAATTCTTAGACCCCGAACCGAGGTTCGAGATCATAGTCCCCAGCAGAGTCGCCAGAGCTGTCACACCTCCTTTTGGCGCTACCGCGAGGGCGCGAAGGAGTTTTTCCAATTAAAGGACAATCGGGACGGGATCAATTAAATTCAGAGTCGTCACTTGGGAAAATAATGGTGTCCCAAGTCACCGGTTTGATCCCGAACCAAGGAAATTTATGACTTTGTAATATAGTCTGCGAAACTAGAAAACCGGATAAGGAACTCTGTTAACCCGGGAGAAGGTGTTAGGCACTCCCGGATTCCGTGGTTTTAGCACGGTCGCTCAACTGCACTTTTTGCTTTTATCTGATTTCTTTATATATTTTAACTATGTATTTTTTATGCTCCGCTTTTATTTTTAGAAGAATTGCGACGTCACGAAAACACATTTCGAGTCACACCGCAACCAGTACGCCTGTGACTTTAATGTATTTCAGTTCCGCCGAGAATAAGATTTGGGTCACATAAATGCGCACCCGTATTTAGGAAAGTAATTTACTTACAAATCGTGCCGAAAGAGTCTATCATTTTTATTAACTTCGGGAAAGGACCGTGAAATTCACTAACGGTCCTTCCAAGTCTAAGTTTTTTATAACAACTAATTTGAGGGCCCCGCAATTGTGTATTTTCGTTGGGCGAGGCTCGTCTCATTTTTATTATTAAAAGGCCAGTCCTAAAGCAAACTAAAATTTTCTATTTATTGGTCACTAAAGGGCCAATTAATTCAAAAATATAAATTCGAGCCTCGAATGCAAGTCCTTATTCAAACAAAAGGGAAGACCTTCTTAGCTTGAACCCGCTACCTAATTTGAAACTCAATTTTATATTTTTTAATTAATTTCTCATTTACCTATGTAATTTAAGAGTTACTTATAACAAATTTGGGCTTACAAAGGCCCAATTCTTGTAATACCTTAACAATTTTATTTGGGCTCAAGACAGGCTCAACGTGCATTTGGCCCAACACGACTTGAAACTTCAGATCTCATGGCCAGCTCAACATCTAATTCCCAATGGGATTCCATTTTTTCAGTGATACACAAAACAATAATTGAGCTAACATGCTAATTATTAAGGGATGTGGGATAATCATTATGATAGTGGAGTATTGAATTATAGATTTTATGACAAGTGGAACTTAAGGACCTATTAACGTCTAAAATAGACTAAATTATACAAAGGGTGCGACTATTGAATTTTTGAATGAAACACTGGACGACTAACATGATAAACTACAATTCCAGTTCGATTTCGATATTTCAAATGCTAACATTTAACTAAGTGGAGCATCATTACTCATGAGTTAATAGCAGAACAATTTACACATATATTGAAGTTTTAAGCTTAATCAAATGGCTAAAGAACATTTATCGGGTTTTAAAATGAACGTAAGATAAGCTTATACACTAATATTTATGTCCAGGTTTAGTTTTGATAAACAATTAGCATACAAAATTAGAATACACTATATAAAAAATACTATTTTTAGTTCAGAGTTAATTAGTCCACATTATTACAACCCTGTCTAACAGTCTATTTGAATTAGATAATCATATTTAGTTAACTATGGCTCACGTCATTTCAAGGGTTCAGTTCAATAATCCAATAGCATACAACATTTAATCACTAATAACTCACTTTAAAGATGATCCTAATTATGCATACATCTACCATTCGTATAACAGAAAACACATAACTAATGTCAACTAGGAAACACAAGCAGCCTTCAATTGAACAATGATCCTTGACTATTTCATGTCTAACTTCAATCAAAAAGGATTACAGAATCGTGTACCTGGCAATTACAAAGAGGATAAATCAGTGGCAGCAGCAGAAGACACAACAATAACAACAGCAACAGGGTAGAACAACAACAACAGCCAGCCAACAGCAAACACCCAACAGACCAGCAGTAGCAAAACCAAACAATCACACCAAATAACAACCAGTGAAAAGAAACCCAACCAGCAGAATAAACGACCCAGAAATAGATGCAAGAAACCCGTGTAAACTCCCAACAAGAACCCAATGAAACAGTAACCAAAAGTCTAATGGCCACCCAAGGAGAATTGATTGAAATCCCAGTAGGACCAGAGCACACGCAGGTAGAAGAAAGCACTGGTTTTTCTAATCTTCTTGTGTACTTGAACTTAAACACTTATATCTCACTCTGTTTTCTCTCAAGGAATATATCCCTATTCTCTGTTCTTCTCTAAGGTTTCTCTAGGTATCCCCGATCTCCCCCTTCAAAAAAACAGTCCCATACTTATAGTTTTGAATTCCCTCCTGAATGACTGCCACCAATTAAACTACTACCCCTGCCCATTCCTATCTCTGCCAGCCCATTATCCTCTCTGTTTTCACCACTAAGTTTTGCTTAAGTATGGGCTTTAATTAATTAAAAAAATGTGAAGTACAAACCTGGTGGAGTGTCCTGCTGTGATAGCAGGCTCCACTAGGCTGTCTTATGGGCGGGTGATTAAACAACTGGCCTCAATCCAATCCTAACAATTACATTCAGTTAAATCCTAATCCAAAATCAAACAGATAACAAACCCTAATGGTGAATTGCATACGGGCAGACAGGGTGGTGAACAATCATACAAGTAAATTAACTCGTTGACGACGTTAAATAAACTACGCATACAAAGCAATTAGCATTGAATTCAAACAGATAAAGATGGGGATCGACCGAACAAAAGGGTCTATTGGAGATGAAGCACAAAACAGAAAACTAAAAGCAATAAAATAAAATTCAAACGATTTAACAAATGGAATATGAAGAAATAAAAGAAGAAATACCATAAGAGAAGACAAATCCGCACTTGAACGGACCCCGGACTCGTCTTGGGTTCAATTCGAACTTTGGATTCAACTTGAACTTGGATTCTTCGTTTTGAGGCCAATGGACCTTAATTGAGATGTTTTCAACAATGAAAACATCCCAATTAAGGTCTATTAGACCTCAATTAGGCAAAAATCGAAGTCTAGGGTTCATGGCCGAGATTTGGGGCTCGACCGGTTCTGGCAAGATTCGAGCCAAACCAAGGCTGGTAGGGGTATGAGGGAGACGAAGGGAAGCTATGGTGTGATTTTGGTGAGGTTTGGCGTGGCTTGGGTCTTAACTCGAATCTTCAAATGAAGATTCGAGGAGTTCCTGAGTGATTCGAGGTAAGTGGTTCGTGGATATGGAATGGGGGGTCGAGATGGTCTTATGGTGTAAAAATGGGGGGCTTTGGTGATTGACCACCGCCGTAAGGCGATTTCCGGCGGTGGTGCACGACGGGGGACGGTGGGGGCGAGAGACATGGTCTCTGAGGCTTAGAGACGAAGAGAAGGGGGGCTGGCTTGGGGGGCGGGGTATGAGATGGGCCTTATATATGAAATAGGAGATTAAATCCTGATCGTTGGATCATTTACGATCAACGACCAGGATCTCCTTACTTAAACCAAACGGTGTCGTGTAGTGTCAATTTAAGACCGGACCGGTCTTTGGAGTGAAACAGATTGGGTATCATGAAGTGATTAAGGCCGTTGGATGATGAGAATCCAACGGCCAGGATCAAACAATGGGGCGATTAATGTGATCCATCGGATCAACGCTGATCGACGGCTTGGATCTCTTCACTTAAAGCGGAATGACGTCGTTTGGGGTGTCTGTGAGAGACGGACTGGGAGACAGGTTGGGCTGTTGGATCGAGAGAAGTGTGTAATTGGGCCTGGGATTAATTTGGCCTGGTCTTTTTGGTTTGGGCATAGTCCATTCCAATTTCCTCTCTATTTTCTTCTTTTCTTTTATTTTCTTTTTAATTCTTAATTTATTAAAAACCAAAACTCTATAATACTTTACCAAAATTAACTTAGTTTATAAGAATACTAATTAAGTTCTTATTATAGTTAAATTAAACTAAGATCACACAATTGGGACATTAAATGCTAAAGATACAAAATGTACATATTTTGTAATTTTTCTATTTTTGTCAAATAAACTTAATTACTTTCAATCGTAAATTAAAACCTAAGAACGCAAACGCAATATATTCTTGTATTTTTTTTTAATTTAAACAATCAAACATGCATACATAAAGAATACAAATAGTAAGAAAATTGACACAAAAGTCCACAGATATTACAATGATACAAAAACAATTTTATTTTGAATTTTTTGGGAGTAAATCTCACGTAGGACAAAAATCACGTGCTCACAAATATACTGATAAATCATGGATTTAATCTCCGAAAATAGAGGAATTAAGGTGTAAAAACGGGAGATTTTTTATCTAAGCCTCGAAAATAGAAAATTGATGATTTGAGTGGGCAAACGAAGTCCGCTTTTGATAAAATTTATATATATGGACTCATGGCGAGTTGAGGAATCTGAAAATATGACTTTTGTAATTTTTCGAGAAGCGGGCCCTAGGGTCGGATTTTGACAACTTCTTGATTTTCGATGTAATTCGAGTTAATTCGATTGGGTTATGTTCATTTAGCCTATTTTGATGTATTCCTATTGATTTTGATCAGATTTGGCATCTGAGAAGGTTGATTTGTGAGGCAAGCGCAAGGCGAGCTAGGACTTTTGCCAATTCGAGGTGAGTGGTGGTAATAAATGATGTATTGAGGGTTTGAAATACCGTACTTGCACTATACAGTGGTATGCTGAGATGAAAATTCGTCATGTGACGAGCGTGGTGGTATTTTGACTGGGGATTTGGACTTGGTCCTTCCCGACTGATAGTTTACTGTGCATAATGATTGAGACAAGGCTTATATCTGTACATTTGGGCTAGTAGCCATTGTTTGGGGCCTTGTACCGACCTGTAGAATATTAGGGAAGCCTGTAGAACTAAATGTCCCCTATATCATGTTGAACACATACTCTTAGCCGTATTCATAGGCCATAGCTGTATAGAATGACATGAACCAGTACTTGATGTGTACTCTAAGTGAGGATACATAGGGTTGAATACCCTGCTCTAGCTGAGTGGGCCCGAGAGGTCGAGTCTATATTGACTTAGAGGGGTCGAGAACCCATTGTGAGGTATTGATATATATCCCGGATCGGGCTGCACGCCGCAACAGTATATACATATACATGTATTGGATCGGACTGCACGCCGCAGTAGTATATATATGATATATAAATATATGGATCGGATTGCACGCCACAGTAATATATATGTGGATCGGACTGCACGCCGCAGTATTATAGCGCTTAGGCTGATGGAGCCCCTTCGGAGTCTGCACACACCACCAGTGAGCGCAGTTATATTATATTCGATCGGGCTGCGCGCCGCAGCAGTATATCTATTATATTGGATCGGGCTGCACGCCGTAGCGCTATATATATTTGATCGGTCTGCATGCCGGAGCATTATATATATACATATATATTGGATCGGGTTGCACGCCGCAGTAGTATGAGTGAGGATCGGGTTGCACGCCGCAACAGGACTAGATCAGTGATGGATTAGTGTGAGACTGTAGTGGACTGGAATTGCACTTACCATTGTGGAGATGATTTACCTGTACGGTTATTCTTAGAACTGTTTAGTGATAGTACATTTGTTCTTAATTTCAGTTATTACTTATTATTGTTACTCACTGAGTTGAAAGATACTCACCCCACTCCATGCACTTTATGTGCAGATACAGGTGTTCAGGAGGGCAGTTGAGTTATCTGCAGCTGCTATTTTACTATTATCCGAGGAGACATCGAGGTAGCTGCCGGCGTCCGCAGGACCCGATATCTCTCCTTCCTTTCATTTATGTCTAGTGCTATTTTGTGTAGACTTGGATTGTATAGGATGTTTTCCTTCTGTAGAGGCTCAGACTTGTGACACCGGATTATTTGGGATTTGTTTCCGCATTTGTTTTCTTCTGTAGAGGCTCGGCCTTAATGTCCAAATTGTGTGATTGTATTTTAATTACTATTAAAATTTAGGCGACGATTATTATTATGAGTTAATTAGTATTTTAAGATAATTTTAGTTTTTATAAATTAATTTTAGTATTTTGGGCTTTATTAATTAGGAACTTAAATAATGTAGAAGAATAAAATAGAATTTTTTTTTGGATTGGGCCATCTTGCAAATTAATTTACAAGCCCAAACCTAAGCACCCTTACCCAACCCAAAACCCCTTGGCCCAAAAAAGAATTCAGATTTTTTAGCCAAAAATAATCATAATCACATAACATAAAGTAGTGGGGGGCAAGGAAATTAAGAAAGAAAACAAGGAGAACAAAACATGGATTAGTGGGTTTTCTTTAAATTAAAAAATATTTTTCTTTATCATAAAAAATCTGTAAATTTTCGATATTCCTGCCTATAAATAGAAGAGAAGATTTATGAAAGAAAGAGGATGGAGAAAAGAGAGGAAACAATAGGAAGAGAAGAAACATAAGGGAAAAAAAGAGTAATATACACTCCATATACAGAAGTATACATGGACAAAAAAATTAATTTTTGAGAGTTTCTTTTGAGAATTGAAAAGAGTTAAAAGCAAGAAAGACAAAACAAAGAGAAATTACAGAATATATTTTTCTTTTGTATTTTTACTAATTGTTTCTCCGCATTACTGGGATTTTCTAGATTGAGCTGTTGAATCTACTGCTGGTTGTTACTATTATTGTTGCTGTATTTTCACCGCCCTGTTGATTTCCCATTTTCACATTCCTTTCAATACCAAGTACACATTCTAAAAATCATGTGTTGATGTAAGCTCGAATTGGAAGTTGAAGCTTGGAATTGAAATTGAAAAGCAAGTTGTTGATTAATATTTGTTGTTATTTTCCGTTTTATTAGTTTTGTCAAATTGTAGTTAGCTCTATAATTTGAAGAATAAATTTGTAATTTAGTCGGCTTGTGAGGTAACACATTTCGTACTAATATAGAGTAGCCTTTTAAGCATGTAATTAATTAGGACTTTTTCTTTTGTTTTAGAGACAAACTAAATAGAAAAAATGTAGTCACTTTAGGATTATACTTTTAAATAAAAAAATGTTAGAGCCTCGCCAAATAGAAAAAATGAAATTGCAGGGCCCCTCAATAACAATGTTCACTTTTTCTTAAAAAATAACCAAACGCAGTAAATGATTTAAAATTGCATTATAGTATTGAACATGTTTTAAAATCAGATATTTAGACATTACAATAATTTAAGCGACCGTGCTAGAACCATGGGATTTGGGGGTGCCTAACACCTTCCTTCGGGTCAACAGAATTCCTTACATAGAATTACTTGTTCGCAGACTTCATTTGGAAAGTCGAAAATTTCCTCGATTTGGGATTTAAATAAATCGGTGATTTGGGACACCATAATTTATTCCAAGTGGCGATTCTGAAATAAATAAATAATCCCATTTCGAATATTGACACTTAAATTGGAAAAACTCCCTTATGCATTATCTTTCGTGGTAAGTGTGCAAAAAGGATGTGTGATAGCTCTGGCGACTCTGCTGGGGAAACAAACCCAGAACCACTGGTTCATGGTTTAAGAATTCGATCTTTGAATAATTGTTGTATTTGGCTAATTTATTATCTGATTTGATTATATGTTTGTCTTAATGCGCTAATTGTTGCTTCTACCGCTTTGATATTTTGTGAATTGTCTATAAATTGTGCCGATACCTACTTTCGCCTTTGAGTCTCTTTGAAATTTAATATCGGGCATTTGCTGGACATAACCCATCTTTCTTAAGATAGCTGAGGTGCTTGGCACCTGGTGAAGGATTTAGTCACACATGTTTAGGCGGGGAGTACTGTCAATTAAGCCGGAAAGCCATGCTACCGGTGCACTGACCCTTCTCGGCTCGAGTTGTCCGCTCGGGTAAAGCCAGTCTAGATACTTTTTCCAACAGGATGTTAACCTAGAATAACAAAACCTCATGTCGGATCCTTAGTAGGAACGCGCATCATGTGCATATTGACTTAGGAGGCTCAACACAGGGGTTGAGTTTGTCTAGGATAGGTGTACTTGAAAAAAAGACCAACTTGATGCATCTTGTTTGTGCATTTATTTGTTTCGAACCTGCATGCTGACCGGCTTATTAAAAAAAAAGGGATTGGTTTTGAAGAAAAGAAAAATATCAGTGTATAAGGTCAAGGATTTTAAACACATGTTTCGAAAATTCCCAAATAACCCCAAAACACTGGTAATTTTCTTTTATAAAAAAAATAAAGATGGAAAAGAGTTTCTTTTGTTTAAGATGATATAGTTCGTTTTACTGAACTACGCTGGTTTAATTCTCATCGGATGTGAGATACGTAGGCAATCCTCGTCGGGTCCAATCTCCTTTTTGCAAAAATAGCCAAAAAATATCAAAATTTTAATTCTAGTCATAAATAAGTTGGGGGTGTCGCCTTTGTCAAATATAGCCGAATATTCCCGAAAGGGACGCCGGAAGGCTAATTTTGTATAAACGGCCACCTTTGGTCATGTTTTTAGAGTTTTGGTCGATTGACCCACACACCCTTAAAATCTTAGCCCCCGAGGCACTGAAAGGCCATGATTGCAAAACCAGGTCTTTTTATTCTTATAAATAAATAAATAAATAAATAAATAAATAAATAAATAAATAAAAGAAAAAAAGGAGTCAGTTTATTTGCGAATGCCGTTTGGATTTTTGGTGAAAATAAGTCAAACCAGCTTCGGCAGTGTATTAAACCGTTCTTGCCGAAATAACCTTAAAATATCTTTCAGTTGTTGAAAGGCTATTTTCGTAAAAGAATGGACAAGTTTGTAAAATAAACCTTCCTGGCCTCAAAATTCATGTGAAATTGAGAAGGGGCCACATTTGTAAAAATAGCCATTTGGTTAAAATTGGCATATAGAGGAAGGAATGTGTTAGTTTTTTTTTGAATTTGTAATTCTTTTGATTAGAGTATGTGTGTTGCTTAATTTTTTGAGTCTGTAGGTCGTCTTTTCATCAAAGTCTGTTAGTTTGATCAAGTTTTTGAACCTTTCTTTTAGAATCAATATTTGTTTTTATTATGAGAAACTAAAAAAAATGTTTCATTGTTGTTTGTCTTTTATTCCGAACTACGCCCGGTCTGATTCGTGCGGGGACATGATATGTAGGCAATCCACATAAGATTCGACCACCACTAAAAGAAAAACAAAAAAAATATAGAAGAAGTTAATAAAGAGGGGGGAGGAATAAAGGCAAAGGAAAATTCGAAAAGATATAAGTCGGAATGACGCATTGCAACCGAATACATGTAGCAACACATTTAACTGTATAAGTGCATTACACCCCAATGTGAGATTACTTATTTGTTAGATTATTTCAGACTAACCGTTTGTTTGCAGAAATCCAGGTCTTCAAAAAAGGTCGTTGATTTTGTGGTAATCTCGTCTACCACTCATATTTTACGAGGTCCAAGGGAAAAGTTAAGCGGCCCGTTACTGAATCAAGAAGAAGTACCCATACTTACTTTACGAGATCAAAAGGAAGTATCAACATGTCTTCAGAAATCCCTCTACCAACAGTTCCCGTTTTAGAGGAGAGTTCCATATCAGTCATTCCAACTAGTGAATCAGCAACTACTGAAGAGAACAGGATTTTACGCTGTCGCATGCTGGAAATGTTGGATGATTGGAATAACGGGAAGGAGCCCCCAAGTCTGATCCCTGGGTTCCCCGAACTATTCATCCGACCAAGTGGGATTTCCAACACCCCCACCAATTATCCACCTACTCTGTTTGGATATTCTACCATCACAACTCTCTCTGGATCGCCTTCCACTTCCTATAACCGGATGACGATCGCGGATACGGCCACAAAAACATCCACTGGGCTGCCTATTTCAATCACGGCGCAACCCGTTACGCATGGTCCTATCTTTGATTCATCCTAATTTACATTCCCAGCGCCACCTCTTTCGCTGGATCCTACCCAATTCGCCACCAATATTTGTCCTCAGCCACCCCGGTACGAGCTATGGGAAGGCCTTTTGCAGAAGCAATCACGATTGGGAAAATGGTGGAAAACGGGTTGAAAACTGGAAGAATATTGAGCCAAGCAGCCATAAGAGAAACCTCCCAAGCCATCCAAGGCGGGTCTGGAGGGATGGCCAAAGGCAAAAAGAAAGAAGAAACAATCATGGCAGCAATTGGAGACAGGAGGTACCGAGCTCCAAGGCAAGTGTTCTCTGAAAGGGCCCCCCAACATTATTATCCACACAATGATATGGCCTATGCTCCTCCACATCCACCCTATGCAGTCATGAATGCTCAGCCTTTTGGCCGGCCACAACCACCAGCCAACAGAAACCCACCTCCATTCCAGAGAAATCAACCTCCTTACCAAAACCAGTATAACTTCTGACCACTACAAAATAACACTCACCCTCGTGAACCACCTAAGTCGAACTTCACACCAATTGGGGAACCATATTCTACCCTTTTCCCTAAGCTCATGCAGGAGAATTTATTGTAAACCGTTCCCCAGAATAGGCACAATCCAGATTCTTCGGCTTACCAACGAGGTGTGTACTGTTCTTATCATTCGGGAGTTGAGAGGCATAGCACTGATAATTGCTGGACCTTGAAGAAAGCTGTGCAAGAGTTGATTAACCATGGAAGGATAGTGTTTGCGGATGAGGATATTCCAAATGTGACGAATAACCCACTGCCGGCCCATAACAACAGGCCAGTAATTGGAATGATTTGCGAGGACAAGGAATTTGATCCTGCTCTGAAAGCAATAATTGCCATTTCTGACATGGAAAGACAACCTAAAGTGGCCCGAAAACAAGAGAAAATGGGGAAGAAGAATGAAGCTGTCAAAACCGGATTTGAAAAGAAGATCGAGACAAAGGCAGAAACGACAGTGTCTCAGAAAAACGGAGTTATTTACCTCCAATGAGGTCGATCAAAAAGGCCCCTGACAAAAAGCGCTTCAAAGAAGTTTCAGCTAAAAAGAGAAATACAGATGTATGTGCCCAAAGGAACCTATGTGATCCAGGGGGCGATTAAAGTACTACAATCGAATGAACCCGTGGTTATCGCACGCATGACATAGAAGCCCATGACAGACCCGTCCGCAGTACCTTGGAATTATCAACAGACGGTGGTTACACGCAAAGGTAAAGAGATCACAAGAGAATCGTCTGGGAATATCTTGGTGCGGAAGTATTCAGACACACAAGAAGTGAATAATGCCACACGGAAGCGTTTCCCATCCAAGAAGCCTGTAAGCGCTGAAGAAGCAGAGGTCTTTTTCCAAAAGATAAAAATGCCAGATTTTGAGGTGGTTGATCATTGCGCAAGCACCCGGATCAAGTGTCCATGCAATCTTTGCTCATGAGCTCACCCGAACATCAAAAGATCCTGCTGAGGATTTTGAATGAAACACACGTGCCGGCTGACACTTCTATGGAGCAGTTAGAAAGAATGGCCGAACGATTCTTCGCAGTCAACCAGATCTTGTTCAGCAAGAGCGACCTACCCCCAGAAGGAGCAGCGCATAATAAATCCCTACACCTGACCGTCAAGTGCGAAGGTTACTATATGAAAAAGGGTCATGGTGGACAGAGGTTCGGGGGTAGACAGATGCCCACTTTTCACTCTACACCGCATAGGAATTGGAGCTGAAAGAATTCGACCAAACAATATATACGTGCAAGCCTTCGACAGTGTAAAAAGGGACATGATCGGAGAGATCGATTTGACCCTGACTATTGGCCCAGTAGACTTCAAAGTAACTTTCCAAGTTTTGGACATGGACACGTCTTATAATTTTCTTCTAGGAAGGCCATGGATTCACACAGCCGGAGCTGTACCCTCCACCTTACACCAGCTCGTAAAGTATGAGCATAAATTCCAAGAGATCGTGGTCCACGGAGAAGATGAACAATCAATCCACCGAGACTCGTCAACCCCATGCCTCGAAGCAAGAGAAGGAAGCGAGCACATAGTCTACCAGGCCTTTGAAATGGTGGTTGCCGATCAACAAAAAGAAGGAGACCCTTGTCCCCAACCCTTCCTTTCTAATGCGTCAATCATGGTGTCCATAGAAATGATTTGACGAGGTTTCAAACCAGGAAAGAGACTCGGGAAATCACTGCAAGGAATAACAGGACCCATCACTCTGCCCTCCACAAAATAAACTTTTCGGGATAGGATTCCACCCTACCTTAGAAGACGAAACATGGGCCGAGGAGAGAAAGAAAGAAGGTTGGGTTCTACCACAACCATTTCCACATCTATACAAGACCTTTGCCTGACCCAAATATGTCGAAGAAGACGATGAGGTGTTCACGGTAGAGGAAATTAAATACATTTGTGGGGCCATGAGGAAAATGCTCCATGAGACTCACATGGTCGAGCTAGGGGAAGGGACTAGCACTGCTGAGATACTTTACATGGGACCAGACGCCCAGTTGCAAAATTGGAAGGCTACGCCATTTCCATCCAGGAGGGAGTCCCATTCTAAATATGCGGGTTTAAATAACATGACATGCTTGCGGACTTCACGCTCAGATCCGAACACTCCACCTAATTTGGAAATAATGAACCAAGAACTAGAATACAATGAAGAAGAGGCTTTCAGGGAAATAAATCGAGAATTGGAACACTTTAAGAATAAACCTAAGCCAAATTTGAATGACACCGAGCCGGTTAACTTGGGAAACCCCGAAGAGATCCGAGAGACCAAGATAAGCATCCACACAGATGAAAAAACTCGAGATGCAATAATTCAGCTCTTGTTTGAGTTTAAAGATGTGTTTGCTTGGTCTTACGATGATATTCTAGGATTAGGGGTCGATCTAGTGGTGCATAAATTACCAATCTACCCTGACTGCCGACCAGTGCACCAAAAGAAGAGGAAGTTCATAACGGACATCAGTGATAAGATCAAAGAAGAAATCACCAAGCAGTTAAAAACGGGAGTAATTCGAGCGGTACAGTATACCACGTGGTTGGCTAATGTTGTTCCTGTTCCAAAGAAGAATGGGAAAACTCGAGTATGTGTGGATTATCGAGATTTGAATAAGGCAAGTCCCAAAGATAACTTCCCTTTACTGAACATCCACATCCTCGTTGATAAGTGTACAAAGCATGAGATACAATCATTTGGGGATTGTTATGCGGGATATGATCAAGTGTTGATGGATGAAGAGGACGCCAAGAAGACTGCTTTCACCATACCTTGGGGCACTTACTGCTGTCGAGTCATGCCATTCGGTTTGAAAAATGCTGGAGCGACATACAAGAGAGCCATGACTGCCATCTTCCATGACATGATGCATCAGGAAATAGAGGTGTACATGGATGATGTGATCGTCAAGTCCAGAACCCAGGGCGATCACGTCCAAGACTTGAGGAAATTCTTCGAAAGGTTGCGAAAGTACGATTTGAAGCTAAATCCGGCCAAATGCGCCTTTGGAGTCCCATTAGGTAAACTATTGGGTTTCGTAGTTAGTAGAAGAGGTATTGAATTGGATCTAACAAAGATAAAAGCCATCCGGGACTTACCTCCTCCAAGAACGAAGAAAGACACAGTGAGTCTTCTGGGCCGACTAAACTACATCAGCATGCTCATCGCCCAATTGACTTCTACGTGTGAGCCCATATTCAACTTGCTGAAGAAAGACACTACAATCAAGTGGACAACTGAATGTCATGAGACTTTTGACAAAATCAAAGAATATTTGTCGAATCCTCCATTCTTAGTCTCGCTGGAGCAAGGGAGACCTCTATTCTTGTATCTGACAGTCTTGGAAAACTCCTTTGGCTGTATCCTCGGGCAGCATGATATAACGGGGAAGAAAGAGCAGGCAATTTACTATTTGAGCAAGAAATTCACCAGTTATGAGGTCAAGTACACTTTGTTGGAAAGAACGTGTTGTGCTTTAACTTGGGTCGCTCAGAAATTGAGACACTACCTCCAAGCTCATACAACTCACCTCATTACTCGTGTTGGATCCTTTGAAGTATATATTCCAGAAACCGATGCCCATCCGGAAGATTGGCAAAATGGCAAATCCTGCTCACTGAGTTCGACATAGTCTATGTCACTCACACGACAATGAAGGCCCAGGCGTTGGCAGATCATTTTTCCGAAAACCCGATTGATGAAGAGTATCAACCATTGAATACCTACTTTCCAGATGAAGAGGTAAACACAATAGAAGTTCTCTCAAAGGACGCTCATGCTTGGAAGATGTTCTTTGACGGAGCGGTAAATGCTAAAGGTGTAGGGATTGGGGCAATCTTGATCTCCCACACTAGTGAACACTATCCGGAAAAATCAAGGCTCCGTTTCTTTTGCACAAACAATACGGCTGGATATGAAGATTGCATCATGGGCATGAATATGGCAATTGATCAGGGTGTTGAAGATTTACTGATCATGGGAGATTTAGACCTGATTATTAAACAAGCCCAAGGTGAATGGGAGACCCGAGACGTTAAGCTCCTCCCTTACCGACAACATGTGGATAATCTCGGCAAGCGATTCGCATCAATAGAGTTCAGGTACATCCGACGATATCACAATGAACTGGATGACGCACTTGCCACTCTAGCTTTAATGCTACCTTAACCAGGCAATGCCCACACCGATCCTTTAGAAATCCAAATCAAGGAAAGACACAATTAATGCAATGTAATCGAGGCTAGGCCAAACATCCGGCCATGGTACTACGATATCAAGAGATTCTTGAAAACATAAGAATACCCTGAACATGCTACTGGAGATCATAAGAGAACCATCTGGTGGCATGCAGGTGGTTTCTTTTTGAGCGGTGAGGTCCTGTATAAATGAACCCCAGATCTTAACCTTTTAAAATGTGTTGATACTGAAGAAGCAGGGAGAATCATGCATGAAGTACACGCAGGAGTGTGTCGACCTCATATGAACGGGTATGTCTTGGCCAAGAAAATCCTTCGAGTTGGGTACTATTGGATAACTATGGAGAAAGACTGTTTCAGTTTCGTCCGGAAATGCCATGAGTGTCAGATACATGGAGATCTGATTCATGCACCTCCAACTGAGCTACATCATATATCAGCACCGTGGCCTATTGTCGCTTGGGCATGGATGTCATTGGCCCGAGTGAACCAAAATCTTCGAATGGGCTCCGATTCATACTGGTCGCTATTGATTACTTCACAAAATAAGTTGAAGTTGTCGCTCTCAAATCAGTTACTAAGAAAGATGTGGTGGATTTTGTACATTCAAATCTTATGTGTTGTTTTGGTATACCTGCAACAGTCATCACAGACAATGGTGCAAATCTGAATAGTCGATGGAAGAAATATGCGAATAATTCAAAATAACGCATAGGAACTACACTCCTTTTCGGCCCAAAGCCAATGGCGCCGTTGAAGCAGCAAACAAAAAAACATCAAGAAGATTTTGAGGAAGACAATCCAGAGTTCTAGACAATGGCATGAACAATTTCCTTTTGCCTTACTGGGATATCATACTACAGTGCAAACATCAGTAGGAGCAATCCAATACCGACTAGTTTATGGAACCGAGGCTTTGATACCGGCAGAGGTAAAAATTCCTTCACTCCAGACAATTGTTGAAGCAGAGATTGAAGATAGCGAATGGGTTAAGACTCGATTGGAGCAGTTAACCTTAATTGACGAAAAGCGAATGGCTGCGGTCTGTCACGGGTAGTTGTACCAACAAAGGATGGCTCGTGCTTACAACAAGAAAGTACAACCCAGAAATTTTGAAGTAGGTCAGTTGGTTTTAAGACGCATTCTTCTACATCACTAGGAAGCGAAAGGAAAATTCGCTCCTAATTGGAAGGGGCAATACATCATCAGGAAGATATTGCCGAGAGGAGCATTATACTTAGGAGATATTGAAGGAAATGATCCTGATACTGCTGTGAATGCAGATGCTGTCAAAAGATATTATGTTTGAATTTGCTTCGGTGATGTCTCTGCATGTCGAAATGATTGAAGGTTTTTTATTCCCGCTACCCAAACATTACCAACCCTTTTGTAAACCCTTTGAGCCGGTTACATTTCCTTGGATACCCTCTTTGGAATCCAAAACTAAATTAAAAAAAAAAGCAAAACAAAGTTACCTGAACTACATTCTGACTTGATTCCCAAAGGATACATAGGCAGCCTCTATCTGATGTTCAGTCACACCAAAATAAAAATCTAATTTTCCCCGAAATTGAAACTGGGGTAGGTGCTATAATGGTTTGACCAAGATTTCACCAGATGGTTCCAAAGTTGTAATTTTGTCCATAATTCTTTTCACCCAAAACTGAGTACAAGTCCTTCAAGATCGATGCAGAGACATAGAAACTGAGTAACATCATTGTTGAGAAGCAAAACATCTTAAATTAAGAGAAATAAAATAAGAGAGTCTTATCGGCGAAAACCTTCGGGCACCATAAGGCGATGGGAGTAGAGAAATACAAAATGAGAGAGTTCGTTAGTGAAAACTCACAAAGAGTGCTATCGGGCGATGGTAAGAAGAGAAATGAGAGAGGTCGACTAGCAAAAACCTGCAAATGGCACTATCAACCAGAAAAAAGACATCTCTTCACTTAAAGGGTCCTGGCAAGGTTCTCTGGTTTTGAAATTGCGAATCAATGGGTTCATAAGAAGCTGGAAAGTTTATGTGGGTCGGGCGTCTAGTCCAAGAAGCATGTCATGTTTATTTGAAGCCAGCATGCACCCCAGATAAGTCCTTTTTCCCCCGAAAGGGACGCTTCTATTTTCGATTCATTTTTTCACTATTTGTTCATTTTTCTTTGAATCCCTTTTGGCTTAACTTTGAATTCCGAAACTATTAAAAAAAAAGGTGGCAGGACCGTTTATACAGAACTCCGTCTGGTAAAAAGGCAAAAAAAAATACCCAACATTTAGTGGTGTATTTATCCAATCCCGACTGATCATGATGGTCAATCGCCTCCAAAGGAAAGGATGTTAGAAAGGAAAAGGAAATCAAAGGCTAAGGTTTTGAAAATAGAATGAAGTAAAAGGACAGAGCCTACACGGGCAAGTCATCATGAAAACCTAAGGCTGTATCCGGTCAGGTTGAAAGAAAGTCACCCTCAAAGACAATCACCAACAAAGTTCTCAATGGAAATGGGGCCAGGATCAAGCGTTGAAGATAATCAAGGCCACAAAATCAACCACCGTTTTAGCTAACAAATTGTTCTTTGTTAAAAACATGTCTATTTCACGTTAGCTGTGCAAAAAGAAGGTGCAGTCCAAAGAAATGAAATGTGCGAGCATTGAAATAGCTTTGTAACAAAGAAAAACGCCCTAAGGGAAGTTTCTTTTGTGCATTGTTGACGAGTAAAAGGAAAACACCTAAAAGAAAACCCAAAAGGGAAGTATGAAAGGAAAATAAAAACCCCAAAAGAGAATCAAATCATGGTCCTTTAGCATTTCTTTCAAAAACCCAGGCCAGAAAACCGAGGACCTCCCGGCCAAAAACCGTGGAGCATTTATTTCAAAAACCCCAGCTAGAAAACCAAGGATCTCCCGGTTAGAAAGCCATGGAGCATTTCATTTAAATCCCAACCAGAAAACCGAGGATCTCCCGGCTAGAAAACATGGAGCAATACTTTCAAAAATACCGGCAAGAAAACCGAGGACCTCCCGGCCAGAAAGCCATGGAGCATTTCTTTTAAATCCCGGCCAAAAAACCGAAGATCTCCCGGCCAGAAAATCGTGGAGCAATTCTTTCAAAAATCCCGGTCAGAAAACCGAGGATCTCCCAGCCAGAAAACCGAGGAGCAATTCTTTCAAAAATCTCGGCCAGAAAACCGAAGATTTCCCGGCCAGAAAATCGTGGAGCAATTCTTTGAAAAATCTCGGCCAGAAAACCGAGGACCTCCCGGCCAGAAACCGTAGAGCATTTATTTCAAAAACCCCGGCTAGAAAACCAAGGATCTCCCGGCTAGAAAGCCATGGAGTATTTCTTTTAAATCCCGGCCAGAAAACCGAGGATCTCCCGGCTAGAAAACGTGGAGCAATTCTTTCAAAAATCCCGGCTAGAAAATTGAGGATCTCCCTGCCAGAAAGCCATGGAGCATTTCTTTTAAATCCCGGCCAGAAAACCGAAGATCTCCCGGCCAGAAAACCGTGGAGCAATTCTTTCAAAAATCCCGGTCAGAAAACTGAGGATCTCCCAGCCAGAAAACCGAAGAGCAATTCTTTCAAAAATCTCGGCCAAAAAACTGAAGATTTTCCGGCCAGAAAATCGTGGAGCAATTCTTTGAAAAATCCCGGCTAGAAAAACGAGGATCTCCCGGCCAAAAAGTCATGAAGCATTTCTTTTAAATCCCGGCCAGAAAACCGAGGATTTCCCGACCAGAAAACTGTGAAGCATTTCCTTTAAATTCCAGTCAGAAATTCGAAGATCTCCCGGCTAGAAAATCGTGGATCATTTCCTTTCAGAGTATCCCGGTTAGAAAACCAAGAATCTCCCCAGCCAGTAAGCTGTGGAACCCCCTTTTTCAAAATATCCCGGCCAAAAAACCGCGGAGCATTTATTTTCAAAACCAGATTTAAAATCGAGATTCTCTTGGCCAATACCGAAGAGTCTTTTAATCACTTTCTGTGTCACGACTAACTCACAAAATTTTCCTAGTGAAACTTGGGCAAAAAAATTTCGTTCGTTTGTTTGTTTTGTTGTCTAAGCAGGTTTGACCTCTGGACGCAGGGATGGAGATAACCAAGTTAAGTCTCAATCCAGAATAAAGAAAAGAAGAAAAGAACCAAAAAGAAGACGAGTTCAAATGTTGGAGTAAACAAAAGCGCGGATTGCACAGAATCTAATTGAAGTCACGAGTCACGCCAATCCCATTTCACTCAATGTTACAGAAATAAACAAGCATGTACAGCTTGCGAGCATCAAAATTCAGATCGAGGCCTACAACAAAATCAGCTAAGACTCAAGATCAAGTTTTCAAGAGAATCATAGATAGGAATCTTGTAACTCATAGTTGATAGGCACATCTAGTTTAATTTCAATTTCTATTTTGGTTGTAATAAGGAGATCAGTAAGCAGTGAGCAGCAACAGCAGCAACAGTAGCAACAGTAACAGCAAAGTGTTATTCCACGGTAGTCCCAGCTACCAAAATTTCCCGAACTACATTGACCCGATTCCTGTTTAGCCCGGGATATGTAGGAGGCCTCCCGAAGCAAAGGCTCGATCAAGGTTTTTCAAAAAATACTTCACAAGGAGTGCTCGAGCGGGCAAAAATCGCTCGTATTCGCTCATTTATCTTTGCACGAAAACCCTTCGTGTTTCCGGGCAAAGATGGGCAGCTGTGAGCACGTGATTTTTGCCCTATATGAGAATTACTCCCAAAAAATTCAAAATAAAATAATTTTTTAGTTTGTTTGTAATTGTTGTGAATTTAGTGTCATTTTTTCTGTGCATATTTATTTGTTAAATTAATAATAATAAAAAATATGTCGCATTTGCATTTAGGATTTAATTCTACAATTTGGAGTAATTAATTTTATCTTACAAAATAAAAATCATAAAATAGGCATCTTTTGCATTTTAGCCTTTAATGTCCAAATTATATGATTGTATTTTAATTACCACTTAAATTTAGGTGACAATTATTATTATGAGTTAATTAGTATTTCAAGATAATTTTAGTTTTTATATATTAATCTTAGTATTTTGGGCTTTATTAATTAGGAAGTTGAATAATAGAGAAGAACAAAATAGAAAAAAAATTTGGATTGGTCCATCTTGCAAATTAAGTTACAAGCCCAAACCTAAGCACCCTTACCCCAACCCAAAATCCCTTGGCAAAAGATTCAGATTTTTAGCCAAAAATAATCATAATCACATAACATAAAGTAGGGGGGAAGGAAATTAAGGAAGAAAACAAGGAGAGTAAAACATGGATTAGTGGGTTTTCGTTAAATTAAAAAATATTTTTCTTTTTAATAAAAAATCTAAAAATTTTCGAAATTCTTGCCTATAAATAGAAGATTTATGAAAAAAACGAGGGTGGACAAAAGAGAGGAAACAATAGGAAAAGAAGAAAAATAAGGAAAAAAGAGAGTAATATACACTCGATATACACTCTGGATACAAAAGTATACATGGACAAAAATTTACTTTTTGAGAGTTTCTTTTGTGAATTGAAAAGAGTTCAAAGAAAGAAACACAAAACAAAGAGAAATTCCAGAATATACTTTTATTTTCTATTTTTACTGATTTGTTTCTCCGTATTGCTGGGATTTTCTAGATTGAGGTGTTGAAGCTACTGCTGGTTGTTACGGTTGTTGTTGCTGTATTTTCACCGCCATGTTGATTTCCCATCTTCCCATTCCTTTCAATACCAGGTACACATTCTAAAAACCATGTGTTGATGTAAGCTCGAATTGGAAGTTGAAGCTTGGAAATGAAATAGAAAAGCAAGTTGTTGATTAATATTTGTTATTATTTTCTGTTTTATTAGTTTTGTCAAATTGTAGTTAGCTCTATAATTTGAAGAATAAATTTGTCATTTAGTTGGCTTGTGAGGGAACACATTTATTACTAATATAGAGTAGCCTTTTAAGCATGTAATTAATTAGGACTTTTTCTTTTCTTTTAGAGACAAACTAAATAGAAAAAATATAGTCACTTTAGGATTATACTTTTAAATAAAAAAATGTTACTAGCCTTGCCAAATAGAAAAAATGAAATTGTAGGGCCCCTCAATAACAATGTTCACTTTTTCTTAAAAAATAACCAAACGCGGTAAATAATTTAAAAGTGCATTATAGTATTGAACATGTTTTAAAATCAGATATTTAGCTATTATAATAATAATGAGAGACTGTGCTAGAACCACGGGATCCGGGGTGCCTAACACCTTCCCTCGGGTCAACGGAATTCCTTACTTAGAATTTCTGGTTCACATACATCATTTGGAAAGTCGAAAATTTCCTCGATTTGGGATTTAAATAAATCGGTGACTTGGGACACTATAATTTATTCCAAGTGGCGATTCTGAAATAAATAAATAATTCCATTTCGAATATTGTCACTTAAATTGGAAAAACTCCATTATGCATTATCTTTCGGGGTAAGTGTGCAAAAAGGAGGTGTGACAGTTGTGCTATGAGTATTGTGGTGAAAGGTATTTGATGTATGTTATTATTTGAGCATGAGCATCGCATGTTCATGTACTAATTTTGATAATATAATTCGTGTAGTATTGAAATTTATGTTGTTGATATGTATTGTGATGTCTTGTTGAGTTGCAGATGTATTGATAGGATGGTTTTGGTGATTCTCTAGCAGGTGGATACGCCAAATTACAAAGGAAACTCTGTCGAAACTTTTGGAAAATTTGGGACTTCGAAAAGATTTTGTCCCCTAAAGAGTAGGCTTAACTGTTGTGTGTGAATGCTAGAATTGCAGAAGAGTTAAGATTTATGATGATTCGAGTCTCTGCCAAAGCTAGTAAACGACTTGAGTTTAATCTCACTATAACAGTGTGGCATCATTTGAGTAAGAATACCATGAGTGGTTAAAAGTGCCTTGATATATGGCTTCGAGCCAAGTCGGGGAGGTTGCTATTGACTAGCTGATTGCACGGTTGTGTGCTATATTGATTCTGTCTCTAAGTACGTTGGAAATTTTGGAAAAGGTTACATGGTGCGTCATAGATGTGAAGAAATATTAGGACATTTTGGAGCTCATGTTGATAAAGAATGCTCGGTGTATAGTAAATAAAGATAGCTATTTGTATTTGTATGTAATCAGGTTCTGCGGTGTCAGAGAAAAAGGCACGAGTGGATCTGTCAATAAGACAACTGAATTACAACTGAATAAGGGTGAATGACGCCCAAGAATGGTCTTGCAATGTTCAACAATTTTCTTGTAAAAATCAGGTGTCTTAAGGTTGTGTACGTGGTTAGAGACTGTGGTTTCATTAGAAGGGATCAAGACTTGTGGTATGTTATGTTAATCATGGGATTCTAGGTATCCGTATTGGAAAGTAATGATAACGAATTTAGAATCGCAGGAAGTTCTTCAAAATAAAGTATTGTAGAAGGTGGTACTTCGGGGAAACATTTGAGAGAGTATTCAACGACCTGTGAGTCTTAGACCATGTGGTCTTGTGCATGAGTCTCGTGTGGTAACCTGATTGAGGTATTGTGATGCTTCAGTAAAGGAGAATATTAAATTAAAGATGAATCAGAAAGAAAATAAGGATAAATGGAATAGCTTGATAATAAAACGAAATAGTATGATAAAGACACGAGTAATTCCTGGTATGTGTTTGAAGTAATGAGTCTTGCAGGTATTGTGCAGCAAAGCTTTTGAGTGTTGGCAATTGCGTAGCTCGATGTGGGTAGAAGGACTCAGTTCTGGTAGTTTAGTTTGTGCAATGGAATTGGGAGAAACAATTCGTGATGTGTTTTACCGTGGTTTCAAAATGAGTATATTTCCTGTTGGTATGCGAAGCATGGGATGTGTAATGAATTTTATTCTATATGGGATCATGAAGGTCCTTGACTAGTTGAGTGCGTCGATGTTTATGGCGTAGGAGAGGGACAGAAGTTTCCATGTATCTTAGTGTGGTAGGGTATATGCGATGTGTTATGGAAAGTTGATAATGGTATGTTCAGGGTTTTGAGATCAGTTCATATTATATGGGAAGTCACTAAAACTCTCAAGCAGCGCGGGCGGCTGCAGATAATCTGAGAATCAATCTTTATGGTGATTAAGGAAAAAGGTACTACTATTCTAGTGATTTGACGAGGTATATGTTCAAAAAGGGCAAGGTAATGTAAACTGATAATATCCGGTGGTATTGCAGTATTCTCTTGTTGGATCGACTGTAGTAATCGAGTCGTTGATGGCATAGTGAAATTTTGGAATGACTTTCGTGGTATGAATGGATGCTTGATACGTGTTATGTGTTCGTACGGTGGAGCGTGGAATCAGGCATAGTGATTCATGTGCTATATACGTGTTGGAGACTAGAGTTCTCGTAATCCGCCTATGTAGTGGTGGTATATCATGTGTATCAGCACCGTTTAGCGGTTATTGAAAATTGGAAGCCATAGTGGCTCTCTCTCTTTACTTGATATGATGAATTTGGGTTATGATAATTGATTGCAGACTGGTTGTTATGAGTCATGTTGACTAGACTAATGTGATATGGTCTATGTCGGAAAATGTCACAAATTGCGTAGTAGAGTGCATCAGATTATGTTCCAGCAGGGTAGATGTACCCCAGGACCAGCGGACGGCTGGTAGGTATTGCCCTGTCAGTTGGGCCTTCGTGGCGGATGTTAGTGTAGAGGTCTCTGCCATTGATTCAGTTCCGATATTGAGGAACTTTGTCGGATGTGTTTCTTGTGGCCGAACTTGAGGCTATATATGTCTATTGTAATGAGCAACTTGAATCGATGTGCATTTACTTTTGCGAGATTTATGTGTAGATCGGGTGGCACGCCGCCATGGATTATTTGGATCGGGTGGCAGGCCGCCACATGTATGGTATCTGGATCGGGTGGCACGCCGCCACAGGTATAGTATCTGGATCGGGTGGCACGCCGCCACGGGTATGTTATTGGAGCGGGTTGCACACCGTAACAGTGTGATGTGGAGAAAAGTTTCCTATATGTTACCTTGTATACAATACTTCCTAGCTTCTGAGAAAAAGTCTGTATTGGGTACCGCTCGACGAATAGCACATCGGTTGTGTCCTTTCGTGAATTGATAGCGTATATTAATTTTAACACTGTGGGTGTGATTGATTGATTGAGTTCAGACCTAAATATGTGCGTGGCTGACCATTTTGAACATGGTGACTTGAGGGGCTTCATGAGTAATAGTGTTTGGATAGAATCACGAGTCGTGGCAAGGCCACATGATGTTATGACATTTCGAGGAGGATTCAGGTACTCCATGATGTGAGACGGGATCTCAGTTCTAGGTTCTGATGGTACGGAGGAATTGAATAACAACTCTTTTGTTTGAGTCAGTTGTTATGATTTGAGTATGTTCAGACGTTTCTTAATGGAGCCTATGTTGTGCTCATCACGGCTTGGGCCGGTGTTGAGGTGTCATATCACCAGTGCAGTGTATTACAACAGAAAGGACCGTTGGAGTTATTATTGAGTGCGAGCATATGCGATTTCAGCTGGTTAGAAAGGTAATATTGAGGTTTAGCTCCGAGAACTGTTGTGGTATCAGTCAAAAGGGAAATGGATTCATGAATGTTTGACTTGAGAGATGGATTCGATATATCGCGTGTTTTGGTTACCGTGGGCAGTATATTAATGTGATGGAATAAGACTTTAGCTAATAAAAAAAAAGTTCTTCTATTGGTATTTGGTTATTGTGGGCAATTGCCATGGGTAGATGCTATCGCCTCGAGTGTTTGGGTGGTGTAGCATATCATATGGTCTCACCGGGAGTGGCGAGTATGGGTTATTATAGTTGGTTCGGGCGTATTCTAAGTATAGACGTGGGATTCGAATTTGGTATATGATCTCGGGAAGTGCACTGTGGTTTATGGTTTGGATGGACTGTGAAATTCCACTATATTGTATTATCGGGTTTATGTGAGATAGGGTGACATGGGATCAACCTGAGTATATGCTTGTTAAAGTCATTCAGCTATTGGATTGCTTCTAGTACAACTCTGGATCCGCTCGAGGACGAGCAGTGGTTTAAGTTGGGGAGAATGTGATGACCCGGTCCGTCATCACAAGAGTTACCGTCCCCCCCCCCCCATTATATGCTTGTTCATGTTTCAATATATGTGTTCGGCGAGTTTGAGTCAATTCGGATCGAGTTTGGTAGGAAAATAAGACAGTTAGTCTCTTTGAAGAAGGAATAGTTGGGAAAAGTCAACTGGATATTTACTTGTGAGTTACAGGCCTCGAAATCGAATTCTGATGATTTGGTTAGCTTCGGGAGGTCATTTTTGGCTTAGGAGAGTGATCGGAATTGAATTTGGAGGTCCGGTGTAGAAATAGTCTTGAATTGGCTAAGTTGGAATTTTGGCGAAATCCGATCGATAGGTGAGATTTTGATCCGGGAGTGGAAATGGAATTTCGACAGTTGCAGTAGCTCCATTTGGTGATTTTGGATATGTCTGCAAATTTTCAGATCATTCGGACATCGTTTGGTCGGGTTTTTGATTGGATGTTGGTTTCAGAAGTTTTGGTTGAATCTTAGGCTTGAACCGGCCTTAGTTTGATGATTTGTGTGTTTGAGGGTATGTTTTTATGATTGGAACAAGTTCGTGTGATGATTTAGAGTGGATTTGTATTTTTGGTTGAGGTCCCGGGGGCCTCGGGATGTTTCGGAGGGTTCAACGGATGAATTTATTAAAGTTGGTAATTGCTGGTATGAATGTAGCAGTGGTTTCCGCTTCTGCGAAAGGAGGACCGCCGAAGCGGCTCCGCAGAAGCGGAATAGTAATTGCAGGCGTGAGCCAGGGGTTGGCCAGGGGAGATACCGCAGAAGTGAGAGAGCGGTCGCAGGGGCGGACCCGCAGGTGCAGAATCAAGTCCGTAGAAGCGGAAATGAATGGCTTGGAGGATCTCGCGGAAGCGGAAAAAGTTCAGCTTAAGCGGTGTCGTAGGTGCGAGATTGGAACCCCAGAAGCATGATACGCTCAAATTACACTTTTATAATTAATGTAAGGCGGTCGGTGTCAAATATAGTAACCCAACTAGGTTGGGGTTGAATCCCACAGGGAATAGGTGTGAAATGATTACTTGAATTAGTGTGTTACCCGACTAGAATCTTAAATCTATTCGGTTAGGAGTAACATAGAAATAGTGTAAGAGTAGTAGTATGAGTGAAGGTTGTTTTAGAGTATTAACTAATGTGAATGCTTGATGTAGTAATTAATAAAGTTGATTAAACCAAGGTTGTGTTTCCATAAATGTAGTGTAATGCTATCGGTGTTAATATGATATATTTCTAATGGTTGGTCATTGATATGCAATTGATTTCTATGTAACTACCCAATATTTCCCAATACATGAATAGTTTTTCCTCTCTTGCTTTTTCCCAAACGTCTAAGAGTCATAATGTATAACAATCAATAGATGCCAAATAAAACTCACTTATCCCTAAGCGATTCTATTAAACGATGTGTAAGGCCTTGAGTTTTTGTTCTTTACTTCTTCCAAAATCTAACCCACTTTTCCAAGCAAAGTAAGACTTAAATGACTTTTGTTAATGTTTGCAATCACCAACAATAAATGAAGAATGAGAAGTAGAGAAATATCAACCAACTATTATGCATATATTCAATGTTAAACACCTATTTACATAACACCCATTTAGGGTTCACAACCTTAGTATTTAAGTTTAGCCACACATGCTAAAACACAAAATACAAGGTGTAATAAATGTCATAAATGCTTATAAAGTAAGAGAATCTTCAACCAAAAGCTTCCAAAAAGATGAAGTAATAAAGTCTTGGCGTGTAGTATAAAGTCTTCACAAGATACCCTTACACAAGA
The DNA here is from genome assembly GCA_032618575.1 of Nicotiana noctiflora. Classification (NCBI taxonomy): domain Eukaryota; kingdom Viridiplantae; phylum Streptophyta; class Magnoliopsida; order Solanales; family Solanaceae; genus Nicotiana; species Nicotiana noctiflora. The sequence continues at coordinate 228,265 of JASVEL010013330.1, read as the reverse complement.
TTCTAAAAACTATTTATAGAGGGACCAATTTTGGATAAAAAGCGGACAAGTTTACCGTTCCAGGTCAACTTTGCGACCGCAGATCTATTGCATAACAGGTCTACGGTTCGCATTTTGAGAGGCTGCATCGCAGATAAGAACCCTAGCTAGTCATTCGCTTATCGCATTACCATTCTACGGTCCGCATAAGGATTGTGCGACCGCAGATGGTACCGCATAGTTGACTCTTAGGTTTCCTTCGTGTTCATTTTGCGGCAGAAGTGCGGATCGCATGTTTACTGTGCGATCGCAGAATACGTCGCATTCTTGACGTGGCATTTATCTCCATCCTCTGTTTAGCTCTGCGATTTGGTGTACAATTCTGAAGTCCGCATATGCAATCTGCGACCGCATGTTGGTCCGCATATTTGCCTTTTTGCACAACTTTGCCCTTTTCTTGTCTTTTTACTTCCATTTTTGTGTCCTTGGTCTTTTCTTCCTCTTTATCTGTAAAACCACAAAATCACATAAGTATGGACTACATTTTGCAATAAAACATGCCAATATAAGAGCAAGTAGTATGTAAATATGCCGAATTTCTCCGGCACATCAAAGTGGTCTTAAACTAAAGAAAGGTCGCAAAAGTGACCCGTTTTCCGCAGAAGCAGACACGCGGAAGCAGGCCAGTTGCCGCAGAAGCGTAACATGCCTGAGTTTAATGTAGCAGAAAGGGGTCGAATTTCAGAACTCACAACTCATTTGGGGCTTCGAACCAAGAGGCGATTTTGGCAATTTTAAGGAGGAAATCGAGGGGTATCATCAGGTAAGCACTCTTGGACTCAATTTATGTCAACATGCTGATAAATCATGGATTTAATCTCCTAAAATGGAGGAATTAAGGTGTAAAAATGGGAGATTTTTGCTTTAAGCTTGGGAAATAAAAAATTGATGATTTGGGTGGGCAAACGGAGTCCGATTTTGATAAAATTTATATGTATGGACTCGTGGAGAGATGAGAAATATGAAAATATGACTTTTGTAATTTTTCGAGAAGTGGGCCCGAGTGTCAGATTTTGACAACTTCGTGATTTTCAATGTAATTCGAGTTAATTCAATTGGGTTATGTTCATTTAGCCTATTTTGATGTATTCCTATTGATTTTGATCAGATTTAGCATCCGAGGAGGTTAATTTGCGAGGCAACCGAAAGGCGAGCTAGGACTTTTGCCGATTTGAGGTGAGTGGTGGTAATAAATGATATACTGAGGGTTTGAAACCCCGTACTTGCACTATACAATGCTATGCTGAGATGAAACACGCGTCATGTGATGAGCGTGGTGGTATTGTGACTGTGGATTTAGACTTGGTCCTTCCCGACTGATAGTTTACTGTGCATAATGACTGAGACTGGGCTTATATCTGTACATTTGGTCTAGTAGCCATTGTTTGGGGCTTTGTGCCGATCTGTAGAATATTAGGGAAGCTTGTAGAGCTAAATGACCCCTATATCATGTTGAACACATACTCTTAGCCGTATTCGTAGCTGTATAGCATGACATGAACCGGTACTAGATGTGTACTCTAAGTGAGGATACATAGGGTTGAATACCCTACTCTAGCTGAGTGGGCCCGAGAGGCTGAGTCTATATTAACTAAGAGGGGTCGAGGACCCATTGTGAAGTATTGATATATATACCGGATCAGGCTGCACGCCACTGCAGTATATACATATACATGTATTGGATCGGACTGCACGCCGCAATGTTATATATATGATATATATATATGGATCGGACTGCACGCCGCTGTACTATAGCGTTTGGGCTGAAGGACCCCGTCCGGAGTACGCACACACACCCAGTGAGTACAGTTATATTATATTGGATCGGGCTGCGCGCTGCAGCAATATATCTATTATATTGGATCGAGCTGCACGCCGTAATACTATATATATTGGACCGGGCTGCACGCCGCAATATTATATATATACACATATATTGGATCGGACTGCACTCCGCAGTAGTATGAGTGAGGATCGGGTTGCACGCCGCAGCAGGACTAGATCAGTGATGGATCAGTGAGAGACAGTACTGGACTAGAATTGGACTTACCATCGTGGAGATGATTTACCTGTACGTTTATTCTTAGAACTGTTTAGTGATAGTACAGGTGTTCTTACTTTCAGTTATTACTTATTATTGTTACTCATTGAGTTGAAAGATACTCACCCCACTCCCTGCACTTTATGTGCAGATACATGTGTTCAGGAGGGCAGTTGAGCTATCCGCAACTGCTATTTTACTATTATCCGAGGAGACATCGAGGTAGCTGTCGGCGTCCGCAGGACCCGATCTCTCTCCTTTCTTTCATTTATGTCTAGTACTATTCTGTCTAGACTTGGATTGTATAGGATATTTTCCTTCTGTAGAGACTCAGACTTGTGACACCGGATTCGTTGGGCTATAATTCGTGTATTTTGTTTCCGCACCTGTTGTTTCTGTTATGAAAACAAGCTATTAACTTTAATTGATCAGTATTAATTAATAATTGGCTGGTAATATGGAAAACATGGTCGAGCTTGTCTAGCAATGTGTTGGGCGCCATCATGATCGGGGTTTGGATCGTGACACCATCGTTCTTAATTTATTAAAGCATCTATCTTGTGGTTTCATTACCATCCACATAAACGCTTATCAACTGTTGTTTCTAATATTAAGATCTAAGATATTACTATTAACTAGGATTAACCTTTGTTCACATAAGTTTAATAATTTGGACCAATATTTATATTTTGGAAGAGGGCCTAATATATTATATATTCTTCGTTATACTTTGGGTGCAAATATATCCCCGTCGTAATACTATTGGTTCAAACATACCCCTCTTATGTTAAAATTGTCTAAGGTGGACATTCAATCATACATGTCACTAATATTTTATGAGGTGGATGTCACATGGCATGCCACCTCAGCATCCCTAATTCATATGTAAAAGACTAAAATTTGACATAGAATATTTTCATGGTAGCGATACTAGCGGAGGAGAAGAAAATTTTAGCGGTGGAAAAAAATAGAAGGGAGGGGTAAAATAGGTTAGGGCGTTGAGATGGCAAGCCATGTGGTATCCACCGAATCAAATGTTAGTGCCACATTGGATTGGATGTCTACTTTTGACGAACATAACGAAAATGAAACTAATAATATAACGATAGGGGTATACTTAAACTCAAAGTATAAGGGATCCATTTAACCCTTTTCTGATAGTACAAAAATATATTTGGCCATTTTCTGTTTAAATTTTTGGTCAAACAGTACCGAATACATGTTGAAAAATTAAAATAAAAGTCGAAACCAAACCTAATTTAAAATAAAACGTATGATGACTCAAACATCTCAAATGGTGTAAACGTTTTGAGCCATATGTATGGTTTCTTTTTTAAGTTCACATGGGTTGCAATTTTACTAGTGGTGTTGTCTAGAAAAGTTTTCGGAAATGATTTTGCAAAATCCAAAAAAATAATCATTTTAATAACATTATTTTCCGAAAAACACTTTGGAAAATATTTATGCTGGACCTAAAACTTCATCAAATTCCCAAAAAAGATAAAATATCATAAGGTAATCCATCTACGCAATCCAAATCTGTTTATTTGTTAAACTTTTTCGAAACCTTTAAGCGTGTAGCTAGATTTTCTTGTCTTTTCTCTTTTCCCCTAAAATAAGATTATATAGTAGGAAAAACTTTTAGACGGCTGATATTTACGCCAAACTACTAAATACTTGGCCCATGTTATTTATTTGCGTAATTTCTTATCACGTAATCATAATTAAGTTTACTTTTGGATATAATTTTAATTATAATTTGTAAAAGCAATTTTTTAAAATTCTTATTCGTTTAAGATTTATACTCCAAAATAAATATAATAGTATCATGTATCTTTTATAAAATTCGAAAAACAACTTCAAATATTAGAACTTAAAATATATAGTAATAATTCATAACCAAGAAGGGAATAAGAAAATAACTCATAGTTGCATTGATCGTTATGCTCTTCCTATAAATAATAAACAGAATAGCTTTAATTTGATATAAATCACGAGCGCAATAATTTTTTTTTAAATTGTTAGTGCTTGAATCATTATTAAGAAAACGTGAATTAACTACGGCCAAATTTAGTAGCTATATAGAAAATTTGTCGCTAATTCTATTTAGTAACGAATTAATATCAAATTATCAAGTAATTCTATTAGCCTAAATTCTCTCCATTTTTACATCAATTACTTTCTAAAGTTAAAAAAGGACAAATAATAATATATCTCTTAGAATTTTAATTTTTCTGAAATAATGTCAAATTTGATTAAAAAAATTATAGTAAATGCTCCAACTGAGTTGAGCTGTTAAATATATATACTCACCATATTTACAATCTTGTCATGCAAGAGCCAGCTCAAACCATATAAGGAACAACTTATAACAAACCAATTCCAAAGAAATTAAACTAAAACTTCCTCTTATAAAATTTTATCATCATGTCTTTAACTAGTCATTTTGTGATTGGATTTTGCTTTGTGATTTTAGTTGCAAATGCTGCTTCAATTGATTATGGAACAGCACTTACAAAATCTTTATTGTATTTTGAAGCTCAAAGATCAGGAAAATTGCCTCCTAACCAGCGTGTTCAATGGCGTGGAGATTCAGCACTTCACGATGGCAAAGATGCAGGGGTATATATCAAACTTTTCTCATTTTATATATCCTTATATAAAGGTAGCAGGGAAGGGGAAGCTTGAAGCGACGGTGTTGTCTCCGTATGACTTATAGGTTACGCGTTCGACCCATGAAAACAGTGATTAATGCTTGTATTAGGGTGCGGCTCTTCTTCTGACCTTGCGTAAACACGAGATACCTTGTGAATCGGGTTGTATAAATTGAGAAGAATCTAGGATTTAGATTAAATGCGTACAGAATATTTATATATCAAGTTACATTTCTATAAAGCGATAATTCGATTGAAATTCAATCACTTCTAGGTAGATATGATCTTCTGTGTACAAAGTAAGAGGTTAGGCAACATGTCCCCGCCTATATATATTTTTCCTTTGATCTTAATATCGAAATCTAATCCTCTATGTTTTTCTTTTCCTTTTAATTTGATCTTAATATTGAAATATATCTAATCCCATATAGTAGTATAAATGACTTTCAGTTTAATTATTTTTTTCCTATCATTGTTTTCCATAATTGGTTTAATCCGTTAATAGAAATGAAGTTTTTTATGACTAATTTTAACGTGATTTTTAGTCTAAAAAAAATCAAAGGTTTTTGTGACAATTCAAAAAAGTCGCCAAAAAGTAAGCAGTGTTAGCGACAATCTTTGTAGTCGTCACAGAAAGTAATATTTTAGTAGCGACTGTACTTAGTACGCCATGTATATGTACAAAATTTTGTTGGCCACTAATAGCGGAGCTACATATAGCTCCAAGGTGTCGACCAGTGACAGAGCTACATATAGTTCCAAGGTGGCGACCTGTGGCGGAGCTATATATAGCTCCAAGGAGTGTCAACTGATACCTCTTTGTCAGAAAAATATATTGTTTAGATAGGTAAAAATTACTTTTTATTTAATACTATATGTTGAATCCCCTTGACATCTTCCTATATTTGAGTGGCGCCGCTACTACTAGCGACTATACCTATCAATAGTTTCACTAAAAGTCTTACACCTTTCTTCTTCTTTTTTGCCATTAGATTGACTTAACAGGAGGATATTATGATGCTGGAGACAATGTCAAATTTGGATTTCCAATGGCATTTACAGTAACAATGCTAGCATGGAGCGTAGTCGAATTCGGAGAAAAATTAGAAGGCAAGAAAGAATTAACAAATGCTCTAAATGCAATCAAATGGGGAACTGATTATTTCATTAAAGCACATACACAACCTCATGTTTTTTATGGTGAAGTTGGAGATGGCAATTCTGATCATCAATGTTGGGAAAGACCAGAAGATATGACAACGCCGAGGAATTCGTACAAAGTTGATGAACAACATCCTGGTTCTGATCTTGTTGGAGAAACTGCTGCTGCTTTTGCTGCTGCTGCCATTGCTTTTAACAAGTTGGATTCGACTTATTCTTCTCAACTTCTCATCCATGCAAAAGAGGTGCAAATTAAGCTTTTAATTATCCATATTGTGTGGACTTTCCAAAATATTATCGTCCCGTGTTCGATCCTCCAAAATCATATGATTTTTGAAGGACCCGACATTGATAATCAGGACGTTGGAATTTAACTTTTTTTGGGAACTTAATATGATATATAAATACTATAACTCCAATCACATTCATTTGGAGCTGAGTTTCTTGTGTGAATGTATTAGTGTGGCTATTGGCGGAGCAAATTTTTCTACTAAAGGGAGTCAAAATAATGAAATATGAAAAAGTAAACTCATGAAGAATTTAAGGGATATACGAATACATTTTATATATATATATATATATATATATATATATATATATATATATATATATATATATATATATATATATATATATATAAGGAATTTACTTAGCTACGCTGTATAATTTTTTGACAAATGACACCTTCTTGAGTATATGTGGTTCCACCACAGAGTGTGAAAGTGTGACATTATTTTGCAGTTATTTGATTTTGCTAAAAATTTCCAAGGCCAGTACCAAACTAGCATATCAGTGGCAGGCCAATTCTACGGTAGCACCGGCTACGAGGTAAAATTAATGCATATAATACCTTTTTCCCGTTTTCGCAATCTTTTCTTTTAGATATTTAGCTATATTATCGGGGTATTATTATTTTCAGTCCACGACAAAAATTATTTATATTCCGTATCCAAAAAAGTATATAAAAGTTATATATATATAAAATATACTATATTTTTACTATTATTTTGAGAGCAACTATTATATAAAGTTAATTTTCCTATATTATATTTTTATTATTATACGCATCTTTACTACCCTTCTGTCTCAATATATGTGATGTACTTTCCTTCGGCCTGTTTAAAAAAAAGTAATACATAATATATTTTTATATTTTTAAAAATAATTTAACTTTAAACATTTTATTTTATTCTGCTTCTAATTATCACAGGATGAACTCTTGTGGGCTGCTACTTGGTTGCTAAAAGCTACCCAAGACAAAACATACCTAGATTACATCAATGATCAAGCCACTAGTTCAGGAGGCACTAGATCCATGTTTTCTTGGGATGACAAGTATGTCGGTGCACAAGTGTTGATCGCCAAGGTAATCAACTATAACATATTTTTTACGTTGTCAGTATATAAAAGTTAAATTCTTTCTCAAAATGATTCGTGCTACGAACAGAATCTTCTGGAGAAGAAATTTCCAGGGAATGAAAGTTCATTGAATCAATACAAGAAAAATGCTGAGGAATTTATATGCAATTGCATACAAAAAGGGAACAATAACATAAAGAAGACTAATGGAGGACTTTTATGGTGGCAACCATGGAATAATCTTCAATATGTTACAGCTGCAACATTTGTCATAACTAGTTATGCAGATACACTATTTGCTACTAAAAGTTCTCTTCAATGTGCTACTGGAACAGTGGAATCTTCGAACCTAATCACGTTCATCAAATCTCAGGTATATATATATATATGTACATAAATCTATTATCCAAAAGCCAATTTTACTGAAATAATTTCGATCTGAAAAGGTAATAATATTAAAACAAATAGTAGGTACACTAACTCTACAATATGTGTTTGGCATGACGGAATTCACTTCTCATGGAAAAATATTTTTTGGGAAATAGTTCAAAAAGATATCCTTAGGAAATATTTTTTAGTGTTTGATTAGTGAGAAAAAAATAATTTCTAAAAGAAAATATATTACTAATAACATAGCAAATGGAATAATATATTTTTGATAATTTCTTTTAAGTATTAAAGATTAGTAATCAATATCTAAGTATTAGTTAGAGTATATAACCTGAAGTTAAGAGTTAAGATGATATAAGGAAAATGATTCCCGTCCATAAGTGAGGAAAATTATTTTTCCTCTGAGAATAAAAATTGTTCTCTTTGGATACGTTTCTGGTAATCAAGTAACTTTCTTGTGAAGAAGCTACTAGTACTTGTATTAGGTAGGTTGTCCTTTCGTGGTGCGATTCTTTCGTGGATCATGCGTAAATACGAAATATTTTGCACATCAGACTGTCCTTTAAATAACTTTCTCATGAGAACTCATTCTTGAAAAATAGTTTTCGCCGTATTATTGTATCGTATACATCCCATGTAATATATTTCTATAACCTTGTAGATGATAGGAAAAAGAAAAAGGGGCCAATAAGTACATAACATACCCTTTTACTAATTTATTAATTTTTTTTTTTTACTTTTATCATATGATCAGGTGGATTATATTCTTGGCGAAAACCCTAAAAAAATGAGTTACATGGTAGGGTTTGGGACAAATTACCCACAAAAGATTCATCACAGAGGAGCATCAATTGTGTCAATTAAGAAAGACAGGGCTACAGTGAGTTGCAATGAAGGTTTTAATTTATGGTTTTATAAAAATGCAGCAAATCCAAATGTTTTAGATGGGGCAATAGTTGGAGGACCTGATCTTAGTGATTACTATAACGATTCCAGAAGTAATTTTCAGCAAGCTGAAGCAGCTACAGCTAATACAGCACCATTAGTTGGAGTTTTAGCCCGACTAACTGAATAAATATTTTTATATTATCGATTGATTATATTATTGTTTTATTTCAATGTCATATCCTATACCTAGAATAAGATATATGAACTCTTCAGTCTTTTGTAGTTTTGTTATATATATATATATTTATAAATGATTAGTCCAATTGTCACGACCCGGATTTCCCCACCATCGGGAGTCTTGATGGCGCCTACTAATGAAAGCTGGCAAGCCAATTGTTACTTACATTTCCATTAGTTACAACTCTCTTTTCAAAACTTTAAATAAAATAATGCAATTATAGCTAGCGGAATAAATAAATTTAGCGGAAGACTTAGCAAATTTTACTAGATATGATACAAAAACCCAAACATGATAAACTACCAAGAACTGGTCTCACAATACCCACGAACTTCTAAGAATAATACATATAACCGTCTGAAAGAAATATAAACTGTTTATCTCGAATACATGAGATAACAGACGGAAAATTAAAGATAGAGGGGACAACGGGTCTTGTGGATGCCTGCAAGGCTACCTCGAAGTCTCGGTGGTCGAAATATCAACAATCGTGCTACTGCCGCTGCTGCTGTCCGTAACCTGTATCTGCGCAAAAAGAGCGCAGAGTGTAGTATCAGCACAACCGACCCCATGTGCTGGTAAGTGTCTGACCTATCCCAGCGAAGTAGTGATAAGGCTAGGACCAGACACCCACATAAACCTGTGCAGTTAAAGTATATATAGATACAGACAACAACAAGATACAGTATTGAATATTTATAGGAATAGAGCATACCATGGTACAAAAGAAAAATATTATGTCATAAAAAAAATGAACAATGGAACACAAATCTGCTTCCAAACTCAACTCATCCACTTACAGGAGTACAACCACCCGCTCCCATTTTACTATCAATCCTTCCTTTATTTAACAAAACCATACATAATATATTACCGGCAATCGTGGCCAATATCAACAACTATTTTCTGTTAGTAGTGCAACGTGCACCCCAACCCTTTCGATAAGTCACCAGCATCTATGGCCAATAACAGTACATAATAGGCTACTGGCAACTATGGTCAATGCCAACAATCAATATCTATTAGTAGTGTGGCGTGCACTCCGACCCTTCCGATAAGTCACCTGCGCTATGGCCAATAACAATAATCAATACAATATATTACCGGCATTGAACCAATAATCTCTGATCAACAATAAGTATATAAATGTATTACCGGTATTAAACCCATAATCTTCAATTTCAATAATATTTATATTACTGGTGTAAAACCAATAATTAATAACTAATCAACAATATATGTATGTTACCGGTGTGACACCAATAATCTTTAATCAACAATTTATATATACTACCGGTATGAAACCATTAATAATTCCTTTCGTATAATCACATAAGATTAATAGGAATTTAATCCATCTAAGACCCAAGGTCATGCTCGACCCCCAACGTGTAGATACTCGTCACCACGCCTATACATCGGACTCCACACATAGTAGTTAGCACATAATCTCAATTCATATTCCCTCCAGCTAGGATAGATCAAACACTTACATTCTCCTATATGTGATATAAGTGATATTCTGTTAGATGCTGAGACATGATACCCACAACCATAAAAATTAGTTTTAATCATGGCATTTAGAAAAAAGGTGAAAAAGACATAAATGGTCTAAACCCATGAACATGAATCTTATTTGGTAATGATTCATAAAATAAAATAAAAAGTTGAGCGCAAGTTTATAGATATTTCACATACCTCTTTTGGGACTTCTAGACCCATCATAAAATGTCATTTTTCTTTCGACTAACAATGAAATATAGTATGAGGCTATAGTTGCAATTTTTTTTTTAACGAGAACTTGGTATAAACTAGATTATGGCCAAGAACAACTCTCAAACGTGTCATATAATACTGGGGATTGTAATGGCTAGGAAAAAACAAAAGCAATAAAATCTCAGGTTCTTCAAAACTGGGGACTTTGTACTAAAAAAGATATTGCTTTTAAGGAAGTGGACATGGTCAGGTATCTTCATGCTAAATTGTTTTTATTTTAATTTGTTAAGGTTTTACTAACAATTTTAGATGCTAGGAAAAAACCTTAACCCGTGCCAAATGATGAGACACAACCGGCATGGCAAAATAGAATATTCTTAAATTCTAAGCCTAGGGTTATATCAATCTGATAGAAATATATACGGGTAGGCAGTCTTCATCTAAAATTGTACCTCCGAGTCCCACATATTTTCTATTTCAGGAAAAAGACCAGCATATGAGTACTAACCAAGTGTTCAAGGTTTCATTCTTCGAACTCTTGGGGGACTATACAGTATACGTATCTTCGTGCAGAAAAATAGACGCGGGTCCGTAGAGGAAAAGAAATACTGGTGTTCAAGTAAAAGCGGACCAAATTCAGCTACAAAGTGCCATATATCAAGATTCAGTTGTGAATAGCTACGTATACAACATTTTTCAATGTTACTTTACATAAAATATTTTTCAACGTTGTTAACACTTTCCATACCCTTTCTTAGTATATAAAGATAGGGCTATGGTTATGTGCTAAAACAGATTACAATAAAAGAAAACCTTATATATTTTATATTAAGAAATCTGTTACATGAAAAATAGTTGCGAGGAAGTTATAGACGTATAACAACACACGTATCATTTGAAAATTTGCTCAAGTTCATGAATAAAAACTTGTCCAAGTTATTTCATACAAAAACCATATGTTTCCTATGTCTTCCATCATATTATAACACCATTATGAAGTTGAGACAGTTTTCACTAGGGGTTTTTACCGAATTGTTCACAAGCCCGTCAGAAGCAACCTCAGCAGAAAGCCACTCTTCCAGAGTCTCGTCCATCGTCTGCTTAGGCGACGTCTTCTTCATTAAGTGTCGATATATAAAAGGACCCTCTCTTTTTTAAACCCCATGTTGATATTCCATGAGATGGATCATAAAGCATTTTCAAAAAAAAAAGCTAAATTATTCTATAAGACCTAAATAAGAAAATATGCAAGAATAATATTCAAAGGAGTACTTATAAAACTTCCTGACTTAAAAAAGATTCAACAAAAAGTCTTTATAAAATAGAAAATATTTACAAACCCCCCATTAATGTAAACTGGGGACTAATCCCATAAAATTCCTCAAAATTCAAAAACTAAAATTCTCAACTTGCTCCCGAAGGAGTGGATTTTTCCGAAATTGTTGTGATTAACTTCCTTGTGTGAAGTAATTATAGGCACTGAATCAACTTATAGGGAAGTAGCAACAGTTAGGATGCTGGAATTGTTAAGAGAAGCAAGAGTCACGGGAGCCTCGATTTCTGCGGGCTGATCCTAAGGGGCTTGGATTGCAATATTGTCAACTTCAGTATAAGCAACTCCATCATTGGGGGGATCATCAGCCACGGTGGTATCATCTGTGGGAGAAGGAATGTCAAGTGGTTGTTGAGTCATCTCAATGGTCTTTAAGACCTTGGTTAATTCTGATTGCAAATCAAAATCTTCTTGGCTAGCCTCCATTAAAGCATCACGGCGAGAGTTCAAGAAATCCCAGCTCACCTCCGAATCAAAACTCTCCTCAAGAAGAGCATAGTCCCTTTTCCACAAGGTGATATCATTTTCCAATGTTTGATTTTCATTTAAAGTGGCATTACGGGTGGCTTCAAGAGAGGCACGAGAGTCTTCTAAGGCACGTGCCTTATGCGAGGAAGCTTGCAAATCAGCCTGAGCTTGAGATAAGTTTTGTACTAGCTCTCCCGCATATTCTTATTTCTTGATCAACAAAACTTTAAGTTCTCTAATCTCCTCACTTGACTTAGATAGTTGCTCGGAAAAAGAACATTCATGGCGCTCTTTTTCCTTCTCCACCTTGCTGAAAGAAGCTTTGACTCCATCTAATTCAAAAGTTAAAGCTTGTGTTTGTTGCTCCAAATTGTGATTGTTCTGTTGTAAATCCTTTATCTTTTTCTGAGCATTCTTCAGTTGCTCTTGCCAACTGGTTGGTTTAAGATCAGCTTCCCTAGCTTTCTTTTCAGCTTCAAGAATAGCTCGGTCAGCTTCATGAGCTTTCTTTTCCAAAAGAGAAACTCTTCTCATAAGTTCCATGCCTATAAGATTAGCCTGTAAAAAAGGTATATATAAGTAGAAATTAAAGGGAAAATTTCTTTCTAAAAAGGGATGTGGAAAGGAAAATACCTTTAAAGTACTATGAACTATGTCGTTCATTAAGGTCAAACAACTATGACTGTGCATTTTCCTTTTCTCTACTTCCCCGATTAAAGGTTCGAGCCAAACGTCTGCCCCACCTGATTTCCCCAAAAGACTTCTATATATTAGCCGGAATCTCAAGTGTCACGTTCCTCATAACCATGCTTCTGTTACTGGAACTTTCTTCTACATGACTAACAGAAGAATAGGGAATTATAGAAGTAGGTACGGTAGAGGAGGTGAAAACAGCAGAATTTAAAAATGTTGAAACATGTACGGGGGCAGAGGTTGGTAAGGAAATAAGAATGGAAATGAGCAGGTGTAACACTTGAAGTGATAAGAAAAATAGGAGGAATAGAAACAAAAGTTGAAAGAGGGGTTTCCTCCAAAACTGGACCAAAATTACCAACCTCAAAACCTTCGATGAAAAGGCGTTGAGTAGATTCAAAAGTATCATTTGGAACAGTTTCTTCATCGGGTATAATAGTTACAGGCTTAGAGGTACGAGCGGGAGAAGCTTCAATATCATCCTCAGAAACTATCACACGCCTCCTAGACCTAGGACGAACTGTCAAAGAGGTATCATCATCGTCATCAATATCAGAATCTTCTTCAATTGATTTCCTCTTTGTTAGAACGTCATGTGTCCTCCCCAGAGCTAAGGGAGCACTAGAAGAAGCTCTAAGGGCAGTAGCTACTTCAGCTGACATCCCTCGATTGGCAAATCCTGATAATAAGAAGGATATAAGTAGGGTAAAAATCACGTGCTCACATACTCTACGCAAAAGTAATACTAAATGTATACCATGAGTTTTAACTCTCCGGCCATGCTTGGTTGAAATTGATTTTCAAGTACGTGCCTCCATAGGTACAACCTTCAAGATAGCATCTACCCAAGCACGGAAGCCAGGGACGAGTTCCACATCTCCCATAGTAGCTATCAAAAAGCAGAAAAAAATGGTTTAAAAATAAAAGAAGGATCAAAATATCAAAAGCAGACACGGTAAAAAGTGAAATACTTACGTGTCATGTTCCACTTCTCCGGAAAAGGCATGTTTGATCCACCCACCAAATCAATTGTGGGAACATTTACGAACCGTATGTACTAGCCACGGTCGTTAATATCCTCAGGGTTCATCAAAACCCTCTTACCTCTCGCAGACAATGTAAAAACTCCATTATTGAAGAGTTTGGGATGGTAAAGGTGAATCAAATGAGGAAAAGTAAAATCCACATCCTCTCTGATCGATATGAACCTTAAGCACGCCACTGCTCTCCATACCAGGGGACCAACTTGAGCTAAACAGATTTTGAAGAAACGGTAAAATTCAAGAATGACTGGGTCAATGGCAGGGGTAAATCCTAAAGTGAAAGAATAAGTATAAACACAAGAAAAAACGGCTCTATAAGAAGAAATTCTCTGGTTAGGGTTGAGTATGACTATGGGAGTACTATCTTTCCAACGGCAATCTTTTCGAACGATTGGGATCAGCGGTTCAGTAATTAAAGAAGGGTATTTATCAACTTTTTCCAATTTAAGAATTTGCTCACAAAGAGATTCTTTGTCATGCACAAAAGATAGATCTAACAGTACAATTTCTTTTACCGTTGGTTCCTGAAGGGGTTCAGCAGGTACTTTTCCTTTAGAAGAGGATTTGTTAGATAAAGACCCTCTAGAGGAGGTACCAGAAATAGAAGGGATGGTAAAACCAGATACACCACCCCGTGTTGATCTTGCACCACGAGGGACACTTACTCCACCTCTTCTATGTCTTGTGGGAGCATTGGGAAAACTATCGAGTATGGAAACTCTTTTTGGGATAAGATATGAAGATGCCATTGTTTAATGAATTTTCACGGAAGAAAAATAGAAGGAGGAAGTGAAGAGTCACTTGATGAAAAAGATAACCAAAGAAGAAAGAATCAAAAGAGTATATGAAAAGCAACTAGTGAACTAAAAAAAGTAATGATGAATTACCTATAATAAAGGTAACCATCACTTCGTAAATGGTGAAGAAAAAGGCTGCAGAATCACAGAACTAGTGAAGAAGTGACACGTATGTGGTGCATTAAATGGAAGAGACAATTGAAACGTCAACACTGACATAGCATTTATTGTGACAAAAATTCCCTTTTTAATGAGAATCCACTTCCCAAATATTTAAATGATAAATAAATGGGAAGTGGGGAAACTATCTGTATTGGAAAAAATTGAATTTTTACCAAGAGTGATGTGGCATGACACATGGAATGGTCAAAAGGTCAACAAAATAACATGTAATATAATCGAAAAGAGGAGTTCAAAGAGGACGCAAGGAATAGTTTAGATACGGATCACATATCTAAATAAGTCATTTAAAGCCATGGACTCATGAATATTCAAAAAAGATACGAAGCTAATGATAGGAGACACGGGAAAAGGGAAAAGTAAGTAGATACGCGTTCCGTATCAATTCAAGATATACAAGGGCACCGGATCTAAAAACATTAAAGAAAAAGTCCAAATTCAAACATTAAATACCTGAAGAATTGACTTTTAATAGGAATGATTGTGTAACAGACTCATTCAATATTATTTATTACTCATAATTATGTCAGTAAAGCCTAAATTTCATTCTTTTACCTAGGGTCAGCTATAAAAGGAAGAAATTATACCATTTGTGGACACGATCAACTATTGAAAGCATACTGAAATACAATTTTTCTTTACTGTACATTCTAATTACTGAAAGCCTATTACATTCTTCGATCTCTTAATTATCAGTAATCCAATTTTTTCTATTATTTTCTAGTTTTAATCGAAATCTCATATTTTAGTTAAACAAAAGGGATTATCACGCAATAATTGCATAATTGAGCTATCTCCTGCCAAATGATATAAAGCAGATATGAATGTGGAATCTTCATATATATATATATATATATATATATATATATATATATATATATATATATATAAAAGTTAAATAATATGTGCTTGAGTAAATCCAATAAAACAATTCTTTCGTATATTCTTCCTCTTTTCTTTACTCACTTATCTTATTTATTAGGGATATTTTTCTAAAAAAAAAAAAACTCAAAAATACTAACATAAAGAATACCTAAAAGTTCCGTCTCTTTCTAAGTTTAAACTAACGTTAGTATCTCTACTATCTCATTTCGACTTGACCACTCGTTTCGCATCTTGCTTATTTGCTATCTTGGTTGCTAAATTTAGACTTTGTACGGTTAATCCGTCTGCTTGTTAAAGTGGTGGCCCCGCACGTCGTTAATAAGCAGTCATCATTCGTTTTCATTGAAAAATTTAGCTGTTAAATTACTCACAAAACATTAAAAACAACCCAAATTATATTTATATCCACACAACTCTAAATTTCATAATAGGCTTAGAAATTCTTTCACTTTTTTTTTGAAATTTTACAATTCTTGTCCCAACGCCCCAAGTATGTACGGAATGCCGAGAAATGACCATACAGATTCCTGTATTTCCAAGCTCCGTCGTATAAGCTAAAACACATGATAACATTCAACTCGAAAGCCACATAAACATACCAGACAATAAAAAAATAAAAAACAAGAAATTGTTAATGACATCCAATCAACCGCAAACTGCAAACTAGTTGAAACTAGTAGCTACACATTCTTCGTACACTACAAAGGAAACAAGCTAGAACAACACCTATTTATATATTGACCTGAGTTAGAAGACTAGCTCTGAAATATTAGTATCAACAACTTCAAGTTGATGAGGTCTTGGTTTTGTACTTGGATTCGTCAATTGGGACGCCTTCCTCCTGGGCGCGCTCTCCACCCGAGGCGCCACTCGAGCTGAAGCCTCCCTTGCGTCCCATCTCTTGATACCCTTCCTCTCCTATCTGCTCCTTCCTCGTCTGCCCTCCTCTGTTCCGCCCTATTATATTAAAAAATAATCCAAGAGAAAGTATGCAATAAGCACATAAATCCAAACAAATTAGCTGAGAATATGAAAAATAAATATTTTAATATATGACTGAATACTTCCAAATTACGCATTAGAGCTTGTTTGGATGGTTACGTTTTTATATATTGTTTCATAATATATAATATTATATTATAATGTATTATTTAATAGATAAGAAGGGTTGCTCTGATGGTAAGCAACCCCCACTTCCAACCGAGAGGTTGTGAGTTCGAGTCTCTCCAAGAGCAAGGTGGGAAGTTCTTGGAGGGAAGGATGCTGGGTTGTTGTTGTTGTTGTAATGTATTATTTAATATATAAAATATTTGACTAAATTGTATTGTTTGATATCGTTTTATGATAATATTATGAAGAATAAACTTACAATATTATATAAAAAGATAAAGTTTGAGATATAATTATTGTATAAAACTATATATTAAAGAATAAAATAAAATTATTTAATATTAAGAGAGAAAAAATAAGGCAACAACGCGTGTGACGGATTTAACGATATGATCAAATAAAATTTAAATAAATAATTAAAATAAATATTATATTTAAACTAATAATACGATATAATATAATAGAATAAGTAATTACAACTATCCAAAGCAAGTTGTTAATTAAGGATTTAATACTACCCGTCCTAATTTATATGATAATACTCAGAGAGTCAAATTAATTATTTTTTTATTCAAAATTTTTTATGTCTTTGAAATATTTTTAGTTATTGATTATTATAACTTATAGTTATTTTTTTATGGTGAAAATTAAAAAAATTTAAATCTCAAAAAATAAAAAAATCACATAAATTAAAATAAAATTAAAAAAATTAAGTCTCGAACGCAAAAAAGTATTACATAAATTGAAACAAGAGGAAGTATTTCTTAAATTTTTTGCAAATTCTACAACATATATATATTTACGTTTCGTCCGTCCAAGATAAACCGAATTTACTTATGATCATTTATACGAAACTCCATCCACATATATAAAGAGATTATAGAGGTGAACAAGAATTATACCCTCAGCAAGGTGTTCCTGGGCCTCAAGACTTTTTCCACCAGTTCCACCTGGAACCACTGTCTCTCCTTCCTTTGCCTTTCGGTCTAGTTCTGCTCTTTCATGCTCTGTTGCCATTTTTTTCTTTTTTATTTCTCCAACTGATTAATGATCTTTTGCTGTTCACCATTTATAGAGGGAGCTTAAGAGATAATTACTATGTATATCCAAAATGACACATAGATATTGACATGGCGGTTTCCGGAGAATTTGCTTAAAACGTCAGCAATTGGAATGACACGTGGCTGTAAGATAACAATTTGCTTCCACGCTGTCACGGAGAAGCTTAGCTAAATCATAGAGTTTTCTTATGTGGATAGAGAAACCGGATGAAGACGATTAATGTACCCATTCGATTTTTGTCGTTCTAAATTTCTGAACCTTAAACTTTCATACAGCTAAATTTTTTTATAATAATTTTATTTATTCTGATATTTTCGGTTGCTATAATAAAATATTATTATAAAATATATATTAATATAATATTAAAATTAGTTTTAAAAAAAATTAACTTTTATATTAAATAATTATTATATTTTCCTACTATTTAGAAGCGGGAATAAGTAGGACTTCGTCGTCCTGCTTCCCGGAGTAAAAATGGAATTTCATCTATGGGTTATATAATTGATTGACAGGTCTGCTGTATATGTTGTGTTTTGATATTAATCAATAAATGATCTTAATCAAGAATGTGCCGCGTGTCCCTTGCGTGAAAAGCTGGGGAACATAATTACCTTTGTGCCCTTTTTGTACAAATCGACGGTTCTTGTTTCTAGATTAATATGTCTCTACACTTTCAGCTTTATCTTTAAGTCTTCTCCAACAGCATCCTCTCATCCAAATTCGATGGTATAGATAAATTTTCAAAATTCAGTTTCCCTTCCAATAAATTTCCCATTTTAATATTAGATATTGAGTTAAAATTGGGAGTTCTTTGGTAAGTTTCTTAACTTTATATCTCGAAATTTAGGAATTAAGTGTTGAAATATGTTGTACCTTATTAAATTACAACTGTGTGTTTTCAGTAATATTTCTCTTTTGCAATTCCTCGCGACATTCGGTTCTTTATTAGCTTTTCTGATTTCCCTACTTTCTCTGTTTTTACTGATAAATGGTCATATTTGTTTTATAATGGTCCGAAGGAAACCAGTGGCGTGATAACGAGTATGGACATGGCGCTAGCACGAAAGAACTTGGCCGGACATACAAAGTTGCTTCTCCCATTACAGACACCAATTTGTGAAAGATAAATATCATCTAATGGTATGTACTATCCATAAAATGACTGTAAACTGATGAAATAAAAAGTAGTCCAAATTAGTAAAATGGTGTTGTTGGACCATTATAGTCGGGTTCGATGTAATTTATTTTCTTTCCCCCGAAGAAAAGGTATCCAGTTTGAGTTTTTTTTGGATTTCAGAGGTGTTCATCGTTTTGGGTATTTCATAAGTTAGAAAGAAACTAAGCTAAAATGTAATAGGTCATGTACTTTTGTTTCTTTTCTTATTTTTTTTTAATGCTGATTTATAGTTTTATACTCTCTCTGTTGGATTAAGATGGCTTTGAGAAGTTATGCCGGTTATTTTTTGTTGCATCTTGCATTTTGCCTCACTGTGATGCAGTGTTTTCATTAACCTATTAATAGGAATGTTAGTCTCTTATTATTTTTTAGGTAAAAGACTTTTGAGGTGAAAAATAAGCCTTCATTTAATTGTGGTTGCGTTTCAATATTTTTGCTCGCCCTCGACATCAAATTCTCCATTTAACTTGTGTACTTGAATAGTAATCCAATGTAGCATAGTCACAAACTTTGCCTTTTCAAATTTACTATCCAAAAGATGAATTTGCGCACGTTTGAGCACCTCTAACCTGAAATGTGTCAAATTCTTGGATAATAGAATGTTGACTATAACTCTTCAAAAAGTTTTATTGGGGTAGACTGTAAGCACGTTGTAGATTTTTTAAAGCTTATGGTACATTTCCTATATTCTTGTTATTCTTAAGTCATTCATAAAGATAGATGTCAAGGTGTTGAAATAGCTTCTCTGATAGTCATGATTTAGATGTTTATCCTTTTTGAATGTCTATAAGGATTGACATATTTCCGCTTGTTTGAGATGTCTATACCTCTCTAACCTATAATCTTGTAGTGGTAGTTGCGGCCATATTTATTGTCGAAGAGGTACTCTCCCAGGCATCCTAAATCTCTTTGGTATTCTCGAACTCTGCTTTTTTGCAATTCTGGTTATTGCTTTCAGCATAAGAGAATGACGTACTTGAGGTGTACTAAGTTTTCGATACTCATCCCACGTGTATGTGAGTGATTTGAACATAAACTTTGCTTGCTTTAGATTATTGTAATTCCTCTCTTTAGGAATTACAAATTCTGATTTGTGAGTAATCATAAATATCCTAATTTACTTCCCTGAAGAATATGCATGTTTGACTTGGATATTGATCTGATAGCTAAACATATCAAGCCGAGAAGAAAATAAGAAGCTTCACCATTTCCATATTGACTCAAACATCAATATCCTGTCCAAATTAATTGTGAGTTGTGTGAAAAATAGCTTTGAATCTTGAGAATAAGAATGTCAAAAGTATTATATTTTAAAGTGATACATGATTCATTGAGATTTATTTGAGTGAATCTCCCTCATCCTTTTACATGTGATTTTAGAGAAGAATGTTGTTTAGTTTTGTCTGTGTAGATGAACTGCAATATTTTTTACTACAAGCTACATCTTGAGACCAATTTGATACTGATCATTTTAATCATAAAAAAAAATGGGAATGACAAAAGAACTTATAAATATGTGAATGTTTATTCTCCAAAGCCTCACTCTGATAAAACAGATAGATCAATTTCTGGTGAGTCAAAAATGGTGATGGGGTTTGGTTTTGTGCAATCACAACATGTTCATAAATTATTGCAGTTTGCTCCTTCATTAGATGTGAACATGTAGTGGTCAAATAAGATGATAACCTTCTCATTAACTACTCCTAATTAGTTTAGCTTTATTTTTT
Organism: Nicotiana noctiflora; assembly: GCA_032618575.1. NCBI lineage: Eukaryota > Viridiplantae > Streptophyta > Magnoliopsida > Solanales > Solanaceae > Nicotiana > Nicotiana noctiflora. The sequence goes on along the minus strand of JASVEL010013330.1, from coordinate 207,304 downwards.
TCTTTCAAAACATGATCATGAAATCTAATAATATGTTACACAGAGTAATAAATATAAATCTTTCCCCGTTTATACAACTCAAAGGCTGTAGTGACTTTTGTTATCTTTCTTTAAAAAAAGGTCAAGGCAGTGTGACTTTTAAACAAAAAAGCAATTTCTGGATGAAATAAGATATATTTGCTTCCCGCAAGAAGGGATTAACTACGTCTTTCATTATCAGAAAGGATAAGCTACTCAATCTATAATCTTTATGTGCAAGTTTCCTCACAACAGGGAATCAATACATCATGCTGCATAGAAAAATGAGAAATCAATTTATCAAGCTAAAACCAAGTACCTATATTAACGACTTACATTAAAGAACAATCTAGCCTGAAGAGTAACTATAAATTCTGCATAAAATCAGCTTTGGAGTGAATAGAATAAAACATTCAAGGATTGAAAAAAGCAATTGGAAGAGCCAAAAGGTTATCATAAAAAATACTCTTGGATTTTTTTCAGAAACCAAAGGGTTATATTGCCAGTTTCTCTATCATCCTCCGTACTTTCATCACACTGCTAATATTTTGTTGTAGTTTTTACATGTATTTTAGAATGTTTTTCTTCCTGCCAACTTTAGTCAAAGAAGAAGGCACTGATGAGGAGATAACGAGGATGATAATCTGTAAAATTCAATTCATGATAAAAATGAATCAAAGAGCTAGAGGAGAAGTTTAAGGTTATTAAAATTCTACCTCTAACCATACTTAGTTTTCTTGTTTTGGTAGTTATATTTTTCTTCTATTTTGATTTATTCTAAGACATTTTATGGTGATAATATGAATGGTAGGTATTTCCGCTTCTAAGAGATCCTCTCGATTCAAGAAATATAATCTTGAAGATATATAGTGGTAAATTTGGCTTTGCGTCTTAATTTCAGATTCATTAGTTGTGAAAAATAACTAATGATATGTTGGCTTCATGAGATTTGTAATCCAGATGATAAGAAGGTGGAATATATTTAAGGAATATAACTAAAGGAGTAAATGCAAAGAATTCATAAGGTTTTTCTTGAATATTGAGAAGCGACCAAAACTAGCTAGGGGTCCGAACACAAGTTAAAGCTACAGGTTTTATTGTGATTTAGTTCTAGATAATTATTAGCGTTAAATATTGAAATTAAAGGGTTAAATAATATATGAAATACTTGTGGGGCATCCACTATTTATTCTAAATTTGTTCGCTCCTAATTATTGAGTTAATTTATGTTTTCTCAGAAAGCTTTGCTTTTGGTACATGAGCTCAGTTTTTTTTGCTCTTAGTCAGTATGACTGATCAATAAACTAGGACTGTCCAGTTGTATATGTTGCATGCTATATTGAAAAAGTGTCAATTGGGTTTTATACTTCTATTAGATGTCAAAATTTAACCCAATAGTGCTTTTAAAAGTGGTGGAAGTTTTTATAAGCTTGTTAGAGTATTCTTTCCCAAATGTTAAGAGTATGTTCGACTATCTACTAGAGTATTTATTTTGCTCATTTATGAAAAATTGGCTGGAAGAAGTAACAAATTTTTGTTAAAAAGTATATTGCAAAAAATAGAGTGCTTGAGCTGTCTAATGAATTATTTCTTGGATGAAAACAGATCTTTTTGGCTATATCTTACCTACATCTATTGGTATTGAGGTGGCAGTGTACCAAGGAATTATTAGAGAAAAGCCGTCAAGCAAGGAAGAAGCGCGCCAATTCATCAAAAGTATGTCTGCATTTGTGGTTGGCAGTTTCGTCCAGTGTCTTTAGTATTACTCTTGTTTTGCCTTATTTTTGGACTTCAGTATTACCTGATGTTGCTTTTGCTCTGTTTTGTTACTATCTTGTTGTTGGTACTGCTTCTTTTCCATGAAATCTTCACTGCTATATTTCATTTTCTTGAATGTTGTGATTATGCTTGCATGACCCGAGGGTTTATCGGAAACAACCTCTCTACTTGCACAAGGTAAGGGTAAGGTCTGCGTACGCATTACTCTTCCCAGACCCCACTTGTGGAAATATAATAGTTATGTTATTGTTGTTGTTGTTGTAGTTTCAGCCAGTGTCTCAGCTGGTCAGGTTGTTCTTTTACTTTACTAGCATTATTACCATTCTTCTTGTTATGAATTGTAGGCTACTCTGGTGGTCAAGCCACGATTGTGGGATCTGCTGTGGTGACCATCCTCACAAAGAGGATAAGAAAAGGAGCTTGGGAAAGGTCAGAGGTATATCTTTTTCTCCAAGTGAAGTAATTCCTTGTGTTGGAGACTTTTGAAGTACAAATACGCATTTATACAGTACATTCTTGCTTAAATTGATATGTTCCAATGGTGACGTAGGCTTTGCTGCATCTGATGCATAAGTGTATATGATGTGCAAGCAAGGATTAAGGCGATGTGCCATTTTGAAGCTATTCAGAAATCTAACTATGGATATTAAATGAGTATATTAATGCTTATCCCAGGCGAAAAGAGTGAATGTTGATGGAAACTGGTTAATTAAAGCCCATCAGCATCAACTCTCTTCAACCTACGAATCTGTTTCCCTATATATACTTAACTTGGATAACGACTTCCTTTTACTGACCATCCCAGTTTATAAGGATGCCCAAAATGCTTCCGTTTTTATGTGTGTATTGGAACGCCAATACAATCGTCTCACAGCTCCCGGAACTAGGTGTCCTTGACGAATGGAAGCTATGAAGCTCAGGCCTTAGGATGAATTCTTCTTGTCTCATTATTGAATTAAAGACCAGCATATTAATTAAGACCGACATTGGAGGGAACCATCCATGAATCATCTCTATTTGGTTGTATACTGATGTGTATTAGATTTTGCATACTCTAAGAATTGAGAGGGGCCTTATTCTTTTGTTGTGGTTTTTGATATGCTTCTTTTCTTCTTTCTGTATTGAAAGGTTATTTATAGCGATGCTTGATAATCTTGGAATGGTGTAGTTAATGCAAAACTAGACATGTGTTGAATGCACTCAATACTGAGTATTAGACTCTTTTCCTATGTTAAGTTACCTTCATGAATCAATTGATCAGGATTTTTTGCAATCTGGGCATTGCATTGGTCTGATAAATTGTTTAAGACATCATATCTTTTTTTTTTTGGGGGGGGGGGGGGAAGAACATATCCATTACTGGGGTTGATTATCTTTTTCTGTTGAGCATCTTGCTGCCACTATGAGTTTGCTTCGTGTTGCTTCGAAAAAAAGGAAATTGAAGATGATATCTTTTACTTTTGGTCTTCCCTTCCCCTCTCTATTATGCTTTATCAGTTCATCTTAACACATAATGTAAGGACTTCTGGATAGTACAAGACAAGAACAAACTTATTTGTGAAGCTTAAATATACTTTCTTGGCACTGTGATAGGACAGGGACTCAAATTTTTGCTTATACTTAGGTCTAGGTTAATTGCACCATTGATATAAGGGGGTGTAAATCTTGAAGTGTTGGGAGTATAAAGATAAGCAAAAAAAATTGAAATGTATCGATTAAACAATTATTATCTATTACATCTTAGGAAAGAAATTTTATTAGTGAATGGCAGATGAAAACTCCTCATTTTCTACTATTCAAGACATATTTGTTAAGCATGATTCATGTATAATATTAGTTTATAAGGTTTGTTATCATTTCAAAAAATTATCAGCAAGAAAAAAAATATCATTTCAAATGTGCTAACTCTTAATATATTGGATAGGTGCACCATTTCATCAAATGATCCAATACTTCCTCTTTTCGACATTCCACCATATATAGGTCAATTACAAATTTACAATATAGTCAAATATCATTTCCACCAGCATATATGTTTATCAATGACATACATAATTGCATATCAAACTATTTTTTTTATTCTCAAAGTTTGGACTTATGCATAGCATGATCATCACAATGAGTACCTGCAACTCATATATTTCATTTCAACTTCACAAACTAATCAGAGTGAACTATGAAAACTTTATCCACCTTATTAGGTTTGGGCCCGGGCTCAGCACGGGCCATTCCACACTAGTATATATAGATGTTATTATTGAGAAGTCTGTTCGTCATTAATAGTGTATGGAAAAGTCGTCGAATTCTGCCTCAGTCTATTATAATCCAACTAATCTTTGAGTAGGCTAGTAACTCACCTATTTATAAATAAATTTATTTTAACTCGTCCATTTAACACTTTTATTTCTAACGAAGATATCAAAAGAAATATTTTCAGAAGTTGGCCAATTGAAATATTACCCAGTCCATCGTAATAAGAATGGAAATTCAAAACATAGAAACATCGATCAGAAGTTGTCTTCCCCGAAATCAAGATATAGCTGATTAATTTTCGGAGATTAAATTGTCTTGATTTTGAAGCTAATATAAGAAGTATTGGTGGTAGCGCCAGAATTTTTACTAAAATGAGTAAAAATATAAATAAGTAGTCATGCAAAGAAATTAAATAGAGTCAACATACAATATATATATATATATATATATATAATTTAAAATATTAACCTATCTATGTAATGTAATTTTCCCGATGAAGGGCGTCAATTGACTGCCCTCGCTAATGAGTGGCTCTGCACAAGGTGACATGAATAAAAATACAACTTTTACATCAATCGAGATGGTAGCAGGGGCAGAGCTAACGGATTCGGTCAAACTCAATACTCAATAACTTTAGCTCAAATTATATATTTGTCTTAAAAATTTTATTGAATAAATATAAATTCTTACTTTATAATCCATTAACACAAAAATAAATAGAATCTCGAACCCAATAACATTAAATCCGGACACCGATTGTAGGGAAACAAGATCAATAGGAAAGGCAGAGGACGAAAGAAAGGAGGCTATGGTTAATGTTAACAAGAAGAGATCTAAAAAAGAAAAAGAAAAGCTGAATAGAAAATGTGCTTAGTGTAATAATCAACACATATATCCAAGTCATGATGAATTTTTTATTTTTCCAAATCGTGAAATCTTTTACTAAAAAAAACATAAACAAAAAGTTGAAAAGGACTACAAATATATACTATATACTCAGTTCAACATGGTCATATTGGACAAATTACATATAGCGAGTCAAGGCACGTTAATATAAAAATTATATGAACACTGTGTAAGCTCTGAATCTTAGACTGAAATTATAATTAATAATACCGGCTTGAAATTTTTCCCAATAATAGATTTTCAGAAGGTTGAAGCCACAAATCACATGGAAGGTTTAAATTTATTTTGATCGATATAGAAAATGCTAAAACGATGTAAAAACCAGCACGTCCCTACAACAACAACAATAACTACCCAGTATGTTCCCACAGAGTGGGGTCTGGGGAGGGTAATACGTACACAGGCCTTACCCCTACCCGAGAGGGTAGAGAGGCTGTTTCCGGCCGACCCTCGGCTCAGCACGTCCCTGTTCTTCCCAATTAAAAATTATGATTAATAAACTTTAATTTATATATATTTTGGTCAACCCTGCATATGTATATATCTTAGCTCATTCACAGTTGTAACAAACCATGTGCATGTGGGAATCTCTACCAAATTATCACGTCATTTTCCCTTCTTTTCGTTTCTATCTTCTTCCTTTTTTTCATCTTATCTTAGTTTACTCTAAAAATGAACAATTTTTTAGCTTCTTAGGCATAATTAAAGGCATTGTGATATTAACTCTTCCTCCAATAATACATAATATCTTTAGACTAGAATTGTAATTCAGCGTGAAAACCATTAAGTATACGTACTTGACTTGAAGTTATTTGTCACGACCCCAAATTCGGTCGTGATGGCGCCAACACATTGCTAGACCAGCTCGACCAATCACACACATTACCGAGCTACCAGCTCACATTTTTGTTCAAAATCAATAATACGAGACATTATACGAAGTTTAGCCAAAGTATATAAAAATATCCCAATAACAGTGCACACCACCTCCCACAGATCTGGGGGTCACGAGTCAAGAGTTTCTACCGAATAACATAGCAATAACATTGTATACAGAGTATATCTGAAAACGCGGAATGTCTAAAACCATAAAAAATCCAAGGGAGAGTCGGGTCCTGCGGACGCTAGGCAGCTACCTCGACAACTCCGAAATAAGCTCTGGGAGCAGCTCGAAGATCAACCCTGCTGAGAGGTACCTGAATCTGCACACAAGGTGCAAGGAGTAGATCGAGTACTTCCAACTCAGTGGTAATAGGCATGTATAATGATATTGAAGGTAAAAAATCCCAAAATACAACATAGTAAAGCTATACAATATCTCATTTTCCTTTTTAACAGTATAAATCTCAGGGAAAACAATAACAGATAAAGCAGTTAAAAATAAATGAGTAAATGCAATGCAAATGCATGAACATGACGCTGCGACACGTAGCCCGATCCATTTGGGTACCCGCGCTCACTGTGGGGGTTCGAACTCCGGAGGGGCTCCTACAGCCCAAGCGCAATATCAGTGGCATATGTTGCGGCGCGCAACCCGATCCACTATCAGTCCAGCTACATACAAATAATTACCATTTTTAAATCTGTTTAGCAGAAATTATAGAAATAAGTGTTCAGAAATCTCAGAATTTGCAAATCATTTTTAGACAGTGTTTAGCTCAGGACTGATATCATGAAAACATGTTATAATCATAGAAATTGTGATAACGATCCTCACGAGATCCAAATAAGCAGCACACAGCCCAAATATATCTACCACCATCCAAGTAGGAGGTTTACCGGCTCATTTATAGCCAACAACACAGTACAATGGCACTCGGTCGGACTAAGCCATAGTCCCCAATCACAATCGACCATGCACTCACCGAGAGTACGTGGCACGCCTCAATACAACGTCACATAGTGATATACCAGGGTTTCAAACCCTCAGTTCATCATCAACATCTATTACTCACCTCGAGCTGGCTCAGAAAATAGTTCGCAATGCCTTCCCTCTAGAATCGACCTCCGCAGGTGCCAAATCTGATCAAAACCAGTAGGAATACGTCAAAATAGACTAATGGATCATAACCCAATCAAAATAACTCGAAAAACAACCAAAAACACGAAGTTGCCAAAACCCGAGCCTTGGTCCCGCTTCTCGAAAAAATGTGAAATTATAATTTTTGAAATCCTCGTCTCGCCACGAGTCCATACATATAAAATTTATCAAAATCGGAGTCCAATAGCCCCTTAATTCCAAAATTTCAAAACAAAAAACCAAGCCGTAACTCCTCCAATTTACACCCAAATTTCAGTGATTTAGATGAAGATTCTATGATAAAATCACGTAATTAAACCATAAAACTTACCGCCAATCGAAATCTAGGTGAAAACCTCTTACTCTCTCGTCAAATAGCTCCAAAATATGTCCAACAATGGAGGAAGGGAGTTTTTGCTCGTGGATGAAATGATATTAAACCTTTCTGTCCGCCCAGATAAATACCCTATGTGATCGCATTACCAGGCCTGCGATCGCATTGAACAATATTTTTTCAGCCTCAAAATGACCTATGCAATCGCAATAAACTCCCCGCGATCACATTGCTTCATCAAATCAACACTACGCGATCGTACTTCACATCCCGCGATCGCACAGAACAAACATCCCCCTGAAACCCCTGGTCCATAACACTATACGATCGCATACCATCATCTTCGATCGCATTAAACAAACTCGACCAACTATGCAATCGCATACCCATACCTGCGATCGCAAAAAACAAAAATGAAGCCTTCCCCAAACCTTCTACACGATCGCAGAAGGACCCTTGCAATCGCAGAGAACAAGGACCTGCAACCTATGACAGTAGAAATCTTATCCTTAGCTTAACCAAAAATGATCCGTTTGGACCCCCGGAATCATTCTGAGGCCCCACAAGACCTCAACCAAAACCACCAACCTACTCCAAAACACGATATGAAGTTGTTCCAATCATAAAAACATGTGCTTAAACACAAAAATAATCAAATCAATTACAAGCCTAAGTTTCAACTATAACTTCCAAAACCAACATCCAATCAAAACCCCGACCAAATGATGTCTGAATTACCTGAGAATTTGCATACATATCCAAAATCACCTAACAAAGCTACTGAAACTGTCGGAATTCTATTTCGACTCCCGGATCAAAATCTCACCTATCAACCGAATTTCGCCAAAATTCCAACTTCGCCAATTCAAGTCTATTTCTACACCGGACCTCCAAATTCAATTCTGATCGCTCCCCTAAATCACAAATCACCTCCCGAAGCTAACCGAACCATCAGAATTCACATCAGAGCCCTCTAACCATATTGTCAACTTCAGGTTGACTTTTCTGAAACAAACTCCCTTCTAAGAGGCTATATGCCTTATTTTCAACCAGAATCAATCCAATTACACCCGATAGACTCTAATACTGATATAGAAACATTAAGCAACACAATAAGGGGGAAACAGAGCGGTAAATCATGTGACTAGGGGTCGGGTCGTCACATCCTCCCCAACTTAAACAAACACTCGTCCTCGAGCGGGTCAAGAAACATACCTGGAGTCTCAAACAAGTGTGGATATCTGCTCTGCATCTCTCGCTTGATCTCCCAATTGGCCCCCTCTACGGGCCGACCTCTCCATTGCACCTTCACTGATGCTATATCCTTAGACCTCAATCTTCGCACCTGACGACCCAATATAGCTATAGGTTCCACATTATAAGTCAAGTCATCATCTAGCTGAACTGTACTGAAATCCATCACATGCGATGGGTCCCCAACATACTTTTGGAGCATAGACACGTGGAACATCGGATGAACTCCCGATAGGCTTGGTAGTAAAGCAAGTATATAGGCCACCTCTCCAATCCTCTTAAGTATCTCAAAAGGTCCAATGAATCTCGGATTGAGCTTTTTCCTTATTCCCAAATCTCATGACGCCTTTCATAGGCGAAACCTTCAGCAAGACCTTCTCACCCACTGAATATGACACATCCCGGAACTTCCGGTGCGCATAACTCTTTTGGCGTGACTGGGATGTGCGAAGTCTCTCCTGAATCACCTTCACCTTGTCCAAAGCATCCTGGACCAACTCTATCCCCAACAATCTAGCCTCACCGAGCTCAAACCAACCAACTGGAGATCTACACCATCTCCCATATAAGGCCTCATACGGCGCCATCTGAATACTGGATTGGTAGCTGTTGTTATAAGCAAACTCTGCGAGAGGAAAGTAATTAGCCCAAGAACCACCAAAATCAATAACACAGGCATGCAACATATTTTCCAAGATCTTAATGGTACACTCGGACTGTCCGTCCGTCTGAGGATGAAATGCGGTGCTCAACTCAACCTGTGAACCAAACTCTCGCTGGAATGTCCTCCAGAACTGTGAAGTAAACTGAGTACCTCTGTCTGATATAATAGAAACTGGGACCCCATGCAATCTCACAATCTCACGGATGAATATCTCTACTAACCGCTCCAAGGAATATGTAGCATACATAGGAATGAAGTGTGTAGACTTGGTCAGCCTATCCACAATCACCCAAACTGAATCAAACTTCCTCGCTGTCCGAGGGAGACCACTAACAAAGGCCATATTAATCCTCTCCCATTTCCACTCGGGAATATCGATACGCTGAAACACGCCACCGGGCCTCTGATGCTCATACTTGACCTGCTGACAGTTGAGGCACCGAGCTACATGACTCACAATGTCCTTCTTTATTCTTCTCCACCAGTAATGATGTCTCAAATCTTGATACATCTTCGCGACACCTGGATGGATAGAATACCGCGAGCTATGGGCCTTCTTCAATATCAACTCCCAAAGGCTATCTATATTGGGCACGCAAATCCGGCTCTGCATCTTCAACACAACATCGCTATCAATAGTAACATCACTGGCATCATCGTGGTGAACTCTGTCCTTAAGGAAAAGCAAGTGTGGATCATCATATTGGCGCTCACGAATGCGATCATATAAGGAAGACTGGGAAACAACACAAGCCAACACCATGCTGGGCTCTGAAATATCCAACCTCCAATGCCTGAATATCACATGCAAAGGGTCTCTCCCCAACTGGAATATACGCCAAGCTGCTCATACTAACCGCCTTTTGGCTCAACGCATCGGCCACTACATTGTCCTTCCCTAGATGATATAATGGTGATGTCATAATCCTTGAGCAACTCAAGCCACCTCCGCTGCCTCAAATTGAGATCCTTCTGTACAAGTACTGGAGACTGTGATGATCAATATACACCTCACAGGACACGTCGTACAAATAGTGCCTCCAAATCTTCAAGGTGTGAACTATGGCAGCTAACTCTAAATCATGAATAGGGTAGTTCTTCTCATGAGTTTTCAACTATCGAGAAGCATAAGCAATAACTCTACCCTCCTGCATCAATATACAACCTATCCCCACTCTCGATGCATCACAATACACGGTGTAAGAACCTGAAGCTGATGGCAAGACTAACACTAGAGTTGTGCTCAAATCTGTCTTGAGCTTCTGAAAGCTCTCCTCGCACTCATCCGACCACACGAACAGTGCAACCTTCTGCGTCAACCTGGTCAAGGACAAAGCAATAGATGAAAATCCCTGAACAAACCGGCGATAATATCCCTCCAAACCAAGAAAACTCCAGATCTCCGTAGGTGAGGACTGTCTAGGCCAACTCTGCACCGCCTCTATCTTCTTTGGGTCAACCTGAATACCATCACAAGACACCACATGACCCAGAAAAGCTACAGACTTAAGCCAGAACTCACACTTGGAGAACTTCGCATACAACGTTTCCTCCCTCAACCTCTGCAATACAACTCTCAAATGCTGAGCGTGCTCCTTCTACCTACGAGAGTACACCAGGATGTCATCAATAAAAACAATCACAAAGGAATCCAAATATGGCCAGAACACACTGTTCATCAAGTGCATGAATGTGGCTGGAGCATTGGTCAGCCCAAAAAACATCACTAGAAACTCATAGTGCCTATATCTCGTCCTGAAGGCTGTCTTCATAATATCAGAATCTCTAATCTTCGGCTGGTGATAGCCTGAACAAATATCAATCTTCAAAAACACCCTCGCTCTCTGGAGCTGATCAAATAAATTATCAATGCACGGTAGAGGATACTTGTTCTTCATTGTTACCTTGTTCAACTGTCTATAATCAATACACATCCTCATTGACCCATCTTTCTTCTTAACAAACAACACTGGTGCACCCCACGGTGACACATTAGGGCGAATGAATCCCTTATCTAAGAGCTTTTGAAGCTGCTCTTTCAATTCCTTCACCTCAGCCGGTGCCAAACGATAAGGAGGAATAGAGATGGGCTGAGTGCCCAGCACTAAATCAATACCAAAATCGATATCCCTGTCCGGCGGCATGCCCATCTAGTCTGATGGAAACACATCTGGGAAGTCCCTCACAACGGGCACATAATCAACACTAGGAGTCTCATGTCCAACATCCCTTACAAATTTTTAATATGATAAACACCCTTTTACAACCATCCTCTGAGCCTTTAAGAATGAAATCACCCGGCTAGGGACATAATCAGTTGAACCCCGCCACTCAATCTGCAGAATACCAAGAATAGCCAATGTAACTGTCTTGGCATGACAGTCCAGAATAGCATGGTACAGGGATAGTCAATCCATGCCTAAAATCACATCGAAGTCTACTATACCCAATAATAGCAAATCAACTCGGGTCTCCAGAACCCCAATAGAGACAAGACAAGATCGATAGACGTGATCCATAATAATCGTATCACCCACCGGGGTGGATACATGTACAGGGAAGGCAAAACAACCATGGGTCGTACCCAAATGATGAGCAAAATAAGAAGACACATACGAATATGTAGACCCGGGATCAAGCAAAATAGAAGCATCTCTATGGCAAACTGAAATAATATCTGTGATCATTGCATTTGAAGCAACGGCATCTCTCCTATCCGGAAGTGCATAGAAACTAGCCTGACCACCGCTCGATCGCTCATCACTCTTGGGGCGACCTCTAGAAGACTGACCCCCACCCCTACTAGACTGGGATGGTGCTGAAATAGATGGAGAAGAAGATAAGGGTTGATCCCTCTTTTGAGACCCATCCCTGCGAAGTCGAGGACACTGCATCCTCATGTGGTCAAACTCTCCACACTCAAAACAACTGCCCGGCGCTGGAGAAGGGCACTGAAGGAAACCCTTCGCCGCAGATGAACCCTGGGTTGAAGAAGCAGGTGTAGAACTCTGAGCTGGAAGGGCACTAAGTGAAGACTGGCCCTGCTGATAACCCTGACGGCCACGACCGAAAGAAGCTCCACTGTGCTCCGAGCAACCTGGCTGAGGAGGTCTAAATGATCGACCTCTACCCTGATGAAATTGGCCCCTAGATAGAGCACTACTATAGCTGACCGAACCTCGAGGCCTCTTGGCCTCCCTCTCCTCTCGCTCTCGACGACGATCCGCCTCAATATGGCTTGCCATATCTACTACCTCCTCGAAGGATGCTGCTACTACTATCTCCCTGGTCATCAATATACGAATAGAATAATTGAGGCCATCTATGAACCTCCTGATCCTCTCCCGATCTGCCGGGATCATCCATGTAGCATGCTTGGCCAACTTAGTATACCTCAAATCATACCGAGTCACTGTTATATCACCTTTAACTAGCCATTCAAACTGGCGGCGCAGCTCCTCTCTACGGGACTACGGCACATACTTCTCTAAAAAAGATTGGAAAACTACTGCCAGATAAGGGGTGTTGCTCCTACTGGACTACGCCTCTCGAACTCCTACCACCATATGAATGTTGGCCTCGAAAACTGGAATGTAGTAAAAGATACACCACTAGACTCAAGAATCCCCACTATACGTAGCATCCTCTGACACTTATCCAAGAATCCCTGGGCATCCTCGCCCTCAGTACCACTGAATGTAGGTGGTTGAAGTCTGCCAAACCTCTCTAACCGATGATGCTCGTCGTCAAGCATCACCAGAACAACATACCTTGGGGATGGTGCAACTAGCGCAACTCGAACAACCGGTGCAACTACCTGAGCTATGGCTGCCTCTGGCGTCTGAAGTCCCCGCACAACCTGCTCTGTTGTGCGAGCTGTGGGGGTCTGATGACCACCCCCAATCTGAGAAGTCGCTGCGCCAGTAGCAGCGAAAACTGCTTGAGCCAACCCAGTACAGACAAATAATATATGGGCCAATGCCTCCTAAAGGCCAGGAATAACAATAAGCACTGCCGATGCCTGAGCGAGTACTGCTGTAGCCTCAACCACTGGGGCTTATCCTAAATAAGGGAGGTAGGTCTATTGGCACTGCCCCTGCTGCTCTACCACGACCACGGCCGTGACCACGGCCCCTAGCTGGTGCCAATGGTGGTCGTCCACCTCGTTCGGTAACATGAGTCCTCGCCATCTGCGAGAGAATAGAATGCAGAAGTTCAGTTCTCGGAACAACAAAACCACACGACAAGAGTTCCAGAATATGAAGTGTTTCCTAAAAGGTCTGCAGCCTCCCGAGGATAAATACAGACGTCTCCGTACCGATCCATGATACACTACTAACCGGCTCAAAACTCATAAAGCCTAGTAACCTAGGCTCTGACACCAACTTGTCACGACCCCAAACCCGGTGGTGATGGCGCCCAACACATTGCTAGTCCAGCCCGATCAATCACACACATTACCGAGCAACCAGCTCACATCTTTGTTCAAAATCAATAATACGAGACATTATATGAAGTTTAGCCAAAGTATATAAAAATATCCCAATAATAGTGCACCACCTCCCACAGATCTGGGGGTCACGAGTCAAAAGCCTCTACCGAATAACATAGCAATAATACTGTATGCAGAGTATATCTGAAAACACAGAATGTCTAAAAGTAAAAGAAAAACAAGGGAGAGCCAGGTCTTGCGGATGCCGGGCAGCTACCTCGACAAATCCGAATAAGCTCTGGGAGCAGCTGGAAGATCAACCCTGCTGAGAGGTACCTGGATCTGCACACAAGGTGCAGGGAGTAGAGTGAGTACTTCCAACTCAGTGGTAATAGGATATATAATGATATTGAAGGTAAGAAAATCCAAAATACCACACAGTAAAGCTATACAATATCTCATTTTCCTTTTTAACAGTATAAATCTCATGGAAAACAATAATAGATAAAGCAGTAAAGAATAAATGAGTAAATGCAGTGCAGATGCATGAACATGACGCTACGACGCATAGCCCGGTCCATTTGGGTACACGCGTTCACTGTGGGAGTTCAGACTCTGGAGGGGCTCCTACAGCCCAAGCGTAATATTAGTGACATATGCTGCGGTGTGCAGCCCGATCCACTATCAGTCCAGCTATATGCAATGCAAGCCTCACAGGCACAAATAATTACTATTTTTAAATCCGTTTAGCAGAAATCATAGAAATAAGTGTTCAGAAATCTCAGAATTCGCAAATCATTTTTAGATAGTGTTTAGCTCAAGACTGATATCATGATAATATTCTATAATCATAGAAATAGTGATAACGATCCTCACGGGATCCAAATAACCGGCACATAACCCAAATATATCCACAACCATCAAAGTAGGAGGTTTTCCAGCTCATTTATAGCCAATAACACAGTACAATGCCACTTGGTCAGACTAAGGCATAGTGCCCAACCATAATCGACCCCGCACTCACCATAGAGTACGTGTCTCACCTCAATACAATGTCATATAGTGATATATCGGGGTTTCAAACCCTCAAGTCATCATCCACATCTATTACTCACCTCGAACCGGCTTAGAAACTAGTCCGCAATGCCTTTCCCTCTAGAATCGACCTCCACTGGTGGTAAATCTGATCAAAACCAATAGGAGTACGTCAAAATAGACTAATGGATCATAACCCAATCAAAATAACTTGAAAAACACCCAAACCCATGAAGTTGCCAAAACCCAGCACTGGGCCCACTTCTCAAAAAAATGTGAAATTCACATTTTTGGAATCCTAGTCTCGTCGCGAGTCCATACATATAAAATTTATCAAAATCGGAGTCCAATAGTCCCTTCAAATTCTAACATTTCAAAACCAAAAACCAAGCCCAAACTCCTCCAATTTACACCCCAATTTCAATGATTTGGATGAAAATTCTATGATAAAATCACGTAATTAGTCCATAAAACTTACCTCCAATCGAAATCTAGGTGAAAGATTCTTAATCTCTCGTCCAAATAGCTCCAAAATATGCCCAACAATGGAGGAAAAAAGTTTTTGCTCGCGGATGAAATGATATTAAACCCTTCTGTCGCCCAGATAAATACCCCTTGCGATCACATCACCAGGCCTGCAACCGCGCGATCGCATTGCTCCAACAAATCAACACTACGCGATCGCACTTCACATCCCACGATGGCACAGAACAAACATCCCCTTGGAACCCCTGGTCCATAACACTACACGATCGCACACCCTCATCTACGATCGCATTAAACAAACTCGACCAACTATGCGATCGCATACCCATACCTGCAATCGTAGATAACAAAAATGAAGCCTTCCCCAAATCTTCTATGCAATTGCAGCAGGACCCCTGCGATCGCAGAGAACAAGGACCTATCACACCTCCTTTTTCTCATTACTTACCCGAAGGTATGTGCCACTAATTACTACTGCATCCCGTGAAGGGATATAATAATAATAGGAAAGGAGTTTTACCAGTTAAAGGATATTCAGAACGGGATTGGTTTATTAATTTTCAGAGTTGCCACTTGGGAAAATAATGGTGTCCCAAGTCACCGGTTTAATCCCGAACCGAGGAAGTTATGACTCTGTTTAACAGTCAGTGAAATCAAAAATCCAGATAAGAAATTTTGTTAACCCGGAAGAAGGTGTTAGATACTCCCGGATTCCCTGGTTCTAGCACGGTCACTCAACTGTCGTATTTTTTAAATCTAATTTCCTTATATGTTTCAATTTTTCAAGTGTTATTAATGTCCCGCTTTGTTATTTTTAAAGACTTGCGACGTCACGAAAACGCATTTCGAGTCACACCGTAACCAGTACGCCTGTGACTTTAGTGCATTTCAGCTTCGCCGGGAGTTAAGATTTGGGTCACATAAATGTGCACACGTATTAGGAATGTAATTTTATTAATCGCGCCTACAATGTCTACATCTTCATTAACTTTGGGAAAGACAGTGATATTCGCTAAACAGTCATTCCGAGTCTAGAATCTTATGTTGAGATTTATTTGGGGGGCCCGTGTGTTTTCATTCTTCATAACGAGGCTCGTCCCTTATTTTTAAAGTCCAATCCTATTCATACACTATATTTGCTATTTTTTTTTCCTAATACATATCTGTTTTTTTGTTAATTTTTCAAGCTATAATATTGGAGTCCAGGCCATCATTCATTATTGGGCCTGGACTTCAGACTGCTTAACAGTCCAATATCGAATACAATTGGGCCTCTGGAGACCAATGTATGCCACTGTTTCTACTCGAGGGCACAGGTGCCGCATTAACCAGATCTGGGCCTATATTCATGACTAGGCCTAGACTATATTAGCGAAATTAAGAGCAAGCTAACACTTTCAAAACAGTATTCAAGCAAGTATTATTCAAATGGTAGAGGAATCAATAAAACCATATTATTTCAAATGATGCCAAGTTACATTTTCCGACCACCACTAATTTCAAATTTTAACAACTAATTAAACATTCTAAAATAGTAATTTGTTCAGTATTATTATTCTATATGACAGGTTCAGTTATTCAAGTAGTCATCCTGATACTAGTTTGCAGGATTATTTTGTCACTTTATTTTAACTAAAGGAAAACAATGTTCTGAACTAACTAAAATGTTTGAACTACTGAAAATCACAAAGTTTAAAAGCGGATTTGTAGTTAACTCATATTCAGTAGATATAAACAATAATACAAGTTGAACTACTTATACTTTGGATTAAACTATTCCGATTCAGAATTCAAAATGACTAAGTACCAATTTCATGCATCTAGTTTCAGAATCATACCTATATATCTAAGTGTATTAGTTGTACGTTAGCCCGTTTTAGTTTTAGAATTATGTGATAGCTACATCTAATTGTTGAATTACGTCTAACTGCAGCATTAACTACTTCTGCTCTAATCCAGATTGAATTCATAGAGTTGTTAATTATTACAACCATTCCTAATGAATTACAAAGTATCTACGAGTTATAACTACAACTATAATAGAAGAAACAAAAATAACTTCATCGAAAATCAATTTTATAACTTCATTCTTTCATCATGATTTCAATTACACCTTTAGGAAGTAGTATGTACTTGATCAAATGAAAACAAACTGATGAGTTCTAAGGAGATGAAGGACAAGAGAAGCCAGCAATGGCAGTAGCCGAGTATCAACAACAAACAGGAGCAGGAAATAACACAACAACTCCCAAACTCAATAGATAACCAGCAATCAACTCGAGAAATAATAGAAATCCAAGCTAGTTGAGATGAACACAGTAGAAAAACCACCAGTAAATATCCCAGGAACAATACTCGACTCGAAGGCTAAGTAGAAAAATAATATAGCTGGAAATACCAAGAGTTGAATCCCCATAAATCTAGCTCAATATGTGAAGTTTTGAACTCTTAAAACTAGAACTAAATTCGAAATCTTAATTGTAAAAATTCCAGCTCTTAGTAATTGTGAATCTTCCAGCCAGCCCCTAAATTGTAAAATTCCGAACCCTTTTTTCAGGCTTGAGACAACCTATTTATAGAGTAATTTTGGGGGAAATTTCAAATTAATTATTTCTATTTCCCTCCCCCACTCTTTTCAATTAAATACACTAAGATCTAGCAGAATTGTAACGGAATACCCTTGAACCCCTGCTAGAAGGTTCTGGGGTGTTCCTTATTGTTTTATTGGGCAGGTTTTACCTAGTTGCCCCCACTTGCTAAGGTTTATTACAAAATTACCTTTTAGCTATGCCTAGTCTACCCTTTATTATTCAAGTATTTTGAGAAAAACCAAGCACAAAAGTCATATATATCCCTATAGGCTTTATTTAATCTACAAGAATACCATTTGCCTTTTCCCTTTTAGCCCTTGCATTTTATTACATTTACCCTACCTACTTTAGGTCGGTCAAGACTTGGGTAACTTGAATGTATTTAAAAAAATAGCACCCTAAGACTTGTTTTAGAAATTAACCAATCTCAGACTATAGACTATTTCAATGTCAGCCACTTTTACGAAGGTAGCCACTAATCAGAACTCATACTGTGTTTGCAAACATAGCCACAAAAGTATTTACACATATAACCTAAATACACATAAGCAATCAGAAGTTCAGAAGAAACTAACATACAAATTAAATTGCAAATATAGCCACATGCATGTTGTTTTGCACAAGTAAACCTAATCACGACTTAACTTTCAAACTGATCAGAACTCAGAGGGACAAGTTGATAATGGTTGAATTCCAACTAGTTAAAACCCTAGTCGAGATAGGATCTACTGAACAATCACATAAAAATAGCTAATAGCACATAATTTACAAGTAGCTAATATCATAACTTAAGAACACTTAGATGATTTCAGGCACGCATGAAATGAAATTCAGGGATAATAGTAACAAGTACGAGCAAGATATAAAAGAGAGATAGATTCAGGTTTTTAGACATGCATAGGAATTCTCTAAGTTCTAAACAGATAAGCACATAAAAGAATCAAGTTTTAGAACAAGTGAAAACATAAAAGCTACTAAATAAAACAGGGTAAGGTACTTAGCTTTTTTAGGCCTTTTTCCTTTCTTTCATTTCTTCTTTCTTTCTTCTTTTTCTCTTCGTTCTTCTCATTTTCTTGATTTTCCAGTGTTTTAGAGACTCTTGGTCTCCTGAGTATCAGATCTCCCACACATGCCCTTGGGAGTTTGATTTGAGTGTTTGAGGGGTGTTTAGGCACTTGGGGTAAGATTTTGAAGAGGTATCGTTTTTGGGTGCTCACCGGAGTAGGGTTCTCGGCGAGACTTTTTCTAATATTCGAGAGGTTGGAGTGATATTCGAGACATATGGTTATGGCTGAGTAATAGATCGTCTAAATACGGTCAGATGGTGTTAATATGGGATTCTGGTTCATACTTTAGTGGTCGCCGGCTAGGGTTTCGGCGACTGGAATTTCAAAAATGGAGGGGGGGTCAACTGGTTGGCTTTTAGATGGGTTAATGGTGTTAGAGGTGCTAGCCAATGGGGAGGAAGGGTGTTTGGGGGTTGGCCTAATCCGGGGAAGTAAGCTGAGGAGTGACCACCGGTAGGGTTCCGGTGGTCTCCATGAGAGACGGGGGGGAGGGGGGAGGGAAGGAACCTATGGCCGCTAGGGTTTCGTGTGAGGAGAGGGTTATGTGTATACTGAAGAAATGAACGGGGAGGGTATTGATATATATCATTATATGTTTTCGATCCTTAGCCGTTGGATTGGCTGAGATGAATAGCCAGGATCCTCTGGACCTTAAAAGTTGTCGTTTAGTTTAATGAGGTGTTTCCTTTGGTCTGTTAGATTAAGTGCTTGAACGGCTGAGATCAATTACCTAGACTACATCGTTTCATTTAAATGGTTCATCAGTCTCGTCCATTTGATTAGGTATAATGGACAGCTGTGATTAATTCTTTTGGACGACGTCGTTTCGTTTATAAAGGCACCGCCTTACTTGGTCCGTTAATCATTTGTATCAACGGCCCAGATTTAATCATTTATACGGCGTCGTTTGGTTTAGTGGTTGGAAAAACCGGCTAAAATGGTCTGGGCCTGGTCTGTATTTGTGTTTTGGGCTATGTATATTATATGTATTTAGCCCAAATTAATATTATATATTGTATTTTTTGTATTTTTGTTATTTATGACTTGTGTTTTATTTAATCTTCTGTATTTTCTTTTGTATTTTGTACTTATTTCCTTTGTATTTATTTCATACTGATGTATTTCTTTTATTTTCCAATTTTCGTATTGTTTCTTGATTTTTTGATATTTTTTGTATTTTTGCTTAATTTTCCTATTTCCTAGTATTTATTCTATCATTTTGTGATATTTGTCTAATTAATTTCCTTTTTTTTTATATTTTCATTTAAGATTTATTTTTAGCAATTAACAAACATTGGTATTTTGTATACACAATTCAAAACAATTTGCAAACAAAAAATTATTTTTGTATTTTTTATATTTTGGGATTCAATTGCTCGGGGAAAAAATCACATGCTCACAGCTGCCCCTCTTTGCTCGGGAACATGAAGAGTTTCACTGCAAAGACAAGTGAGCAGTAATGAGGG
The DNA here is from genome assembly GCA_032618575.1 of Nicotiana noctiflora. Taxonomy (NCBI): domain Eukaryota; kingdom Viridiplantae; phylum Streptophyta; class Magnoliopsida; order Solanales; family Solanaceae; genus Nicotiana; species Nicotiana noctiflora. The sequence goes on along the minus strand of JASVEL010013330.1, from coordinate 186,999 downwards.
AGTTTTGACCACTCGCATATTCCGTATGAAGCATTTTTGAAAAGTTTTTACCGCACCCGCTTCAGAGGTTGCCTACATATCCTCGGCTATACAAGAATCAAGTCAGCGTAGTTCGGGAATGTCTGGTAGTTTGAAACTACCAAGGAAACTGTGATTTCACTGTTGTTGTTGTTGTTGTTGTTACTACTGTTACTGCTGACTGACTTCTTATTCTGGTAAGAAAAAGTAAAGAAGCTAGCCTAAGCTATGGTCTATGAGTTACAAAACGTCATATCTATGTCTTGCGACTTGTGTTGCCTTGATCATTCATCTTTCATGTTGCTCTTTATTTGCATCTTCCGTCATTCGATAAATCTTTTGCTTGTGACTTGTTTCAAACATATTGCTTCATTCCGCTTATATGACTTCAAAATGTGTTTCTCCATTCTCCAGATTGGTACCTGCTTAATGCAAAAGACAAAGAAAACTTTTTCCTCTGCCCCAGTATGGGGCTTTCAATCTATTATGATGTCACTGTATTAGAAAAGAAATATTTTATTTTGCAGAAAATATTCCCTTGTTATACAGGTGGGCGCCTGAATAGAAATTTAAAATGCAGAAAATATTCCCTTGTTATATAGGTGGGCAAATGAAAAATGCAGAAAAGTATTCCCTTGTTATCCAGGTGGGCGCCTGATGCAGAAATGAAAAATGCAGAAAAATATTCCCTTGTTATCCAGGTGGGCGCCTGATGCAAAAATTAAAAATGCAGAAAAATATTCCCTTGTTATCCAGATGGGCGCCTGATGCAGAAATTAAAAATACAAAAAATATTCCCTTGTTATCCAGGTGGGCGCCTGATGCAGAAATTAAAAATGTAAAAGATATTGCCTTGTTATCCAGGTGGGCGCTTGATGCAAAAATTAAAAATGCAAAAAAATATTCCCTTGTTCTCCAGGTGGACGCCTGATCTAGAAATTAAAAATGCAGAAAATATTCCCTTATTATCCATGTGGGCGCCTGATGCAGAAATTAAAAATGCAGAAAAGCATTCCCTTGTTATCCAGGTGGGCGCCTGATGCAGAAATTAGAGATGCCAAAAATATTCCCTTGTTATCCAGGTGAGCGCCTGATGCAGAAATTAAAAATGTAGAAAATATTCCCTTATTAACGGGCGCCTGATGCAGAAATTAAAAATGCAGAAAATATTTCCTTGTTATCCAGGTGGGCGCCTGATGCAAAAATTAAAAATGCAGAAAATATTCCCTTGTTATCCAGGTGGGCGCCTGATGCAGAATTTAAAAATACAGAAAATGTTCCCTTGTTATCTAGGTGGGCGCCTAATGCAGAAATTAAAAATGCAGAAAATATTCCCTTAGTTTGATAACTAGGTGTAATTTTTTAAAATAAAAGGTAATACCTCCCTCGTTGTTCGGATAGGTTCCTGATTATTGATTCTTCCTTCGTGGGTTCTCTCATTTATTGCTGCTTCCTTTAAATTGTTTCTCTCATATTGGTCACATTCACTTTAAAGTGATTAGTAAGAATTTGAATCTTTTGTCCATGTCTTAATCAGTGAACAATTTATTAGTTAAAAAATGATTGTTAGCAGCTGGCATTCTTGTTATAAAATGACCATGCCATGCATTTGAATATCCGACCTAGTCTGTCCAATCAAATCGTTGCTGACCTAATTTCTCCTTTCATCAACCCAAACCTTGCTTGTCTTGCCATCTTGCTTTCATCATGTCATTCCTCACTTTCGCCTCATGGTGCCCGTGAGGGTTTTCACCGACAAGACTCTCACATTTTTATTTTCTCTCACCTCACATTCGCATTATAGTGCCTGTGAGGATTTTCACATATAAGATTCTATCATTTTTATTTTCTCTCAACTCACATTCGCCTTACGGTTCCCGTGAGGATTTTCACCAATAAGACTCTCTCATTTTTTTTATTTTTTTAATATTTTTTCTGTCTCCTAACTTTCGGGTATTGTCCATGATGTGTTTCTCTTTATTTCCGTTGCATTGTCATTTTCTTGAAATTAATCAGAAGGTCTTCCTTTGGACTGTAATGTGACTTTTGGATGGGTTTAAAAAGAAGGGTATAAAGGCTCAAATTTTAAAGCGTGGGTTCAAAAATAATTATAGCTCTCGGAATCATAAAAACATAACTTTTGCCCCAGTTTCAATTTTTTGGGGAATCTTGGATTTTATTTCTGTCATGACTGAACCTCATTGAGGCTGCCTACGTACCCTTTCGGGATCAAGTCAGTCGTAGTTCATACCCTAAGGTTTCTTCGTCAGTTGACTTTTTCCCGATTTTCTTCATTTGTATATTATTATTTTTTCATTTCTTTTCTTCTTCTTTTTTCTTTTCTCTCTTTTTTTTTCATCATTCATTTTTCCATTCTGCCAATTTTCTTTTACTTTCATTTCATCATTCAATTCGACTTTATTATTGATTCCGAGAGAGGGGTATAAAAGAATAATACAATAAGGCTCAAAAGGGGTAGCAACGGGTAAAGTGTTTGGATACAGAAATAAAATGCCTTCATCATTTCAATCGCAAAAATTATGACAAATATAATTGTATACATGAAAGGAATTATATATAATATCTCTTGACTGCATCTGAGTTGATAGCAGTCTCTATACATTTCCCTTCCACGTCTGTTAGATATAGAGCCCCGTTGGACAATACCCGAGATACCATGAATGGCCCTTGGCAATTAGGCGCAAACTTTCCTTTTGCTTCGGCCCAGTATGGTAAAATATGTCTTAATACCAATTGTCCGACCTCAAATTTACGCGGACGTACTTTCTTGTTATATGCTCTGGCCATTCTGCTTGGTACAACTGTCCGTGACATACTGCTGCTAATCTTTTCTCATCGATCAGGCTCAATTGCTCTAATCGGGCTTTTACCCATTCATCATCATCAATGTCAACCTCAGCTATGATCCGGAGGGAAGGTATTTTAATTTCTGCAGGTATCACTGCTTCCGTTCCGTACACCAATGAGTAAGGGGTTGCACCAATTGAGGTACACACCGTAGTACGAAATGGTAATTTTTCATGCCACTGTCTCGACTCCTCTACCATTTTTCGGAGAATCTTCTTAATATTCTTATTTGCAGCTTCAACTGCTCCATTTTATTTAGGCCAATTAGGTGTAGAATTACGGTGCATGATTTTAAACTTCTAACATGCCTCTACCATGAGATGACTATTAAGATTAGCTCCATTGTCTGTAATAATAACCTTGGGAATTCCGAAGTGGCATATGATATTTGTATATACGAAATCCACTACTGCCTTCTTTCTTACTGCTTTAAATGTCTTCGCCTCCACCCATTTAGTGAAATAATCAATGGCTACCAGGATAAACCTGTGCCCGTTAGATGTTGCGGGTTTTATCGGATCGATGACATCCATGGCCTAGGCGACAAAAGGCCATGGTGTTGACATTGTATCCAACTCGTATGGAGGGGAATGAATCAAGTCCCTGTGTATCTGGCATTGATGGCATTTACGCACATATCTAATTCAATCTTGCTCCATTGTGAGCCAATAGTATCCAGCCGTTAGTATTTTCTTGGCCAAAACATATCCACTCATGTGAGGACCACAAGTTCCTGCATGTATTTCAGCCATGATTGTAGTGGCCTGCTGCGCATCTATACATCTCAGTAAACCCAAATCCGGGGTTCTATTGTATACAATCTCTCCGCTGAAGAAAAATCCACTTGCTAGTCGCCTTATAGCCCTTTTCTGATCTCCCGTGGCTTGCGCTGGGTACACTCTCATCCTCAAATATTCTTTAAAATCATGGAACCATGGTTCACCATCAAGTTCCTCTTCTACCGTGAAACAATAAGCATTTTGATCACGAACTTATATTTGTAATGGATCTATATAAGTTTTGTCTGGATGGTGCAACACGGACGACAATGTGGCTAAGGCATATGCAACTTCATTGTGCATTCTTGGGATATGCTTGAATTCTATTGACTGAAACCTTTGAGTTAATTCATGTAGACACTGTCGGTATGTTATAAGTTTCAAATCTCTTGTCTCCCATTCTTCTTGAATTTGATATATCAAGAGATCCGAGTCACCCATGACCAAAATCTCTTGAACACCCATGTCTATTGCCATTCTTAATCCCAATATACATGTTTCGTACTCGGCCATGTTATTAGTACAGAAAAAGCGAAGTTGAGCAGTAATAGGATAATGCTGACCCGTTTCTGAAATGAGCACTGCTCCAATTCTGACCCCTTTGCTATTGACAGTCCCATCAAAGTATAATTTCCAGCCCGACTTTTCGTCTTGTTCCAATTCTTCAATGTTCATTATCTCCTCATCAGGAAAGTATGTCTTCAGCGGTTCATACTCATCATCAACTGTATTTTCTACCAAATGATCAGCGACTGCTTGTGTTTTCATTGCAGTGTGGGTTACATAAACAATATCAAACTCTGTAAGCAGAATTTGCCATTTAGCAAGCCTTCCTGTGGGCATAGGCTTCTGGAAGATGTACTTCAATGGATCCAAACGAGATATAAGATAAGTGGTGTAAGCCGACAAGTAATGTTTCAACTTCTGTGCAACCTATGTTAAAGCACAACATGTCCTTTCCAGCTGAGTGTATTTTACCTCGTAAGATGTAAATTTCTTACTGGGATAGTATATTGCTTGCTCTTTCTTCCCTATTTCATCATGCTGCCCCAGTACACAGCCAAAAGAATTATCCAATACGGTCAAATAAAGAATTAAGGGCCTTCCAGGTTCTGAAGGAACCAACACAGGAGGATTGGCCAGATATTCCTTAATTTTGTCAAATGCGTCTTGACATTCCTCAGTCTAATTCACCACAGCATCTTTCTTCAATAATTTTAAAATAGGCTCACAGGTCGATGTCAGCTGAGCAATAAATCTGCTAATATAATTCAACCTGCCTAACAAACTCATCACCTCTTTCTTGTTCTTTGGCGGAGGCAAGTTCTGAATTGCTTTTATCTTTGATGGGTCTAGTTCAATACCACGTCGGCTTACCACAAACCCTAGTAACTTTCCTGATGGTACTCCAAAAGCACATTTTGTTGGATTGAGCTTGAGATTGTATCTTTGAAGCCTCTAGAAGAACTTCCTCGAGTCTTTGACATGATCACACTGCTTTTTGGATTTGATAATAACATCATCCACATACACCTCAATCTCTCGATATATCATGTCATGAAACATAGTGGTCATTGCTCTCATATATATAGCTCCAGCAATCTTCAACCCAAACGGCATTACTCTATAGCAATACATTCCCCATGGTGTGATAAAGGCCGTCTTTTTTGCATCTTCTTTGTTCATCAAGATCTGATGATAACCCACATAACAATCCACAAAAGAACCAATCTCATGTTTGGCACAATTTTCAATCAATATGTGGATGTTTGGCAATGGAAAATCATCCTTCGGACTGGCTTTATTGAGGTCCCGATAATCAACACACACTCTGGTTTTTCCAACTTTCTTTGGAACAGGTACAACATTGGTTAACCAAGTGGGATACTTGGTGACCCGTATGACCTTTGCCTCAAACTGCTTATTGACATCTTCTTTTATTTTCACATTGATATCCATTTTAAACTTTCTTAAATTTTGCTTAACCGGTCAGCATTCTGGATAAGTGGGCAACTTATGTACCACCAAGTCAGTACTAAGCCCGGGTATGTCATCATAAGACCAAGCAAATATATCTTTGTACTCATGTAATAACCTGATCAAATCCTCTCAGAGTGAAGCCTCTAAGTGCACACTAATCTTTGTTTCCCAAATATTCTCCTCATTTCCCAAATTAATAGACTTCGTCTTATTTAAGTTTGGTTTGGGTTTCTCTTCATAATGGCTCAAATCCTTATTAATTTCATCCAAAATTTCCTCATCCTCATATTCCACTTCATTATCATTTTCAATTTCTTGTATAATTATCTGATTATCAAGACTGGGCCGTGAATCCTTCATGCATGATACATCATTGAAATAAGCAAAAACTGGATTGTACAAGAAAAGAAAAGAAAATAAAATAAGGCTACAAAAATAGAGGAAGAAAGAAATTGCATTTCATTAAACTTTGAAAGGTAACAAGGTTTGGATACATTTTAACTAGACGGAACATAGGATTACAATTTTTGAAACAAGACAGTTTTGGGGATGGAATATTAAAAGCTAACTACCACAACTCCCTCCTGATTGGAAGAAGAGTAGCTTCCCAGTTATTTAGCCTGATCAGGGGTCCAACAAACTGAACATCCATCTTGATTTTTCCCTTGGCTACCTCTATCATATTCACGCCTTCAAACAACCTCTCAAACCTTGCTAATTGCTTTTCATCTGGCCTTATCTCCACATGACCTGGCATGATAGTTGGCGGATGTCTTTGTGTACCAGGCTTGACGAAGGCAGGACAGTTTTGGGATAGGTTTGGGGAGGGTCCACCCTTTCTTTTTCAATCTTTTGGCTCTCTGTATATCGGCGATGGTTGGCTTAAAACCCAGGCCTAAAGTATTAGAGCTACCCTGAAGATGAACTGGTTGTGTTATACCCTACAAAGCAACTCCTAGACCTTTTCCCGTAGAGAACCCATTATTTATCATTTCCTTGGCAGCCATGACCGCTGCAGGGATTACTTTGGGTACTGGGATGCTTTCTCCTTCAGATATTTTATTCACAGTCACGGTGTCCATCACTTGGTACAACCAAGGACCTTTGTCTCCTTCGACTTCTTCGAATGGCATGATGGCATTACAAACATTATCCTCACCGTGCACTACTATCTCTTACTGATCCCATTCAAACTTCACCATTTGATGTAGTGAAGAAGGCACCATTTTTGCAGCGTGGATCCATGGACGTCCTAACAGGAGGTTATAGGACACAGCAACGTCCAACACTTGAAACTCCATGGTGAATTCCACCGGTCCGATGGCGAGTTCTAGTATGATATCTCCCATGGTGTTCTTTCCACCTCCGTCGAACCCCCTCACACATACACTATTCTGTAGATCCTTTCGTGATCAATCTACAGTTTTCCCAGAGTAGACAACGGACAAATATTAGCACTCGACCCATTATCGACCAAAACACGAGTCACCACTGATTCCTCACACTTCATTGTGAGGTATAACGCCTTATTGTGCTCTGTCCCTTCTAGTGGTAGTTCATCGTCTCAGAATGTTATCCTATTTGCCTTAAAACTTTTGTTTGTAATTTTATCTAAATGACACACCGTGATCTTTTCTGGTACACGAGCTTCATTTAAGATCTTCATTAACGCCCTTCAATGTTGATCGAAATGAATCAGCAGAGATAGAAAAGATATTTGAGCGGGTGTCTTCCTCAATTGCTCAACTATGCAGTAATCTTGAGCTTTCATTTTCTTTAGGAATTCCTCAGCTTCTTCCTCAGTGACCGCTTTCTTCACTTGGGCAGGATTTTCTTTCACAACTTTTGCCTTTCTCAAATCTTCAAGAGCAAAACATCGCCCAGACCGGGTCAAACCATGAGTTTCGTAGATTCCCCCCTTGACTTCTTTCCTTTTGTACATGACAGATACCTTGTCATAATTCCAAGGTACAGATTTGATGTTCACAATCAGCATCTGAATGACTGGCTTGATAAAAACTGGTTCTATATGCGCCCCTTTCACAGTCAATATGGGCTTCACCCCAGGTACTATTACTTTTACCGGCTCAAGCTCAATCATCACTACTGGCTGTTTTGCAGGTGGCTTGACTGACACTTTTTCACTCCTGACTTTCTCCTCCATCTTGCTGTTCGCTTTGATTGTCATCACAGTCTGAGACGGTTTTTGCAGCTTTCTTCCTGTACTAACTCTATCATATGTGTTTTATGATGCACCGGCAAAGGATTTTGTGTTATGTTTGGAGTCTCGGATTCTTGCACCTCAATTCTTCTGGAGTCAATGAGTTCTTGTATCGCAGACTTTAGGCGCCAACATTTCTCTGTGTCATGTCCCGGTACTCCAGAACAATATTCACAATGGATGGACTGGTCTAAATTTCTCGGTGGAGGGCTGGGAATTTTAGGCTCAATAGGACTCAGCATCCCCAATTATCTTAGTGGGTGGAAGAGGCTGGTATACGATTCTCCCAGAGGGTGAATATTTTATTTCTCTGATCCCTGTCGCTTTTTTCGGGGTCGGGACGAAAACTGGTTCAGTTAGGATTTCTGTAGGTTTTTTGTAGCGGGTAGGTGTTTTGTGCATGGTAGACATTTTGAGGAGCTGGGGCTCGCCATAAAGGAGGAGGCGGTGGGTAAGATTGGGCATGCTGGACAGAAAATTGAGGACCAGTTGGAGGATAATAATTTTGAGGTTGGTTATACGGTGTTGGTGGGTATGGTTGATATAGGCGAGGCTGATGATGATATGATTTGGGGCCCCGGGACCAAGATCTTCCCTTTATAACAACCACTTCTTCTTTCTTTTCCTTCCCAATTGATCCTCATGTCCCCGTCTGAATTGCTTGATTTGTAGCCTTGATGGCTGAATAACTCATGATCTTATTCGTTTTCAAACCTTCTTCAAACTCCCCATCTTTACTACCTCATTAAAGGTCTTTCCGATTGCAGACACCGGATGCCCGTAGTATGTCGGCTCCAAAGCTTGTAAGAAACAATCTGCCATTTCTCCTTCTTTCATTGGTGGATCCACATGGGCAGCCTGTTCCCTTCACCTGAAACCATACTCCCGAAAACTCTTTCCGGGCTTCTTTTCCATTTTGGTCAATGACAACCTATCAGGGATGATTTCCAGATTATATTGAAAATGGTTCGCAAATGCTTGAGCCAAATCTTCCCAAATGAACCATCGAGTATGATCTTGACGGGTGTACCATCCCAATGCTGAGCTGCTGAGGCTTTGATTGAAACAAGCCATAAGTAGTTCATCATTTCCCCCTGCTCCACGCATTTTGCTGCAATATCCTCTCAGATGGGCCACTGGATCACCATGGCCATCATACATGTCAAATTTTGGCAATTTAAACCCAACGGGCAGTTGTACCTCGGGGAACAAACACAAGTCCTTATATGCCACACTAACTTTGCCTCTCAAACCCTGCATATTGCGAAATGACTGTTCAAGGCTCTTCTTTTTCCTGGCCATCTACTTTTGTTCAGGGTTTCTAACAGGTTTCTCCTCCTTCGTCATATCAATAAGTGGGGTGTAAGAATCATGTTGTCTGAAGGTGGGTTCTGGAGGGTAGTAATGCTTATCCTGGATATGAAATACAGGCTCACTAGAGGATTTGTGTGGAGTGGCTGGTGGTGGTGCCACAATAATTGGAGCGGCCTGTGGTGGTGGTGGTGGATCTTGTTTAGGAAGTGAGGGTGGTACTTGCGATGTAGTGACATAATAGTGTGGGTATGTAGGGTATGTAGAAGATGAGTTCATGGTGGGTGGATCTTGGTTCGGGTTTGATGGAGGAATATATGTGGGGTTGGCTGGGTAAGTAGGTAAGGGTTGTCCCCTTAACCAAGCCTGATACGTTTCTGACATATGATGTTTAAGCTTATACATTTCTTCCTTCATGCTATTCACATCTACTACTTCCTCATCTTTCACGAGATCCATGATTGTCGGCTCAATTTTTTCGGTAGCTACTTTTGTCATGCTTTTAGAACGAGTGTTGTAGTTGTGATGTGCCAGAATGCCAGTTGCTAACTGTTTTATCTGATACTCATCAAAGACAAAAACTTGTTAATAGTTAGATCATAATAGATGAACATCACAAGTTTTAAAAACACAACTTTTGCCTGGTAATTATGCGTCATCCCGGCATTATTGTCTATCTTTTGACCCGCCAATTTTCTTTTTCGGCTTTTTCTTTTTCTTTTCTTTAGTTTCCACCCATCTTTTTCATTGTTTCTTTTTTTTCATTTTTTTTCTCTCTTTTTTTTTTTTTGCTTTTTGTTTTTCGATCTTATATGTTTGCCTATCGCACAAGCAATTGCATGTAAGGAAAAATAATGACAACTTTTTGGTTTTTCAATTTCATTGATATTCAAACATTGATTATGAAAGATAATGTTGTACTACAACCTTCTAGATGCAGAAAAATAAAAATACATAAATGCATGCCTTATGAATACATTAAAGCTCCTAGTGCCCGCAAGACATCGTTCGGTCTTACCGCGGGCCTATATGCTAATCCCTTTTGGAGTTTGTCCAGGTCGGTCATCACTTGTTTCACAAAGATCATTGCTGCTGCGGTAAACATAGACTGGGTCATATCCTCGCACAGTTGACATTTCCGCATAATGTAGTGAGCAATGTTGACAATTCTTTCCCTGATGATCCCTTTCTCTTGAAGCGACCTCCCAAACTATTCGGCAGAGCATCCAAGGTTTGCTGGCTTTTCTTTTGAAGTTGTTGTAGCTATAATTCTAAACGGGCCATAGCCATGTAGCAATGCTCTCTCTCTATATCAAATTCTTTTGTTTGTTTGCAGCTTTTGACCTCGGCCGTGACAATCTTCTTCCTTAGTCGAGCTACTTCAACATTATGTTCATCATTTAACTATCGGATCATCCGAGCCCTTTCTTCGGCATTCCTGGCCAATCGTTTCTAAACCCCAATTAATTCCTTCTCAGCTTTATCTAGATCAAAGCTATAATCATTCACCTTGCACCGTCAATTATCAATTAACTGTTCATCTCGGGCAAGTCGAACTGGGATTTCCGTTGATGCTCTTATTTTCACAATCTGAGCCTTCAACATTTCATTTTCTTTCATCAGCTGTTTCTTTTCACCCTCATCGGCTGCTGCTTGTAAGCTGCTTTCGAATTTGAGGTCCTGAAATTATTTCTCCAATATGCTCATTTTGGCTCGATATTCATTCTCCTTGGCCAGCCAACCCCATTGTTCCTTCGATAGCTCGGCCAATTCTTGAATATTAGGTCTATTCGTTAGTCTCTCATGCTCAATATCTCTACGGTACCATGCAGAATACCCCGGTGACACTTTACCTCTAGCCCGATCTCTCACACAAGTGTCCACCCTCAGATATTGGCACTCATTCCATATTTTCTGGATTTTTGCTTCCAGGAATTGCCCATCGGGACTGATCTCTATTGCTTGAAGGCTAAGGTCCCCATCTTTCAGCACAATCTGATATCTTCCGAGTTGTCGTAGTACTCGGTAAGGCGCATAAGGTTGGTTACTCTTGAGACCCATTAAAAGGAAATACGACCCTTCTGCTGGCATGTATATGACTTCATTGAGGGGCAACCATCCATATGCCCATTCTATCTGTCTAGCAGTCTGTGATCGAAAATATGTGATCCAACCTTTAGACCCTTCTGTCAACTTGGCCTCTTTTGTCCTCATGTAGAATTCTTCGATACAAGTCTTTTCAGACGATCCATAGCTCAAAAATTGAGGGTGGTGGCATAAATGCTCTATCATCCACATTTAAAGTAGTAGATTACACCCCTCGAAGAAATCTTCTCCTGCTTTGCAGGTTGTGAGAGCACGGAAGATATCAGCTACTATCATTGGTGTCAAAGTACTATTGTCCTATGTAAGGAGAGTACTGGCAATCCCAGCAACTCTGATGTCGATGTTCCCGTCTTTCCTTGGAATATTATTAACCCCAGAAAGGCTACCATGAAGGCAAAACGCATGTGTTCCTCCCATTTAGCCCGATTTGCTTTGCTGCAGAGTTTGTTGGAACATTGAATCCTCCAACGTGGCCATATTTGCGGTATATAAAGTTCATAGTGCAAAACCCATGGACCAAATCTTCATTGTGAACATTTCTGGCTATTTTTAAGGAGTCGAGGAATATATGCACAGTGATGGCTCTTGGAGCAACCAGATACTTATCCTTCAAGGGAACCTCAACCTTTCCGATGTAGTTAGCAATTTCCTCCAATGTCGAAGTGAGCTCAAAGTCCGAGAAGTGAAGCACATTGTGTGCGGAATCCCAGCAGGCAACTAAAGCTCAGATAATATCACCTCGAGGTACTATGTCAAGCAGCCTAGTAAGATCTTTCAAATATTTCTTGACCCAATCCTGTCCATCTTAGCCTAAATCATTCCACCACAATTGTAACTCCAACGGGATCTTATTCATTAGTGAAAAGGGTTCATTTTGTACTGTGCTCATCTTGCACATTTATTAAAGGCAATTTAAACTCATATTATTTGACTCAAAAACAAAAATATTATTTCAAAGAAAACTTTTCATTATTTCAAAAAAATCAGCCTTTCAATACTTCATTCGAAGATTTCAAGACTATTATTATTTAAAGGAAATGACTTCAAAAGTGGCCATTTTTGCACAAACAGCCTTCCGACATCCTTTCAAAGCATTCAGCTATTTTCAAAAATGGCATCACTTTGATTTTATTCAAAACTAAAAATTTGACATTTTTTGGTTATTTTTTGAAAAGGGTGGTTGGACCCGATGAGGGTTGCCTACGTATCTCACATCCGGTGAGAATCAAACCAGCGTAGTTCTGTCAAATTATTTTTAGACCAGCTAATTTGACAAAATTAACCCGACTCTTTTCAAAATTTTCTTTTCTCAAAATTTCGACAGCGTTTCGTCAGTATTTAGGTACTGCTATTCTTGAAATCACTATTTTTCTCTCTTTTTGTTTTAGGTATTTAGCCGGCCAGCATAATAATCCAGGACAAATAAATGGAACATATAATTATGCTCAGTCTTTTCATATTCAGGTCACCTGTCCTAGACGGACCCAACCCCTGTGTTGAGACCCCTAAGTCAGATATGATCTAAATAATCGTCTTAAATCTAGGCTCAATATCCTGATTTTCAATGGTACTAGACTGTGTACCCGAGCGGACAACTCAGGTCGAGGAGGGGGCTACATACCGGGGACCCGCGAGATCGTCCGGCTTTGTAAGTTTTTCGTCCTCTATTTCTTATTAGGTATGACATAATAGAAAGGGGAGTCTCAACCAGTAAGCACATACCCGGAGGTAAGAAAAGAAGGGTTTTCGGCACACTTTTATATATACAGTTCATGTAATATCAAAGCGGTAAACATATAGCATGTTGATCAAAGCATATAATGAAATCAGATATAAACAAGAACATCAATTTTAACTGGGCTCGAATTCTTAAACCCTAAACCGAACTTCCGGGTTTCTTATCCCCAGCAGAGTTGCCAGAGATGTCACACCTCCTTTCTTCACTGCTTACCCGAAGGTATGTGCCACTAATTACTACTACATCCCGGGAAGGGATATAATAATAATAGAGAAGGAGTTTTTTAAGTTAAAGGACATTCGGAATGGGATTGGTTTATTAATTTTTAGAGTCGCCACTTGGGAAAATAATGGTGTCCCAAGTCACCGGTTTAATCCTGAACCAAGGAAGTTATGACTCTATTTAACAGTCCGCAAAATCAGAAATCCTGATAAAGAATTATCTTAACCTGGGAGAAGGTGTTAGGCACTCCCGGATTCTGTGGTTCTAGCACGGTCGCTCAACTACCGTATTTGTTTTATCTAATTTCCTTATATGCTTCAATTTTTCAAGTGTTATTAATGTCTTGCTTTATTATTTTTAAAGACTTGCGACATCACGAAAATGCATTTCGAGTCACACCGTAACCAGTACGCCTGTGACTTTAGTGCATTTCAGTTTCGCCGGGAGTTAAGATTTGGGTCACATAAATGTGCACACATATTAGGAATGTAATTTTATTAATCGCGCCTACAATTTCTAAGTCTTTATTAACTTTGGGAAAGACCGTGAAATTCGCTAAACGGTCCTTCCGAGTCTAGAATCTTATGTTGAGATTTATTTGGGGGCCCCGTGTGTTTTCATTCTTCATAACGAGGCTCGTCCCTTATTTTTAAAGTCCAATCCTATTCATACACTATATTTTTTGTTTTTTGTTTTTTCTTCCTAATACATATCTGTTTTTGTGTTAATTTTTCAAGCTATAATATTGCAGTCCAGGCCATTATTCATTATTGGGCCTGGACTTCAGGCTGCTTAATCGTCCAATATCGAATACAATTGGGCCTCTGGAGACCAATGTATGCCATCGTTTCTACTCGAGGGCACCGGTGCCGCATTAACCAGATCTGGGCCTATGTTCATGAATAGGCCCAGACTATATAAGCAAAATTAAAAGCAAGCTAACACTTTCAAAACAGTATTCAAGCAAGTATTATTCAAATGGTAGAGGAATCAATAAAACCATATTATTTGAAATGATACCAAGTTACATTTTTCGACCACCACTAATTTTAAATTTTAACAACTAATTAAACATTCTCAAACAGTAATTTGTATCAGTATTATTATTCTATATGATAGGTTCAGTTATTCAAGTAGTCATCCTGGTACTAGCTTGCAGGATTATTTTGTCACTTTATTTTAACTAAAGGAAAACAATGTTCTGAACTAACAAACATGTTTGAACTACTGAAAATCACAAAGTTTAAAAGCGGATTTGTAGTTAACTCTTATTCAGTAGATATAAACAATAATACAAGTTGAACTACTTATACTTTTGGATTAAACTATTCCGATTCAGAATTCAAAATGACTAAGTACCAAATTTATGCGTCTAGTTTCAGAATCATACCTATATATCTAAGTGTATTAGTTGTACGTTAGCTTGTTTTAGTTTTAGAATTATGTGATAGCTACATCTAATTGCTGAATTACGTCTAACTACAGCATTAACTACTTCTACTCTAATCTAGATCGAATTCATAGAGTTGTTAATTATTACAACCATTCCTAATAAATTACTAAGAATCTACGAGTTATAACTACAACTATAATAGAAGAAACAGAAATAACTTCATCGAAAATCAATTTTATAACTTCATTCCTTCATCATGATTTCAATTACACCTTCATGAAATAGTATGTACCTGATCAAATGAAAACAAACTGATGAGTTCTAAGGAGATAAAGGATAAGAGAAGTCAACAATGGAAGTAGCAGAGTATCAACAGCAAACAGGAGCAGGAAATAACACAGCAACGCCCAAACTCAATAGATAACCTGCAATCAACTCGAGAAATAACAGAAATCCAAGATAGTTGAGATGAACACAGCAGAAAAACCACCAGCAAAGATCCCAGGAACAATACTCGACTCGAAGGCTAAGTAGAAAAACGGCATAGCTGGAAATCCCAAGAGTTGAATCCCCAAAAATCTAAATCAATATGTGAAGTTTTGAACTCTTAAAACTCGAACAAAATTCGAACTCTTAATTGTAAAAATTAAAGCTCTTAAACATTGTGAATCTTCCAGCCAACCCCTAAATTGTAAAATTTCGAACCCTTTTTTCAGGCTTGAGACAGCCTATTTATAGATTAATTTTGGGGGAAATTTCAAATTAATTATTTCTATTTCAGTCCCCCCACTCTTTTCAATTAAATACACTAAGGTCTTGCAGAATTGTAACGGAATACCCTTGAACCCCTGCTAGAAGGTTCTGGGGTGTTCCTTATTGTTCTATTTGGCAGGTGTTACCTAGTTGGCCCCACTTGCTAAGGTTTATTACAAAATTACCTTTTAGCTATGCCTAGTCTACCCTTTATTATTCAAGTATTTTCAGAAAAACCAAGCACTAAAGTCATTTATATCCTTATGGACTCTATTTAATCTACAAGAATACCATTTTCCTATCCCCTTTTAGCCTTTGCATTTTATTACATTTACCCGACCTACTTTAGGTCTGTCAAGACTTGGGTAACTTGAATGTATTTAACAAATAGCACCCTAAGACTTGTTTTAGAAATTAACCAATCTCAGACTATATACTCTTCCAATGTTAGCCACTTTTAGGAAGGTAGCCACTAATCAGAACTCATACTGTGTTTGCAAACATAGCCATAAAAGCATTTACATATATAACCTAAATACACATAAGCACTCAGAAGTTCAGAAGAAACTAACGTACAAATCAAATTGAAAATATAGCCACATTCATGTTATTTTGCACAAGTAACCCTAATCATGACTTAACTTTCGAACTAATCAGAACTTATAGGGACAAGTTGATAATGGTTGAATTCCAACTAGTTAAAACCCTAGTCTAGATAGGATCTACTGAACAATCACATAAAAATAGCTAATAGCACATGATTTACAAGTATCTAATATCAGAACTTAAGAACACTTAGATGATTTCAGGCACGCATGAAATGAAATTCAGAGCTAATAGGAACAAGTACGAGCAAGATATAGAACAGTGATAGATTCAGGTTTTTAGACATGCATAGGAATTCTCTAAGTTCTAAACAGATAAGCACATAAAAGAATCAAGTTTCAGAACAAGTGAAAACATAAAAGATACTCAACAAAACAGGGTAAGGTACTTAGCGTTTTTAGGGCTTTTCCTTTTCTTTCTTTCTTTTCTTCTTTCTTTCTTCTTTTTCTCATCGTTCTTCTCATTTTCTTGATTTTTCCAGTGTTTCAGAGACTCTTGGTCTCCTGAGTATTAGATCTCCCACACAGGCCCTTGGGAGTTTGATTTGAGTGTGTGAGGGTTGTTTGGAGACTTGAGGTAAGATTTTGAAGAGGTATCATTTTTGGATGCACGCCGGAGTAGGGTTCCGACGAGACATTTTCTAATATTCGAGAGGTTGGAGTGATATTCGAGACATATGGTTATGGTGGGGTGATAGATCGTCTAAAGACGGTCAGATGGTGTTAATATGGGAGTCTGGTTCATACTTTAGTGGTCATCGGCTAGGGTTCCGGCAACCGAAATTTCAAGACTATGGGGAACTGGTTGGCTTTTAGATGGGGTTAATGGTATTAGAGGTGTTAGCCAGTGGGGAGGAAGGGTGTTTGGGGGTTGGCCTGAGCCGGGGGAAGAAGGCTTAGGATTGACCACCGGTGGTCTCCATGAGAGACGGGGGGAGGAGGAGGGAAGGAACCTATGGCGGCTAGGGTTTCGTGTGAGGAGAGGGTTATGTGTATACTAAAGAAATGAACGGGGAGGGTATTGATATATATCAATTATATGTTTTTGATCCTTAGCCGTTGGATTGGCTGAGATGAACGGCCAGGATCCTTTGGACCTTAAACGCTATCGTTTAGTTTAATGAGGTGTTTCCTTTGGTTCGTTAGATTAAGTGCTTGAACGGCTGAGATAAATTACCTAGACTGCGTCGTTTCATTTAAATGGTTCATCGGCCTCGTCCGTTTGATTAGGTATAATGGACGGCTGTGATTAATTCCTTTGGACGACATCGTTTCGTTTATAAAGGCACTGCCTTACTTGGTCCGTTGATCATTTGTATCAACGGCCTAGATTTAATCATATACGACGTCGTTTGGTTTAGTGGTTGGGCAGACCGGCTAAAATGGTCTGGGCCTGGTCTGTATTTGTGGTTTGGCATATGTATATTATATGTATTTAGCCCAAATTAATATTATATATTGTATTTTTTGTATTTTTGTTATTTATGACTTGTATTTTATTTAATCTTCTGTATTTTCTTTCGTATTTTGTACTTATTTCCTTTGTATTTATTTTACACTGATGTATTTCTTTTATTTTCTATTTTTTGTATTTTCCCTTGATTTTTTGATATTTTTTGTATTTTTGCTTAATTTTCATATTTTCTAGTATTTATTCTATAATTTTGTGATACTTTTCAAATTAGTTTCCTTTTTTTTATATTCATTTAAGATTTATCTTTTAGCAATTAAAAAATATTGGTATTTTGTACACACAATTCAAAACAATTTGCAAACAAAAAATTATTTTTGTATTTTTTTATATTTTGAAATTTAATTGCTCGGGGCAAAAATCACATGCTCACAGGACCTACACCCTATGACAGTAGAAATCTGATCCTTAGCTTAACCAAAAATGATCCGTTTGGACCCCCAAAATCACCCCGAGGCCCCCCGAGACCTCAACCAAAAATATCAACCTACTCCAAAACATGATACGAACTTGTTCCAATCATAAAAATACGTCCTTAAACACAAAAATCATCAAATCAAGGCGGATTCAAGCCTAAGTTTCAACTATAACTTCCGAAACCAATATCCAATCAAAAACCCGACTAAATGATGTCCGAATGACCTGAACATTTGCAGACTTATCCAAAATCACCTAACAAAGCTACTGCAACTGCCAGATTTCCATTCCGACTCCCGGATCAAAATCTCACCTATCAACGCGATTTCGCCAAAATTCCAACTTCGCCAATTCAAGCCTATTTCTACACCGGACCTCCAAATTCAATTTCGATCGCTCCCCTAAGACACAAATCACCTCGAAAAGCTAATTGAACCATGAAAATTTACATCCGAGCCCTCTAACCATATAGTCAACTTCAGGTTGACTTTTCTGAAACAAACTCACTTCTAAGAGGCTATATGCCTTATTTTCAACAAGAATCAATCCAATTACACCCGATAGACTCTAATACTGATATAGAAACATGAAGCAATACAATAAGGGGGAAACGGTGCGGTAACTCAAGTGACGACGGGCCGGGTCGTCGTCACATTATTAGTTATAGAAGTGTTCGAAATAAAAGAAAGAGATAAATAAAGAAATATATAGCACACCGAGATCAATATGATACGGTATCAGTGAATTTAGTTTTTACTCGAAAGAAATTGCCTTATTAGCGAAAAGAGTCAAGATTTTAATATTAAGTGTTCAAAATAATTATTGAAACATATATACCAATGATCAAACCCAACTATGCTTTATAAAAAGTATTAAGCAATCGTTACAAACATAATCTGATTTACAAGTACGGAATCGAATTCCACGGAGAACTAAGGCTTAGATACAGTTGTTCACTATCGCCAAGAAGACAAGTCCAAATAATTTCCTAACTGTAATGATTACAACGTTTATTTTTATCTAATTAACTCACAAATACTAGAAAGCAGTAAAACTATCAATTAACAAGGATAAGGATTGGAGACAAGATTAATGAGGTCTAGAGTTATGATTTTCCTCATTGTCGGAATCCTTTCTGCTACGTTTTTTTATAAATTTGCCTAAGTATTCTCTACCGATCATGAACGTTCTGACTGTAGCAACTCTCTTCCGAGTAATTACCATAATTTACTAGACATATTCTTCCAAATTACGCAAGCTGGCATTAAGTACCACTCACTTAGATCGCACCCAATATTTTGTTATCCCTAATCCCTCCTTTAAAACTTTCGTATTGATCCCTCATATACATTAGGATTGATGTTGTTCAACAACTATCTAAATATGCGCTCTCTTCCGATAATACACACTAAATAGGCACGGTTGATTTAGAGCTCTTCAACCAACCACAATAATAATATTGTTGAACAATTATAAAAAAATACTATGGCAAATCTATATTAACGTAACAATAAAATCATCCTTCAATAGGTTCCAACAAAACCTTAAATAACAAATTAGCTATTCATAATAGTATGCATAACTACAATACTAGAATTCATAACCAATAATGAAAATAGGAAGAAGGAAGTAAAAAACTGGTAGAAGAATTCTCCCCCTTGCTCCTAATGTGTTCTTGCCTTCTTAGGTCGAATCCCCGGTCTCCTTAACCTCCTTAGGTCTAAATTGTATCAAAAGTATGTCCCCTTCCCCCCTCCCCCTCCTTAAAATAGCATTTTTATATGTATTTATACCAAATAGGGTCGGGCCCAGATGAAACACCTTTTCCTGCGAAATAGGACCATGGCTCTATAAAATTTGCACTACTGCGCCGTAGGCTACGGCGAACGGTGCGTCGCGGCAGTTGGGAAGTTCAGAGAGCTATTTTTCTGACAGATTCTTGGAAACTTTCACAAATGCGACGCACGCTGAGGCGCACTGTGCGGTGCATTAATGGGAATTCGCTAAAATGCAAAGCATGAAAGTTTTAGCTCTTTCAAATAGCTTTCCAATAATATATTGTGGAGCCCAAACGGAGTGATGAGTGAAACGTTATGTGCATTTTACTAGACAATGCGTCGTATGCTCGCTCGATTCTTCGTCTCGTTCTTAAGTATCATTTGTTGATCCACGAACACAATCCCGACTTGATTGCTTAGGCTTTTACTCAGATTTCAAAGCTCCAAATCACTTGAATTCATCCCATAATATCCACATAGCCCGGAATCACTCCTGTAAGGCATAAAATACACAATTAGTGCAAAACACTAGTTATTAAAGCTTAAACTCAATTAAAGTACAGTACATTTTAGTGTAATAAGCGACTAAAATACATGATTATAGTCTATCATCAACCAAAAATCAAGTAAGCAACCAAGTTAATTGCTACTTAGAGTCTGTTTGGAAAGTCACCCTGTAATTGGAATTGGTGTAATTACTAGGGTAGTAATTACACAGCCTCGTAATTACTCAGTTGTGTAATTACGACGATATGTTTGTTTGTCATAGTGTAATTACAAGTTTATTGTTTTGTTGCACAAGTATAATTACATAGTTAGATTAGATTTTAGATTAAGTAATTATCAAAACTTAAAAGTTAATGTAATAAATATATCGCTATAAATTTTAATAAGTATAAATGATATATATTTGGTATTTAAGATGTATATTTTCTGTGAATATACATTAATAATTAATTATATATTTATAACTAATATTGTAAAAATGATTTATCTATATATTTTAAATTAATAATATTTAATTTAGATACATACATTAAAAATATACATTTTTTGTAAGGACATCATGGAATTCATATTTGATAAGATAAATTAATATTTATAAATATAATGTCATAAAATTATTCAAATGTTTGACAACACTTATCTATCAATTCTAACTAAAAAATGAACGACATGCGACGTGAGCCACTACTACTAAAACAAGTAAATTAGAACCATGAATATAACACAATTTCAAAATTAAAAAAAAAAATTATTTAGCATATGTCAAATTCCAACATAATAATAGTAAGTTCCACTGTTATTTTAGATTAGGAAACAGAATAAGTTTATAAGAAATTCCACTTTAATTACATCATTTATTATATGATAAGTTTGTAAATGACTAATTATTTATTATATTAGGAGGTGTAGTTTCAAAAAACAGAATAATAAAATAAATAAAAATAAAATATAAGCATTTACATGAAATAACAAGAAATAAAAGATAAATATTACAAAGAAAAATATATTTTAAATTAACCTGACCCTATTGCTTATACTCATTCCAATAATTCTTTTCGGTCTCATAGCTATTTATGTGAGATTGGGATGGTGCCGGTCGATTAAGTAAACAAATAACTAAATTATTATGACAACGGACGAGATTATTTTTTACATTTTAGACCCCATATATTAATTTTATTTATT
This sequence comes from Nicotiana noctiflora, assembly GCA_032618575.1. Lineage (NCBI taxonomy): Eukaryota > Viridiplantae > Streptophyta > Magnoliopsida > Solanales > Solanaceae > Nicotiana > Nicotiana noctiflora. The sequence goes on along the minus strand of JASVEL010013330.1, from coordinate 165,647 downwards.
GTTTATATGTACATATTATGAATTTCTTTTAGATGAAGTGGTGATCATCCTGTTGCGGAAGCCAAATGTATATAGTGTGAATAAGTCACAACTACTATACCAAAAATTATGACAGCCACCAAATAATAAATAAGACAATAAAACAACAATATAAAGAACACCAGAATTTACGAGGTTCGGCTAATTTTGCCTACTCCTCGGACACAACCAATATTTTATTCCACTCCAAAATACAAGTGAAATAATACTAAAGAGAGAAGATACAAATGCCTTGAGAAGATAAGAAGGCAAATGAGAGGTGTGTTTAAATCCTAAACATTAGGCCTTCTTTTATAGGGGGAAAATCCCCCCAACTTAAGTCTCCCACCGATGTGGGACTTTGCCATATTCAACAAATCTCCACCTTGGCAAAGTTCCACATCTTCAATTTTCTCTCTATAACAAATTTTGGTTGTGTCTTCATCTTCAATCGTCAATGTTCAAGAATGTTGATCAAATCCAAACAATGTTGAAACTTGATCGCAGTCACCACCTTTGTTAGCATATCAGCAGGATTCTCCGTAGTATGAATTTTCTTCACCGTGACTCCACCTTCTTCTATGATTTCTCGTATGAAATGATACCGAACATCAATGTGCTTCGTCCTTGCATGATAAACTTGGTTCTTCGCTAATTGAATAGCACTTTGACTATCACAAAAAATTGTGATACCTTTTTGTTCAACACCAAGCTCCTTTAGCAATCCTTGAAGCCAAATTGCCTCCTTCACGGCCTCTGTAATAGCCATGTACTCTGCCTCTGTTGTAGACAAAGCAACTGTTGACTGCAAAGTAGACTTCCAACTAACTGGTGCCTTTGCAAAAGTAAACACATAACCAGTAGTTGATCTTCGTTTGTCCGGATCACCCGCAAAATCTGAGTCACAATATCCAACTACAGACTGATTGTCTTTCTGCTCAAAAATTAACCCGACATCTACAGTATTATGAATATACCGCAGAATCCACTTCACAACTTGCCAATGCTCCTTTCCTGGATTGTGCATATATCTGCTAATAACTCCAACAGCTTGTGAAATGTCAGGTCTCGTACAGACCATTGCATACATCAAGCTACCAACAGCATTTGCGTATGGTACCTTTGACATATACTCTTGTTCAGCTTCATCCAATGGCGACATAGTAGTACTTAGCTTAAAATGGGGAGCAAGTGGAGTACTAACTGGTTTAGTCTTGTCATCTATGCCAAAACGTTGTAGTACTCTCTTCAAATATTCTTTCTGAGATAAACAGAGTTTCTTTGAACGTCTATCTCTTATTATCTCCATGCCAAGAATTTTCTTCGCCTCACCCAGATCCTTCATCTCGAACTCCTTCTTCAGTTGAATCTTCAACTTATCAATTTCTTCCAAATTCTTGGAAGCTATCAACATATCATCAACATATAGGAGAAGATATATAAAGGAACCATTTTTAAGCTTGCGCAAATACACACAATGATCGTATTTGCTTCTCTTGTACCCTTTGTTGCAACATAAACTTGTCAAATCGCTTGTACCATTGTCTAGAAGATTGTTTCAACCCGTACAACGATTTTTCAAGTTTGCAAACCATATTTTCCTTTCCAGCAACTTTGAATCCTTCTGGCTGAGTCATGTAGATTTCCTCCTCCAAGTTTCCATGTAAAAATGCAGTTTTTACATCCATCTGAACTAGTTCCAAATCCAATTGTGCTACCAAAGCCAACATAATTCGAATGGAGGAATGTTTTACAACTGGAGAAAATACTTCATTGTAATCAATTCCCTCCTTTTGAGCATATCCTTTGGCCACCAACCTTGCTTTGTAGCGAACATCTTCTTGATTAGGAAATCCTTCTTTCTTTGCAAATACCCATTTGCACCCAATTGCTTTCTTTCCCTTCGGGAGATTGGCCAATCTCCATGTATGATTCTGATGAAGGGACTGTAATTCATCATTCATGGAAATCCTCCACTTATCGTCTTCTGAACTTTGGACTGCGTCTTTATAAGTGGTGGGAACATCATCAGCTGCAATTGCGGTTGCACAAGCAACCGTCTCTATGAGACGAACAGGTTTCGTTACTTTCCTTTTTGGCCTGCTGGTTGCTATTGATTCAAGTTGTTGTTGAGGTTCCTGAGTTGGAATCTCCTCTACTGGCTCTCCTTCCAGAGGATAATCTTCATTTGTTTCCTCCTCTGCTTCTTGTGTAGGAAAAATAAATTTTCCCTCAAACTCCACCTGCTTAGAAGCACCATCATCTTGTTTGGTATCTTCATTTGTTACCTTGTTTACCATAGAAGATTCATCGAAGGTAACATCCTTGCTGAATATTACTTTCTTTGTCATAGGACACCATAAGCGATGTCCTTTGACTCCAGAAGTAATCCCCATAAAAATAGCCTTCTTTGCCCTTGGATCCAATTTTGACTCCGTCACATGATAATATGCAATTGAGCCAAATACGTGCAAAGAGTCATAATCTACAGCAGGCTTTCCATACCATTTTTCAAATGGTGTCTTGCCATCAATAGCAGCAGATGGTAAGCGATTAATGAGGTGGCATGCATATGTAATTGCCTCAGGCCCAAAATTCTTTGCCCAAGCCAGCATTGGACAACATACACCGTACCTTCTCCAGTAAGGTCCGGTTCATGCGTTCTGCCACTCCATTCTGTTGTGGTGTATGTCTGACAGTGAAGTGTCAGACGATGCCATCATTTTCACAGACCTTATTGAAATGATCATTTTTGTATTCACCTCCATTGTCTGTGCGAATACACTTGATCCTCCTGCCCGTTTGACTCTCCACCATCGTCTTCCATTTGAGAAAAATTCCCAGCACTTCATCTTTGCTCTTCATTGCATACACCCATACTCTTCGGGAAAAATCATCAACAAAGGTCACAAAATAGTGCTTCCCACCTAATGAAGGTGTTTTGGAAGGACCCCAAACGTCAGAGTGTACATAATCCAAAATGCCTTTAGTATTATGGATTGTTGTACCAAATTTAACCCTTGTCTGTTTCCCTTTGACACAATGCTCGCAAAACTCCAAATTGCAAGCCTTTATCCCTTTCAACAATCCTTGATCTGATAGAGTTTTCAAGGATTTTCCTCCAGCATGTCCCAAGCGCATGTGCCACAGCCTGGTTGCTTCTGCCTCTTTGTTGTCACTGGACGTCACTGTCACTGTCCCAATAACTGTACTACCGAGATAACGGTACATGTTATTGTTCTTTCGATTGGCCTTCATTACCACTAGTGCACCAGAGCATACTCTCATCACTCCTTTTTCTGCAATAATTTTGAACCCTTTTGATTCCAGGGCTCCCACAGAGATGAGATTTTTCTTCAAACTCGGTACATATCGAACATCTATTAATGTTCTGATCATTCCATCATGGTTCCTTAATCGTATTGAACCAATTCCATATGAGGTAAGAGGGCTATTATCCGCTGTTTGGACGACTCCATATTCTCCTTCTTGAAAGTCCACAAACCAATCCCTGTTGGGACACATATGATAGCTACAAGCCGAATCCATCAACCATATGTCTGATGACGTTGACGGCTCCGTTGTAACTAATGAGAAATCCGAATCATCACAATCAGCAACATTTGAATCCATAATGGCCTTTCCATTGTTATGTTTGGCCTTATTATTCAACTTCGGACAGTCTTTCTTCCAGTGCCCCTTTTCTCGACAAAAGGCACATTCATCTTTGCTGGGTTTAGATCTTGACTTAGATCTTCCTTTCCTTGTCCTCGTTTGATTTTGAGGACGACCCCTCACGAACAGTGCTTCTCCTTCTCCGCCTTTCTGTTTTTCTCGCTTTCTTTGTTCATAGCTGTACAAAGCCGAACAAACTTCTCTGAGAGAAACTTCGTCATTTCCATGGAGTAGAGTAGTTTCAAGGTGCTCGTACTCGTCGGGAAGTGACGCCAACAACATCAAGGCCAAGTCACCATCATCATAAGTTGTATCCATATTTTGCAAATCCGTGACCAACTTATTGAAGCTGGTGATATGTTCATTCATCGTGGTACCAGGAACATAGGTGAAGTGAAACAGTCTCTTCTTCATGTACAATTTATTTTGACTGTTTTTCTTCAAAAATTTATCCTCCAGTGGCTTTCCATAATTTACTTGCAGAAGTTTCCTTTGTGTATGGATATTTCTGCTCTCTAGCAAGGTAGGATCGAATGGTACCGCAAGCAACACGGTTGATAATTCTCCAATCTTCTTCTCCAATACCATCCGGTCTCTTTTCTTCAATAGCAAGATCTAGCCCTTGTTGAAAAAGGACATCTAGAACCTCGCCTTGCCACATCCCAAAATGTCCGGACCCGTCAAAAATTTCTACCGCAAATTTCGCGTTTGACACAATTCTTGTCATAAGCGAAGATGCCAATGATGACGTATTGCTGACACTTGATGTAGATTCTTCTTGTTTATTGTCTCCCATCTTTGACATAAATATTATTTAATAGTTGACGACACAAATCAAGATTATTTCCTTTCTGATGTGGAAGATCAGGACTAAGCTGCAACCACAGAGCATACCGAGAAAGAACCTTGACTCAGTTACCAAGATAAATCTTTTCTGATGTGGAAGATCAGACTACGCTGCAACCACAGAGCATACGAGATAATACCTTGGCTCTGATACCAATTGTTGCGGAAGCCAAATGTATATAGTGTGAATAAGTCACAACTACTATACCAAAAATTATGACAGCCACCAAATAATAAATAAGACAATAAAACAACAATATAAAGAACACCAGAATTTACGAGGTTCGGCTAATTTTGCCTACTCCTCGGACACAACCAATATTTTATTCCACTCCAAAATACAAGTGAAATAATACTAAAGAGAGAAGATACAAATGCCTTGAGAAGATAAGAAGGCAAATGAGAGGTGTGTTTAAATCCTAAACATTAGGCCTTCTTTTATAGGGGGAAAATCCCCCCAACTTAAGTCTCCCACCGATGTGGGACTTTGCCATATTCAACACATCCCACACATACGAAAAAAGAAAACCCCCAAGAAAAAGTAAATAAAACAAAAAGAAAAGAAAGACAAAGTAGTGGCAGCTGAGACGATTTCCTCAGTTAGGAGCAAAAGAATTTGTCGTTAAAATTTAAATGAAGATTTTGAATCTATCTATATATGCAGAAGAAGAGTTCATGATTGGATTTGTTATTGCATGTAGAAGCCCCACATATTTGAAACTTCATTACTGAAAGGAAAGAAAAAGGAATTTTTCCTCCTTAGATGATTATTTTTTGCAACTCCTACCTTGACCACCATCATACCCATCCAAAAAATGACTGACCAGATCGAGTCACATAAAGTCTAATACACTATGCTTTTTATTTTTCTTATTTTATGTATTTATATCTTTAATTTACTACTTTTTAATGTAACTATATATATAGGGTAAAAAAAATTTGAGCATCTACTTCAAAATGATAAAATATGGGTAAGTACATTAAATATTCATGTAATATAACTCATTTACGAAGAGGAGCATCGAGCAATAGTAAAATTATTTTCGTGTAACATATATATTGTGAGTTCGAACCGTAAATGTAGTCACTAATGCTTATTATGGTAGGGTGTCTACAACACTCGTCGGGGTGCAACCTTTCCCTGAATACTATTACATAAATGCGGGAAGCTTTGTGCACCTAGTTGCATATATATATATATATATATATATATATATATATATATATAGACACACACACATTTCTACAAGAGGTTATTTCCACAATTCGAATATGTGACCTCCAGTGGCAGAGGCAGGATTCCCACGAAGGGGCGGGGTTCAAAAAAGAATTTGTAGCCGGGTGGGAATTAAACTTATGACTTTAGGAAGATTTTGAATCCCCTTGACCACTAAGCTACACTTTTTGATTGTGTTAAAGTGGTTCAAAACTTAATATATAGACGTAAAAAACAGATTTTGCCTTATATATACAGTATATTTTTTCGGCGAATGGGGTTCACCCGAACTACCTTCGTCTCCCTAAATCCGCATGTAGTGGCCTCCTCGTCACATGACAGTAACTTACTAATTATGTTAAGATTCCCTTCAAAATGCACTTTAATATAATATACATACATTACATTTTAAAATTAAACACTCTTATACTATGAAAATTTTATAAAATATAATAAACTAAGTTACGACGAACCCTGGTTGGGAATAATTGGATGGTGAAACATCAAACATGGAGTCGGCTAAAGGAGAAGAAGCGAAGACCGAGTCTTACGACTAAGCGCCAGTTCACTACTAACTACACACTAAGGACTAAAGCAGTAGTATGAATTTTGAGTTTAATTAATGCTTAAGAAAACAATTGAAAATAGAGAGCAGCCAGCCAGTCATCCACTGCCAAGAAAATTAAACGTGTTTGACCATTTAATATCATTTGGTCTTACTAACACCTTTTTAAATGGAGGACCAGCTGGTGGCGAATATGGCATTTCCCCACCCTCACACCAACTGCGTTTAATCCAATTCCCTACTTGATTTTCTCCTTCTTTTTATTGAAAAATATATTATAATTTTTAGTCACTTAAAAAAATAATATGCAATAGTTTATCTTTATAATATATATATATATATATATATATATATATATATATATATATATATAATAAACAAAATATAATCAATTTCGGCAAACCAGTCAATTTATATTTTGCCCTTTTCATTTGTTTTTTATTTTATTTTTTATCGCCAAACAATAGCTATCACAAATTATCGATGGTGTGTTCTACATTACAACAAGGATTTCAAGTGAATTTTTTTTATAGTTTTAGTATTCCCGCAATTTTCATTTATATGACACTATTTTCCTTTTAATTGTACTAAAAATGATAAATTTTTATATTTATAAATCATTTACCCTTTTAACCTTTTCATTTTGCTCTTAATCATGTGATTTTATAGCTATACAAATCTCACATGTATTTAAAATCAAAAGTTTAAAAAAAATATCTATGTTAATTACGTAAACTTTATGGACAATCTGAAATTGATGAGTAATATTACAATACTAATATTTACTCTAGAATAACATGTCTAAAAACAAAATTTTGTCTTCGTTTTTCACTGCCACTTGCATGGCGCGTTGGCGACTTATTCTTTTAAACAAGAACCAAACGTAGCTAAGCAACGTGAATATAAATATCCCAGTGCACCCAAATTTACGTACCAAACAAACTATAATCTGCAAATCAAAACCAAAATTAAAGAAAGAAAGCAAAAATGCCTTGTGCAATAGCATTAACAAACTCTCCAATTTTCTCACCGTCACAACAAACCCCAAAACTACTTTCGCCATTTTACTGTAAACCGTCATCTCTATCATCACCAGCAAATCGCAATTCGTTTATTGCATCGTCGTCTTTATTATCTCCATCACCAAAATCACCTCTATCGCCGTTGACTTACAACAGAAATCTCAGAGAAGAAGAGGAGAAGGAGGCGGCGGTGTGTTCCACGTCATTATTATCGTCGCCGTCGACGATTTTGAAGAGAAAAAGACCGGCGAGGATTATGATTCCGATTGCGTCGTTGAGTTTAGAACAGGTTGATCAATCGCCGAGGGAAGAGAGTAGTAGATTAGATGAAGTGGAAGTTGAAGGAGAAGGATACTCTGTCTATTGCAAAAGAGGGAAAAAAAGAGGTGAAATGGAAGATCGGTATTCTGCTGTTGTTGATGAATCGAAGGACGGCTCTAAACAGGTATAATACTCATTTGCTATAAATGTTTGCTTATCTTACTTCTTTATCTACAGTTCCTATTTAAGTCTTCTGAAGAAGGATTTAAGTTATATACATTGACAGTATAAAGATTTCCTGACGCTTTGATAGATTGTTTGTTAGTTATCATTTTAACTAGCTAAGTCATCAAGTAGTGTTTGTCCTGGCGCTTTGATCGATTGTATGTTAGTTATCATATATGACCTGATTGTGTAGTGCATATAATTTAAACTCTTTGAAGAATAACTTATCACGTTGATGGGTATCACAATATTCAATTGAGAATTCCAATATTGGGCGTAGTGAATTTTGCCTAAAGATGGGTACAGGGTAGTTTTTTAATGTTGATAGTTTGCTTGAAATGAAATAGGTCCAAATAGAGCTGAATTCATATACCGAAAGCTAGTTCGAAAGTTTGTCATTTATAAGATTGAACCGTTAAACAACCCGATTCAAAATGAATATATAGAAGTTCAACTCCATTAAACAAAATTTGTTGAAGTGTGACCATCTCATTTAAAAGCTTAAAATGTTAGAGAGAGCATACTTTATTTACTTAACCGTGTCTCCGGTAGAGTTAATTAACTCAATTACTACTTTGTTGCATATAATAAGCATAGGTAAAGAAAATTTGATGAACTGGTGTAATGACTTACAAAAAGCAATATTACCTACTGAATATTCTAATGCTGAGTGTTATTTACCCTTATTTCAGGCCTTTTTTGGTGTATTTGATGGACATGGCGGAGCAAAAGCGGCCGAGTTTGCAGCAAAGAAATTGGGCAGGAACATTATAAATGAAGTAGCATTAAGGAGTGAAGACGGACTTGAAGAGGCAGTTAAAGAGGGTTACCTTACTACAGATACAGACTTCCTAAAGCTGAATACAAATGGAGGGAGTTGTTGTGTTACAGCACTGATACAAAATGGACAGCTTATTGTATCAAATGCCGGTGATTGTCGCGCTGTAATGAGCAGAGCAGGCGTAGCAGAGGCGCTCACAGTCGATCACCGGCCTTCTAGGCAAGATGAAATGGAAAGAATTCAAAGCCTGGTAAGAAATAATGACTATTTTTCAAGAACATTGATTGTGGAAATGCTGTGAAAAGGAATAATTTGAAACCGTCTATGTTATATATTTATGTGTTTTTGAAAATTTATTTTCAGGGTGGATATGTAGATTGTTGCCGGGGTGTGTGGAGAATACTAGGATCTCTTGCTGTGTCAAGAGGAATAGGAGATTCCCATCTTAAGAGATGGGTAATAGCTGAACCAGAGACAAAAATATTGACTCTTGAACCAGAATGTGAATTCTTGATCCTTGCTTCTGATGGACTTTGGGAAAAGGTATGTTAATTTGAATGGTAGTACTAGAATGTATCTTTTGAAGCTGTGAGTAAAGGGTTGGCAAGGGAAAGACCGCATTCCTAGGGGTATTGATGTGGACAGCCTACCCTAATGCAAGCATTAGTGGCTACTTCACAGGTCGAACCCGTGACTTATAGGTCACACAAAAATAACTTTATCATTGCTCCAAAGCTTCCGTTCATCTTTTGAATTTGAAGCTGTGGATAAATCCAAATTCTCAAGTTTAAATTTTGTAAAGAGATTGGGAAATTGGGATCTAAAATTTCCTTTTGTATAATATTTTTCAGGTTAGTAATCAGGAAGCAGTGGAGCTAATTCGACCTTTGTGCATTGGTGTTGATAACCTGCAGCCATTATCTGCTTGCAAAAATCTTGTTGATTTGGCAGTAATTAGAGGATCCTCTGATGATATAAGTGCAATGGTCATTCAACTAAGTCAATTTGTTCAATAAGCAAATGCGGAAGAAATAATATGCTTGAATGATGAACTAACTGGTGTTCAGGTTTTGGTCACTTGCAAAACCATGGAAGTTCACAGGCTAAATTATCAGATATTTTGATTCTTAATCAAGTTTAACAGGTATAGTTATTAGTGTCAATTTGCTGGATAACTACAAATGCCAAGGTCACGAATTAGAGCAGTGGGAACTGTCATTAATGCTTGCATTAGGTTAGACCGTCTACATCGTATCTCTAGGAGTGCGGCTCTTGCCGGATCTTGGTGAATGGAGAATGCTCTATGCATCGGGGTGCCCTTTAACTACAAATGCTAAGGTGTTAGAATTACAGGGCAATTGTTGATGAAAATATGCGTGTTGTCTACTAGATTCCTTGGATCATCTGAGGCCAAATTCAATTTGGATAGGCTTAACAGGTTACTTGTTAGACACTAGTTTTGGAAGAAAATTATTTAGGCTATAGAAGGCATGATTTTCCTGTATATTTTTCCCCATTCCGGGATGACTTGTAAACCTGAATCATCAAATTTAGATATGAAATATTAGAATTTAATGACTTATGAACTTTTTGCTTTATTTTATTAAAGGTTAAAGTCCTATTTTAAATATGAGTTTATTTTTAAGACATGCTTATGAAAATTGTTATAATTAGGTGCACAAAGCAAAACTCTCGAAAATAAATAATAAGAAGAACAAGAGCAACTCCAACTGAATTTGCTGAAATTTTGTTCAAAGTAATCGAATCCTATGCCAAAGGAGATCGATTGAATGTAAAAAGATAAGGAAAAAATTATAACTTGTTAAGTGCGTAAATTTTAAGAACAATAAACAATGTAACAAAACATAGAAGAAGAAAATAAAAACTGAATATGAATGAGAAAAATCACAAGATTATTTTATACCAAGTTTGATTTAAATATGCTGAAATTTTGTTCACAAGACTTTTCATAAAAAGAAAAGAAACTTGTTAAGTATTAATTGCATAAATTCTGTGAACGATAAGACAATGTAATTAGAAATAGAAGAAAGCAATAAAATTATATGAATGGGAGAAGGCAACAAAATTACTTGAATTTGCTGAAATTTTGTTCATAAAAGGTAATTGAATTGTCACGACCCAAACCCCGGTCGTGATGGCGCCCAACACAATGCTAGGCAAGCCCGACCGTATTATCTCTTAAACCAGCCAATTATTAATCAAATTAAACTTAAACAACAAGTGACCATATCAAATGATAAGCGTGATAGTAACAACATACGAAGTACGGTCCCAACATATCGTGGTGTCACAAGTCTGAGCCTCTACAAATGAGATCTACTACACAATCAAGTCTAACCAGAATGGAGACAACAGAATGATAAAAAGAAAGAGGTCAGGTACTGCGGACGTTGGCAGCTACCTCGAGGTCTCCACAGAATGGGAATAATAAAGCAGTTGCGATAGCTCAACTGCCCTTCTGAACCTATATATCTGCACAAAAAGTGCAAGGGAGTGGGGTGAATATATTTCAACCCAGTGAGTAACAATAATAAACAATAACTGAAAATAAGAACTCTTGTACTATCACCAAACAGTTATAAGACAACCCCCCCACAGGTTAGTCATCACTATAATGAGTACTCTCATCACTAGTCCACATCTATCTCATCTAGGTCCCACACTGACCACATCCTCGCTCGTACCACTACGGTATACAATCATCTCAATATATGGAGACATATACATCTGTCTATAACATATAAATATTTCAATATATATATGAATATGAAGAAGTATAATGCTGCGGCGCACAGCCCGCTCCAATACATATACCGCTGCGGCGTATATATAAATATGAATAAGTATAATGCTGCGGCGTGCAGCCCGCTCCATTTAACATCGACGGCGCTCACTGGGGGTGTGTACAAACTTCGGAGGGGCTCTCTAGGCCCAAGCGCTATGATACTGCGGCGTGCAGTCCGATCCACATATATATTACTGTGATGTATAGCCCGATCCAATATTTATATATATATATACATTTATAGCTATACTGCCGCTCACTGATAATGTGTAGGGGCTCCTACAGCCCCAGCGCAATAATACTGCGGCGTGCAGTCCGACCCAATATGTATACTACTGCGGCGTGCAGCCCGATCCAATATATATACTGCTGCGGCGTGCAGCCCGATCCAATATTTATATATATATAAAAATATATAATACCTCATAACGGGTCCTCGACTCTGTCTTAATTAGTAAAGGATTGGCCTTTCAGGCCCACTCAGTTAAATCAGGGGAACTTCCACCCTAAGTAATCTATCTCTCACAGTACACATCTAGTACTGGCTCTTAATAGGCTATCCAGCTAGTTTTACGGCTGAGTGCAAGTTTTCAACACGGTATAAGGGTCACCTAGCTCTACAGGTCCCATAATGCTCTACAGATCGGCACAAGGCCCCAAACATGGCTATTAGCCCAATTGCGCAGTTATAATCTCATCAACAGCCCTAATAATACACAGTATTCTATAAGCCGGGAAGGACCAAGTCCAAGTCCCCAATCACAATGACACCACACCCGTCACAAGACGCACATCTCAACTCTACATAGCACTATAAAGTGCTAGTACGGGGTTTCAAACCCTCAGTACATTATTTACTACTACCACTCACCTCGAACCGGTAGAAGCTTCAATCCGCCTTGCGCTTGCCTTGCAACTCAATCTCCTCGGGTGCCAAATCTGCTCAAAATCATAGAGAATGCATCAATATATACTAATTTCACGTAATTCATTCGAAATAACCCAAATTATATCAAAACCCACAAGTTGTCAAAACCCGACTTTTGGTGTGCTTCTCGAAAAATTATAAAAGTTATATATTCGGAACCCTCGTCTCAATACGAGTCTAGGCATATCAAATTTACCAAAATTGGACTCCATTTGCCCACTCAAATCATGGTTTTTCTTCAATTTAGGCCTAGGGCTCAAACCCACCTTTAATCTTCCATTTACAGAAATTTAACCAAAGATTTCATGTTAAAATGATGTAATTAAGCCACAAAACTTACCTCCGACGACTCCCCGATGAATTTCCAGCAATTCCCGTGAGTTCCTCTCTCTAGAACTCAAAAATGGCGTTTTGGGGTATGAAACCCGCGACTGGTTCTGTTCTGAACTTAAACTCACTGCCAGGCCAATTAACCCTTATGCGATCGCAGCATTGGGCTCGCGATCGCGATTCACACATTCCTAGGGCCAGATTTTTCTTCTACGCGATCGCAGCCTATCGCACGCGATCGTTGTGAACAGCCAAAGATCCCTATGCGATCGCAAATCCAACCCTGCGATCGCATTGCATCCGGACTTGACCTTACGCGATCGCGTGAACCCAAACGCGATCGCACAGCATTCCGACATTGGCTTACGTGATCGCAGACATCACCACGCGATCGCGATACACCCAAACGCTGCCTTACGCGATCGCAGAGAGCAAAAATTCTCTGCAATTATTGCAGCAGAACACCAGTGCCTTTTGGCACAAATTGGTCCGTTTGGACCCCCAAATTCATCCCGAGGCTCCCGGGACCCCAACGAAAACCACCAACATACTCCAAAACACGATACGAACTTGTTCCAATCATAAAAACACCACCCTAAACATCAAAATCACCAATTACGCCCGGATTCAAGCCTAAGTTTCTTCAAAACTTCCGAAACTAACACTCGATCAAAAACCCGACCAAACGACGTCCGAATGACCTGAAATTTTGCAGGCATATCCAAAATCACACAACGAAACTACTGCAACTGTCAGAACTCCGTTCCGACTCCCGGATCAAAATTTCACCTATCGATCGGATATCGCCGAAATTCAACTTTGACCAATTCAAGCCTAAAACTACACCGGACCTCCAAATTCACTTCCGATCGCTCTCCTAGCTCGCAAATGACCTCCCGGAGCTGACCGAATCATCAGAATTCGATTCCAAGCTCTCTAACTCACAAGTCAACGTCCAGTTGACTTTTCACAACTATCCCTTCTTCTAAGAGACTTTCTGTCTCATTTCCAACTAAACTCAACCCGAATTGACTCAAACTCGCCAAACATGCATATTGAAACATTAACAAGCATTTAACGAGGATAACGAGGTGATAACTCACATGATGACGGGCCGGGTCATCACATTCTCCCCAACTTAAGCAAACGCTCGTCCTCGAGCGGACCCAGAGTTGTACTAGATTCAACACAATAGCTGAATGACCTCACCAAGCATATACTCGGGGTGATACCACTTCACCCTATCTTTCATAAGTACGATAACATAGTATAGCTGAATTTCCACAATCTATCTGAACCATAAACCACATTGCACTTTCCGAAATCATATACCAAATCTGAATCCCACATCTATACTCAGAGTACACACGATCCAACTGTAATAGCCAAACTTGCCACTCCGGGTGAGATCACACGATGTATCAAACAACCCAATCACTCGAGACGATAGTCTCTAATCGCAACAACTGGCCACAATAACCAAATACTAGCAGAAAGAACTTTTCTCATTAGATAGAGTCTTGTTCCAACACCTTCATATCCTGCCCACGGCAACCGCACACGCGATATATCGAACCCATCTCTCAGGTCAACTATTCATGAATCCATTTCCCTTTTAATTGATACTACAACAGAATTCGAAGCCAAAACTCGATATTACCCTTCTAACCAACTCAAATCATACATGCTCGCACTCATTAATGACTCAAATGATCATTTAGGTCATAACACACCTCACTGGTGATATGATGCCTCAACACCGGCCTAAGCCGCGACAAGCTCAACACAAGCTCTAATAGGAAACGTCTGAACATACTCAAATAATGACAACTGACTCCAACAACAGAGTTGTAATTCAATTCCTCTGTACCATCATATCATAAAACTGAGATCTCGTCTCACATCATAGGAATAGAGCACATGACTCCTTCTCGAAAAGTCATAACATCACGTGGCCTTGCCACGACTCATGATTCTATCCCAACACTATTACTCACGAAGCACCTCAAGTCACCATGCTCAAAGCGGTCATCCACGCACAGATCTAGGTCTGGACCCAAGCAATCAATCACACCTGCGGTGATACAATTGATGTACGCTATCAAATCTTGAAAGGACACAACCGATGTGCTACTCCCCGAGCGATACCCAATACGAACTATTCCTTAGAATCTAGGAAGTATTGTATACAAGGTAACATATAGGAAGCTATATTTTCCACGTCACACTGTTGCGGCGCGCAACCCGTTCCAATAACATACCCGTGGTGGCGTGCCACCCGATCCTGATACCATACATGTGGCGGCGTGCCACCCGATCCAAATACTATACCTATGGCGGCATGCCACCCGATCCACAAATACATCTAGCAAGGAAAATGCACATCGAGTCAAGTTGCTCATTGCAACAAACATATATATATAGCCTCAAGCTCGGCCACATGAAACGCATCCGACAAAGTTCCTCAATACTGGAACTGAATCAATGGTAGATACCTCTACACCGACATCCGCCACGAAGGCCCAACTGACAAAGCAATACCTACTAGCCGTCCGCTGGCCCTAGGGTACATTTACCCTGCTGGAGTATGATCTGATGCGCTCTGCCACGCAATTATGATATTTCTCTGATATAGTCCATATCATATTAGTCTAGACAACCTGACTTATGACAACCAGCCTGCAATCATATATCATTATTCAAATTTGTCATATCAACTAACAAGATAGCCACTAGGGCTTCCAATTTCCAATAACCGCTAAACGGTGCCGATACACACGATATACCACCACTGTGTAGGCGGATTACGAGAACTTCTAGTCTCCAACACATATGTAACACATGGATCACTATGCATGATCTCACTTTCCACCGTACGAACACGTAACACACATCAAACATCCATTCATACCACGTATGCCATTCAGAAATTTCCCTATGCCAACAACAACTCAATCATCATTGTCCATCCAACCGGAGGATACCACAATACCACTAGATATTATCGGTCTACATCACCCTGCCTTTTTGACCATATACTCTGCCAAATCACTAGGATAGTAGTACCATTTTCCTCAATCACCAGGAAGTTTGATTCTCCAATTATCTGCAACTGCCCCCACTGCTTGGGGATTTTTAATGACTTCCCATATAATATGAACAAATCTAAAAGCCTTGAATATGCCATTATCAACTTTTCATAACACATCGCATATGCCATACCACACTAAGATAACATGGAAATTCATATTCCTTTCCTACGCCGCAAACATCGGCGCACTCAACTAGTCAAGAACCTTCATGATCCCATATAGAAGAAAAATCATTACATATTCCACGCTTTACATACCGACAGGAATATACTCATTTTCAAACCACGATAGAACACATCACAAACTCTTTCTCCTAATTTATTACACAAGATGAACTGCCAGGACTGAGTCCCTTTTACCCAAACCCAGCTAAGCAAACTGCCAGCACACAAGAGCTTTGTTGCACAATACCTGCAAGACTCATTACTTCGAACACATGCCAGGAATTAATCTTATCCTTATTACACCGTTTCGGTTCATTATCAAGCTATCCCATTTAACCAATTTCCTTTCTAATTCATCTTTAATTTAATATTAGCCTTTACTGTAGCACCACAATACCTCAACTCAGGTTACCACACGAGACTCATACATAAGACTACACGGTCTCAGGCTCACAGGCCGCTGAATACTCACTCAATGTTTCCCATAAGTACCACATTCTACAATGCTTTATTTTGAAGAACTTCCTGCGATTTGGAATTCGTTATCATTACCTCCCAATACGGATACATAGAATCCCATCATTCACATAACATAACACAAGTCTTGATTTCTTCTAACGAAACCACCGTCTTTAGCCATATACACAATCTTAATACACTTGACTGTTACAAGCAAAATCTTAAACACCGCAAAACCATTCTCGGGCGTCATTCACCCTTATTCAATTATAATCCAACTGTCTTATTGAACGGAACCACTCATGCCTTGTTAGAACTCTGACACCACAGAACATGATTTCATACAGATGCAATTAGCTATCTTTCTTTTCTATACATCGAACCTTCCTTACCGACATCAGTTCAAATCATCCTAGGATTTCTTCACATCTACGAAGCATCATAACCTCTATCAGAATTTTCCCAACATACCTAGAGACAACACCAACATAGCAAACAACAGTGCAATTAGTTAATCAATAACAACCTCCCCAACTTGGCTCGGAGCCATACTTCAAAACACTTTTAGCCACCTATGTCATTCTTACTCAAATGATGCCACAATGTTCTAGTTAGATTAAACTCAGGTCATTTACAAGCTTTGGCGGAGACTCGAATCATCAGAAATCTTAACTCTTTTGAAATTCTTGTATTTATTCACACCAAACAACTAAGCCCATTCTTTAGGTGACAAAAATCTTTTCTAAGTCCCAAATTTTTCCAAAATTTCGACAGAGTTTCCTTTGTAATTTGGCCTATCCACCTGCCAGAGAATCACCAAAACCATCCTAACAATACATCGGCAACTCGACAAAACATCACAGTGCATATCAACAGCATAAATCTCAATACTCATAGCACGACCAATTCAGTTTCCTTGAGTCTGAACTCATACTAACACACGTAGTGCACTTTACATTTCCGCTAAGAGGCATTGAACATACTCACCACGCCCGTAGCTAGGGCTACGTAACAGATCACAATAAGGATTGAATACCTTGCAGCTCCCCCCATTATCAAACTGCCGTTTCCACAATTAAGATCAATACCGGTCGTATGAATTTCATAATACCGACTCGCGAAATTAACACCTTGGTGCTCAAGCCATAGACAAGGATTTGGCCTCAAGTCCTCCAGACAGGCCCAACATGAACTCATAGAGATTATATCTCATCCCTCGATTAGGGAATCATAAGCCATCAAGGCAAATTTATCACTAAGCACTCGAGTGCGCGCATCAATGTACAGGAGGAATTTCAAGAATTACATTTCAAGCTAAATCAAACACGCACGATGAGAATTCCAAGAATTTGAAACTTTCCTAAAGGTTTGCAGCCTCCCGAGGATAAGTACAGGCGTCCCCGTACCGATCCACAAGACTCTACCAACCGGCTCATGACTCGCGAGACCTATTAACCTAGGCTTTGATACCAACTTGTCACGGCCCAAACCCCGGTCGTGATGGAGCCCAACACAATGCTAGGCAAGCCCGACTGTATTATCTCTTAAACCAGCCAATTATTAATCAAATTAAACTTAAACAACAAGTGACCATATCAAATGATAAGAGTGATAGTAACAGCATACGAAGTACGGTCCCAACATATCGTGGTGTCACAAGTCTGAGCCTCTACAAATGAGATCTACTACACAATCAAGTCTAACCAGAATGGAGACAACAAAATGATAAAAAGAAAGATGTCAGGTACTGCGGACGTCGGCAGCTACCTCGAAGTCTCTACAAAACGGGGATAATAAAGCAGTTGCGATAGCTCAACCGCCCTCCTGAACCTGTATATCTGCACAAAAGTGCAAGGGAGTGGGGTGAGTATATTTCAACTCAGTGAGTAACAATAATAAACAATAACTGAAAATAAGAACTCTTGTACTATCACTAAGCAGTTCTAAGGCAACCTCACAGGTAAGTCATCACTACGGTGAATATTCTCATCTCCAGTCCACATCTATCTTAACAAGGTCCCACACTGACCAGTCCTCACTCGTACCGCTACGATGTACAGCCGACCCAATGTATATAAATATATACATATGTCTATAATGTATAAGTATATAGGTACATATATCGATATGTATAAGTATAATGCTGCGGTGTGCAGCCCGCTCCAATACATATAACGTCGCGGCGTGCAGCCCGCTCCATTTAACGTCGACGACGCTCACTGGGGGTGTATACAGACTTCGGAGGGGCTCCCTAGGCCCAAGCGCTATGATGCTGCGGCGTGCAACCCGATCCACACATATATTCTGTGGCGTGCAGTCCGATCCAATATGCATATATACATATATAATTATACTGCTGCGGCGTACAGCCTGATCCCATAATATACTCCGAAGGGGCTCCTACAGCCCAAGAGCAATAATACTGCGCCGTGCAGTCCGACCCAACATATATACTGCTGCGGCGTGCAGTCCGATCCAATATATATACTGTCGCGGCGTGCAGCCCGATCCAATATTTATATATATATATATATAAATATATAATACCTCATAACGGGTCCTCGACTCTGTCTTAATTAGTAAAGGATTGGCCTTTCAGGCCCACTCAGTTAAATCAGGAAACTTCCACCCTAAGTAATCTATCTCTCACAGCACACATCTAGTACTGGCTCTTAATAGGCTATCCAGCTAGTTTTGCGGCTGAGTGCAAGTTTTCAACACGGCATAAGGGTCACCTAGCTCTACAGGTCTCCTAATGCTCTACAGATCGGCACAAGGCCCCAAACATGGCTATTAACCCAATTGCACAGTTATAATCTCATCAACAGCCCTAATACACAGTATTCTATAAGCCGGAAGGACCAAGTCCAAGTCCCCAATCACAATGACACCACGCCCGTCAAAAGACGCACATATCAACTCTACATAGCATTGTAAAGTACTAGTACGGGGTTTCAAACCCTCAGTACATTATTTACTACTACCACTCACCTCGAACCGGTAGAAGCTTCAATCCGCCTTGCGCTTGCCTCACAACTCAATCTCCTCGGGTGCCAAATCTGCTCAAAATCATAGAGAATGCATCAATATATGCTAATTTCACGTAATTCATTCGAAATAACCCAAATTATATCAAAACCCACAAGTTGTCAAAACCCGACTTTTGGTGCGCTTCTCGAAAAAATTATAAAAGTTATATATTCGGAACCCTCGTCTCAATACGAGTCTAGGCATATCAAATTTACCAAAATTGGACTCCATTTGCCCACTCAAATCAGTGTTTTTCTTCAATTTAGGCCTAGGGCTCAAACCCACATTTAATCTTCTATTTACAGAAATTTAACCAAAGATTTCATGTTAAAATGATGTAATTAAGCCACAAAACTTACCTCCAATGAATCCCCGATGAATTCCCAGCAATTCCCGTGAGTTCCTCTCTCTAGGACTCAAAAATGGCGTTTTGGGGTATGAAACTCGCGACTGGTTCTGTTCTGAACTTAAACTCACTGCCAGGCCAATTAACCCTACGCGATCGCAGCACTGGGCTCGCGATCGCGATGCACAAATCCCTGGGGCCTGATTTTTTCTTCTACGCGATCGCAGCCTTTGGCAAGCGATCGCAGTGAACAACCAAAGATCCCTACGCGATCGCAACTCCAGCCCCGCGATCGCATTGCATCCGGACTTGACCTTACGCGATCGCGTGAACCCAAACGCGATCGCACAGCATTCCGACATTGGCCTACGCGATCGCAGACATCACCACGCGATCGCGATACACCCAAACGCTGCCTTACGTGATCGCATTCAAAACTTCGCGATCGCAGAGAGCAAAAATTCTCTGCAATTATTGCAGCAGAACAGCAGTGCCTTTTGGCACAAATTGGTCCGTTTGGACCCCCGAATTCATCCCGAGGCTCCCGGGACCCCAACGAAAACCACCAACATACTCCAAAACACGATACGAACTTGTTCCAATCATAAAAACACCATCCTAAACATCAAAATCACCAATTACGCCCGGATTCAAGCCTAAGTTTCTTCAAAACTTCCGAAACTAATACTCGATCAAAAACCCGACCAAACAACGTCCGAATGACCTGAAATTTTGCAGGCACATCCAAAATCACACAACGAAACTACTGCAACTATCAGAATTCCGTTCCGATTCCCGGATCAAAATTTCACCTATCGATCGGATATCGCCGAAATTCAACTTTGACCAATTCAAGCCTAAAACTACACCGGACCTCCAAATTCACTTCCGATCGCTCTCCTAGCTCGCAAATGACCTCCCGGAGCTGACCGAATCATCAGAATTCGATTCCGAGCTCTCTAACTCACAAGTCAACGTCCAGTTGACATTTCACAACTATCCCTTCTTCTAAGAGACTTTTTGTCTCATTTCCAACTAAACTCAACCCGAATTGACTCAAACTCGCCAAACATGCATATTGAAACATTAACAAGCATTTAACGGGGATAACGAGGTGATAACTCACATGATGACGGGCCGGGTCATCACATGAATCCTATGCCAAAGGAGATCAACTGAATGTAAAAAAGATAAGGAAAAAATATAAAAAAATATGAGAAAAATCACAAGATTACCAAATCCGATTTAATATGCCGAAATTTTGTTCACAAACTTTTTATGAATGGGAAAAAGCAACAAAAATACTTTGTAGACCACTCGGCCATTTTGACTGATTGTTCAAAGTTCAAACCCATTTATATTGGAAAAAGAGCTAAAATTATACTTCTACTGTCGAAAATTAGTCACGTTAATACCTCGTTTTACTTTACGGCTAAAATTATCCCTACCGTTAATAAAATATACAAAATTATCCCTACCGTTACTAAAGTAGATAAATTTGTATCTAAATCTAACAGATTTCCTACGTAGCAGTAGGACCCCTCATTTAATGTGTTAACTAAGCAAATACCAACCTAAACTGAAGAGACTCGTGCTCATTTTTTTACCCATGCCTATTTTTTTGACCCACACTCATTTATTGGACCCTTCCCTTCCCCTTTACCCTCTTCTTGTGAAGAGTTGAAGATTAGAAATATGAATAAACTACCACCGCTTCACTAGTCCACCACCTTCTTTCACAAATTTATGACATAAAATAGATTATATAGAATCATATGTAGGAAAGTTCACTTGTTAAAGAGTAAATATATCTTGTTTTAACAGTGCAATTTTTTGAAAATTAATCCAATGACTGTAATTTTTAGGTGATTCCCATTTGATTTTAAATAGAAGAATATTGTATTTCTCAATCACACATGGAGATGCAGTTGTCGAAGGCTTCTATCATGACAATCACCACACTGCTCCACCACTATCGTCTTCCCGCCGTGAAGTTTCTGATGAGAAAACTAATCGCCGAATATTTTTGAATAACGGAATTATCTGGCATTATCCGGCACGAAATACAAATAAAAATAATATATGGATATATGAGAAATTGAAAAATGAAAAAATGGGGAGAACAAGAAATTTACAGTGGAAGTTTTTGGTGGGTTTTGCAAAAATTTATTTACAGAGAAAGAATGAGGATGGTGACTTTTTTGGGTGGGTTATTATAAAGTGGGTCGGGTTATTAAAGGGGTGGCGAGTAAAAAAAGTCTAATTGGCACATTATATTGGGGGTCTCGGTTGCCACGTAGAAAATCTGTTAGATTTAGGTACAAATTTATCTACTTTAGTAACGATAGGGACAATTTTACATGCTTTGTTAACGGTAGGGACAATTTTAGCCGTAAAGTTGAACGAGGTAATAACATGGCTAATTTCAATAGTAGAGATATAATTTTGACCCCTTTCCCTTTATATTAATATCAATATATATTAATATTGGGTATATTCATCACATTAACAAGTTTAATTTTTTTACATTATCAAGTCATCTAAAGGTAATCAAATACATGTACAACATATTACCTTCGTCACAATTTATATAGTATTGTTTAATTGAGCAAGTCATCTAAAGATTATTAAATATATGTACAACATATCCCCTTAGTCCCAATTTATATGGTATTGTTCGAATGAGCATATAGTTTAAGAAACGAAAAAAAAAATCTGAATCTTGTTTAAAAAAATAAGCCATATATATTACTAACTATTCATAATAGTGAAGGATAATTGACTATTCATAATAGTAAAATTACTAACATAAAAAAAATTATAAAAATAGTCTAATACGACATGTTAAATTACATTGCGTAAAAATTTATTTACTCATTGATGGAGTATAAGATAATGGAAAAATTACGTTGACAAACCTACAAAGTAGATTTTTGGTCAAACTAACTTGGAATTTATTTAAATTTTTGGTCAAACTAACGTGGACATTGCGCATAATTATGGAAGAATCAAGAATAGAAAAATTGTTTTTTTTTATAAATTCTTATTAAATTTTAGACGTAGTGAGTAACAGCTTTAGAATTTCTATTAACTAAAAGTTTGTAATTTTCAATACGCACTTCGTAATATTTCACACCGATATTTTAAATTACCTTACCTCTTCACATAAATTTTTCTTTTATGTCAATGGAATTTAACAACTTATATAAAAAAATAGTTTGCTCTATTAGTAACTATAATTTTCGAACAAAGGAGATTTACTTGAGTCCCCATTCTTTAACCTTGCTCCGCCACTAAATATATATATGTGTCGCAAGAACATAGAGACTAATCTATATTTATATTTTCTATATTTATATCTATATCTGTATTATTATAAAAGTACGAATAATTTATGGTAAATATTAAAGGACTAAAATATTCTCAAAATATTAATCGACTTTTATAACCTTAAATATTTCTATAAATTTAAGGATATAATTGTAAATTACCTAAGATTGTAAATCTTTTCCTATTTAAACTACACCTAAGACAAACGTAAAAGTTGCCATTGTTTTCGTTTTTAAGAGTCCTTTTAACTTATACAACTTTTAGATTTAGGAGTATTTCTTATTTGGAGCACTTTCTATTCCTTTAGTTAGAGTTCTTTCTTATTCTTTTTGAGTTAGGATCGTTACTTTTTTTTTTCTATTTTAGTTATACAATTTTACCTTATTTAATTATTATTTTCGAATTATATAGGCAAATATATTTATAGAAGAAGCCCTATACTGCGGTCTTCACCACCGAAAATTTGGATAGTATTCATTTTGAAGTGCAAAGTTATAGCTAATACAAAAATAAACACTGAACAAAAGAGTTATTTAACTATTTTACTAATATTAGTGAATAGTCATTTAATTATTTTCTTAATATTTATAATTTCAAAGTCAACTAACTTTTTTATATTAATTTTTTTCTTATTTGAAATCGAAAATTATAATACAGTTTGTGATAATTAAAATCATTATTATTTTAAATGCTTCTAAAAGCTCCAAAATTATAAGGTCTTTTATATGTCCTTTGAGTTCACGTCAATTTTCGATGGCATGTGACTTAGTGGATGCATTACCCCAAGTAATATCAGTTCTTATTTTCACTTAGATTTTCGGCTTTTTGCTTATTTTTAAATTATACTTACTATTGAGATTAATTACAAGGAGATTTGGTAACCAAGAATTCTATCTAACCATTTCTCACTTGAGTTTCATAATTAAATTTTTGATTATGTAATCATTCTATTTAAAACTAAGGCATCAGTTTTCTAAAAAAATTCTTCTAGCGTTTTGGTTGCTCTGTCATGATTAGAACTTTTATTGTGGACAATAATATTCCTCTTCAAAATGTAATATATAGTTGTCCAAGAGAAAAACATGTTGCAGCATATACATTCGGAATTACCATTGTGCTTTATTTGTTATCATTGTAAAACACA
The DNA here is from genome assembly GCA_032618575.1 of Nicotiana noctiflora. Taxonomy (NCBI): domain Eukaryota; kingdom Viridiplantae; phylum Streptophyta; class Magnoliopsida; order Solanales; family Solanaceae; genus Nicotiana; species Nicotiana noctiflora. Next base: position 141,409 of record JASVEL010013330.1, on the reverse strand, counting down.
AGCGTAAAGGAAATTATTTTTGTACATATTTAAATTGATGCTCTTCATTTTTCAGATGCGAAAATTGAATTCTTGGGATGAACACATGCTTGGAAGAACATTGAACCATCATGATTTTTGCATGTATGACGTTATTATCAAAATCTCTTTATACCGTCCTTGTACCATTACATAAGTCATTTGATGGATCTAAGTTTCTTAGTAATATGATGAACTTATTTTTTGTTCCAAAATCGATTTACATACAATGGAAGATCAATTTTAAATTAATAAATGTATCTTCAACTCTCTGATTAAAAGTAGCTCACAAATTGGAAAAAAAATTACTAATGCATCACGAAGCCTAAAAAAACCAAAATAATGTAAAAGAAAATAAAGAGATTTTACTAAAGTATGTGTTTTGATCTGTTGGCCTTTATGGCTGAGTGGAAGAGCAACAAGGCATATGGTGAAATTTATACAAATTAAAATCTACAATAGTTCTTAATTGAATGAGAACTCTTTAAGCATTTAGATAGTAGAACCTAACCTACTACAAATTAGATATAACTACTGTGAAAGAGCTTTTGTGTTTGTTATATACACAATAACATATAAACTTGATAATAAATATGTACGATGGAAGGCCATTCGGTATTTGAATATTTAAGATTGTATTTGTCATAATTTATTTTCTACTATGAACAATTATATGTTGCACTTTCAAAAGAAATATTAATATTCACACTAAAAGTTCTTTTTATGACAGACCAGCCAAAGCATCAAAATGGAACATACACAAAGAATAACATTTACACAAAAAGTCTTAGGTAAAATATGATCACACTGCATATTTATAAATATAAGTACTTAATAATAGTATTATTTAATTAAGACGACTAAATAGATCATTTTTGCAGGTTCATATCTCTCATTAATTAAACTTGGTGTCCCTTCATATAAACAATTGATTAAAACATTATGTGTTATTAGTCACATGCAACGCACGTTTATAGAAACTAGTTATTATAAAAGCACGAATAATTTAAGCTAAATATTAGACGACTTAAATATCATTAAAATATTAATCGACTTTTACAATCTTAAATATTTGTATAATTTAAGGATATAATTATAAATAAATCCTCTAAGGCTAGAATGTTTTCCAATTTAAAGTATATTTACGCCGAGCAAATAAGGAAAATATCCAGCAAAAAAGGGTAGAATACTTCTATCCAAATTAATTTTCAATCCATCCGCCGCTACCCCATCTTCAATACTTTGTTACAATACAACAAACAAGGAAACACAACAATATGATACACAAACCAAAACAACACACCAAGTCAGCAAAGTTTTTATAAAAAGACTCATGTTTAGATTTAGTGAATAAAGGTATGTAATACATATAAATCCTTTAATGATAAATTAATTTAAAAATTTTGCTCAGTATTTCAAATTGCAGCCATTGGCTTTTGTAATATTTTGTTAGACTTTGTTTAGATGATGTATTCCACAAGTTCTTGATGTATGCATTTTGAAAGAAATGAAATTATTGTGTTGTAATGATGATTATGTTAATTTGTAGACCTTAAAATGAATGGTATTTTCTTTTAATCACCTACTGTAGGGATTAATTTGATAAATGCACTTAAAGTTTTAATTCGAGAATCATAACTATAGACGTCAAAGGTTGAAACTTTAGGTGTTGCAATCTTAGCACCACACTTTTACAAGGTTTGAAATGTGATTGATCAATGAAAGAAGTCGATGACTACTTTTGCTTACAATTAGAACGACTCAAAGTCCCACTATTATCTGTTGAAATTCTAATACATACACAGAGCCAGCGCAGCGGAAATTAAACAAGGAACGTACCTTCGGCCATGATTGTTCAAGTGTTGTGGAATCGCCTCGTAAAACTTTGACAGAAAACCTAGAGCCTTCTAGCCTAAGCCTATCGTTGGATGCCAGACTGATGGAGTCACAGGCGTATTTATAGGTAGGCTAGGGACTCTTAGGCAAATACTTTAGCCCTAGGGACTTCTCCATAAATTATAGTTACCCTAGGGACTACTAATATATGGTAATTTCTTTCCATCAAAGAAACTACCATATATGCATAACCACAGAATATTATCTGATATATTATTTCCTTTGGGAGAGAAGGTACATAATTTATTACCATATATGTGGGCCACACTAGAAATTCTAGAAAATATGGTAATTTTCTTACATTCTCCCACTTGGCCCACATATTTAAAATCAGATAATCCTTTATGAGTGATAAACATATAATATGGCCACAAACTTTATCACTCAACTAAAAGTTATGCGACAATCACTTTAACTAGAATATATCATTACACGAATCATGGCGGTCATGCTTTTAAACAAACATTTCCTTCCATGTATTACAATGCACAATATATTCTAATAAAGTGTCTAACAACTTTATGAATGAGCTTAATATAAGTCATTCAGAGTCCAACTTTATTAATCCAATGATCACAAATAATACATGAAAAACCAAAAGTGTGCACCGTCATGTATATCAAAATAAACATAATGTCTAGACAAACTGTTAGAGAGCAAAGCAAGACTAAATTGAGCTACTAAGCCCCATATGGGTTACATGATCCTTGAAAATATTAGTCGGCAGACCTTTAGTCATAGGATCAGCAATCATCAAAGTAGTACTAATATGCTCAAAATTCACATCTTGCTTCTTCACATAGTCTCTAACCATCAAGTTCTTTATGTCGATGTGCTTGCTTCGGGTGCCACTTTTATTATTCTTAGAAAAGAAAACTGCAGCTGAATTGTCACAAAAGATTCTCAATGGCCTTGAAATGGAATCGACAATCCTAAGGCCGGAAATAAAGTTCTTCAACCATAACGCATGTGATGTAGCTTCATAGCATGCTATAAATTCAGCTTCCATTGTGGATGTTGCAACAATGGTCTGCTTGACACTTCTCCAAGATACAGCACCTCCAGCGAGGAGAAAAATGTATCCTGAAGTAGATTTACCAGTGTCTTTACATCCACCCAAATCAGAGTCTGAATATCCAATCACCTCCAATGAGTCAGAGTATTTGTATGTGAGCTTAAAATCCTTGGTTCCTTGCAAATATCTCAAGACCCTTTTACCAGCTTTCCAATGGTCAAGACCAGGGTTACTTTGATATCTTCCAAGCATTCCTACCGCAAAAGAAACATCAGGGTCTAGTGCAGACATGTGCATACATAAGGCTTCCAACAAGCGAAGCATAAGGAATGTCTTTCATTTGGTCCTTTTCCAATGCATTTTGTGGACATTGATTCAATGAGAATTTGTCACCTTTAATTATGGGTGCTGCTATAGGTGAACAGTTCTTCATCCCGAATCTTTCCAGAATTCTTTCATTGTAGGCCTTCCGAGACAGTCCAAGTAATCTTTGGGATCTGTCTCTGTGAATCTCTATGCCAATGACATAGGAGGCTTCACCCATATCCTTCATCTCAAAATTCTGGATAAGGAACTGTTTAGTCTCGTGCAACAATCCCAAATCACTACTTGCAAGCAAAATATCATCCACATATAGGACCAGAAAAATATATTTGCTCCCACTTATCTTAAGGTATATGCATTGATCAATGATGTTCTCCGTAAATCCAAATGAAGAAACAACATTATGAAATTTAATATACCATTGGCGGGAAGCCTGTTTTAGCCCATAAATGGATTTATTTAACTTGCAAACAAGGTGACTTTTGTCCTTATCACAAAATCCTTCAGGTTGACGCATGTATACCTCCTCTTCAAGATCTCCATTCAGAAAAGTTGTTTTCACATCCATTTGATGTAACTCTAAATCAAAATGAGCTACTAAAGCCATGATTATTCTCAATGAATCCTTCTTTGATACTGGAGAGAAGGTTTCATGGTAATAAATGCCTTCCCTTTGAGTAAAACCCTTGGCTACAAGTCTGGCTTTATATCGTTCGATATTACCCGATGAGTCTCTTTAAGTTTTAAAGACCCACTTGGAACCTATGGTAGAGGATCCCTTTGGTAATTCGACGAGATCCCAGACTTTATTTTTAGCCATAGATTCTAACTCTTCTTTCATGGCATCATACCAAAGTGTGGAGTTTTCTCCACTCATGGCTTGTGAAAACGAACATGGATCATCTTTTAGTCCAATATTAAAATCAGACTCTTGGAGATACACAATATGGTCACTAGAAATTGTTGATTTTCTAATTCTTGAGGATTTTCTCACTCCCACTGGTTCTGACACTTCTTCAGCGGGTTCAGGTAAAGTGGGTTGATCTTGCTGTGGCTCCTCAAGTGGTGGTGGCTCTTGAACTTGTTGTTGTTCGGATAATTCATGAGAATTTCTCTGAGAAACATTCAAGTTCCCAATATATAAAGGTACCACGTGGTTCCCTTATCTCTTCCAATTCCACCCTTTGAGTCAAACCACTCCCACTCTCTTCATGATCCTCAAGAAATTTAGCATTTCTAGCTTCAACAATTTTAGGAGAATGAGAAGGACAATAAAACCTAAATCCCTTGGAGTTAACCGCATAGCCTATAAAATAACCGCTTATTGTTCTTTCATCCAACTTCTTTAGTTGTGGGTTATAAACCCTTACTTCAGTTGGACATCCCCAAACATGTAAATGATTTAAACTAGGTTTCAATCCTTTCCATAACTCAAAAGGTGTCTTGGGGACAGACTTGGATGGAACCCTATTCAAAATATACACAGCGGTTTTTAAGGCTTCACTCCACATGGATAAAGGTAAACTTGATCTGCTAATCATGCTTCTTACCATGTCCATTAATGTCCGGTTCCTTCTTTCCGCCACACCATTTTGTTGTGGTGTTCCTGGCATGGTATATTGAGCAATTATACCTTCACTTTCAAGGAACTCAGCAAATGGATCCTTAACTTGACCCTTGTCTGTGTACCTACCATAATATTCTCCACCCCTATCATATCTTACAATTTTGATCTGAGCACTGGTTTGTTTCTCTACTTCTGTTTTGTAGACTTTAAAAGCATCAAGTGCTTCTGATTTATTAAATAGAAAATAGAGATACATATATCTTGAATAGTCATCAATAAACGAGATAAAATATCTCTCACCATTCAAGCAAGGGGTAGGAAAAGGTCCACATATGTCTGTATGTATGATCTCAAGTAATTGAGAACTCCTTTTGGCACATTTAGTTGATTTATTGGTATGCTTACCCTTTATGCAGTCCACACAAGTCCCAAAGTCAGAAAAATCAAGAGTTTTTAGAACTCCATCATTAACCAACCTTTTGACTCTATCAATAGAGATGTGTCCCAATCTCTTGTGCCAAAGACTAGATGAGTTCTCATTGATAATACATCGCTTAGTGCCAATTTCTTTATCATGCAAAGTTAAAACATTGCATTCAAATGTGGGGTCTAGCTCAAGTTTATATAAATTTCCATTCAAATTTCCAAAACCAATAACTTTATTATCTTTTAAAAGTTTCACAGAAGGATAATGAAAATTCAAATCATATCCACTAATCGATAGTCTTGAAAGAGAAATTAAATTTCTAGAATATTCTGGAACATAAAAAGTATTTTCTAAATTTAAGTGAAAACCATCCTTCAAAATGAGCCTATAAGTCCCCACGCTTTCCACACGTGAACGCGTCCTATTGCCAGAATAGACGTATTGTTCACTTCCTATCGGCTTCCTCTGAGTTAGAAAGCCCTGCATGATTTTGGCAATGTGAATTGTAGCACCAGAATCAATCCACCATGTATTATCAGAAACTTCAGTAAAATTAGATTCATAACATACAAAGGTAAATTTACCTTTCTTCTCAAGCCATTTCTTGTATTTCAGGCAATCTTTCTTCAAGTGTCCCTTCTTCTTACAGAAACGACAAGCATCTTTGTCAAATGTGCTTTTCTTCTTCATGGGAACACTTCTGCATTTCTTTGCATTTCTCTTACCATGAGTCACCATATTAACACTTTCAGGTGTCTCATGCTTCAACCTCTCTTCTTCTTGAACACACATGGTCAAAAGTTCATTAATTGACCATTTATCCTTATGTGTGTTGTAACAAATCTTAAACGGACCATATTCCGCTGGAAGTGAGTTGAGAATGAAATGCACAAGAAATGGTTCAGACATATCAACCTCAAGGGACTTGAGTTTAGCAGCAATATCTCTCATCTCCATAATGTGCTCACGCACTGTACGACTTCTGTCGAAAGTCATACTTGAGAGCCTCTTCATAAGGGTGCTGGCCAATGCCTTGTCAGAGCTTACAAATTGTTCATCTATTGCCTTCATGTAAGCTTTGACCTTATCGCTATTTGGGATAGAACCCCTAATGCTTTGGCTTATGTGAGCTTTTATGAGCATTAAACTTAAGCGATTAGATCGCTCCCACCGCTCATAACTAGCCTTAGCAGCTGGCGTACTTGATTCCGTGGGGATAGGTGGTTCATCCACACGGAGTGCCAGGTCCAGATCCGAGCACCCTAAAGTGAGAAGGACTTTCTCCTTCCATTCAGCATAATTGTCACCAGAAAGCATTGGAATTCGAGCATTCTCATTAAAAATAGCGGTAGGAAAAGCGGTAAAGACTGCAAAACAAGGATAAACATACATAAGCTATGAAGTACAGTCCATCAAAAGTGAATCGCGTAAAATACCGATTCATAGTAAATTCTAGACCTTCCTGTGGGCAGAAGGTTGCAACCCATGCATAGAATTTACTAACTTTATTAGACTAGTAAACCAAAACACATAGAAATTAATCTTTACCTGTGGGCATAAGATTATTTTAACTTAAAGGCTTACTATCTCTTTCCAATTAATCTCACCAAAATGGTTACCTCGCTGTAGGGCCGGGTCACCATTTTAATAAGATAACTGGACTAAATAGATGTCACTAAAATTTTTAATCACTAAATATTATGTGATTAAATAACTCAATTTCTTTTATACCAAGTACTCAAGATGCCGTGGCTACTCCTAAGTACATCACATAAAAGAAAACTCAAATATGACATCTCATACTAGTTTCTTTAAATAATCAAATATTGATTAACCAGTTTCAAAATTGGCATGCAAGAATATAGGCATGAAACCTTTACTGCCTTCAAACAGAATGGTACTCAATTTTTTTTATTTTTTATTTTGTTTAACAAATCTTAATGTTATAAGAATACCTTCAAATAACAGCAAGGCATTATTCTATACAGAAGAATATGCAAACGCATCACGGTGAGTTCAGGACTTAGCTAAACCGTAGTCATCATCATTATTTATATGAAAATAATTTGTATTGAATCCAAGCAAATACGATTTTTCACATATGACTTATCAAAATAAAAAGAATCAATGCAATTTGAAGAAGTTACACCACAGGACTGAAATTCTTGTCTATGTTTTAGCTTCTCAATTCGTGCTATTATCTTAACAGCCACGCGACATTCAAATTACTTAAAACAGACAATAATAATAAGCATATAAGCCAAACACACAATCTATCGCCGTAGACTAAGAACTTTAAGATTTCGCTAATATTATTATTTTTTATGGTCAAAAGGAAGTCAAAATTAATAGCCTTGCAAACCGTGGTATATTAATATACTTCCAGCACATAGTTCATACATTAATCAATAACTATATATTCGTAAGACAAAATCAAAAGTAATGTGCCGATTAAAGATCGGTTTCATATTTTGAACTCGTTGATAACGAAACATAATAAATTATATTTATAATTATCATCAACAGTACTGAACAACATAGCTAAAGGCAGGCTCTCATACCACATGTTGAAATTCTAATACATACACAGAGCCAGCGCAGCGGAAATTAAACAAGGAACGTACCTTCAGCCATGATTGTTCAAGTGTTGTGGAATCACCTCGTAAAACTTTATAGGAAAACCTATAGCCTTCTAGCCTAAGCCTATCGTTGGATGCCAGACTGATGGAGTCACAGGCGTATTTATAGGTAGGCTAGGGACTCTTAGGCAAATACTTTAGCCCTAGGGACTTCTCCATAAATTATAGTTACCCTAGGGACTACTAATATATGGTAATTTCTTTCCATCAAAGAAACTACCATATATGCATAACCACAGAATATTATCTGATATATTATTTCCTTTGGGAGAGAAGGTAAATAATTTATTACCATATATGTGGACCACACTAGAAATTCTAGAAAATACGGTAATTTTCTTACATTATCGGTAAATAACTTTTCGTTTGAGATTTCTATCCTCGGATGTTATTGAAATTGTACTTACAGTGCGAATCTGTTTATACTTTGACTAATATTGTGAAGCGGGATCTTTTATATTTTATGGGCTAAAGGCTTATTATTTGTGCTTGGCTTTTGAATGACCTAATATTATCAAGAAAAGTACATCGTTTGTGTATTATTATTAGATTCAAATATAACAGTGTTATTTTCTTATAAGTGTAGCATATTAGTATATTTCATGTTACCAACTTAATTTAGTTTAGTCACTTACATGTAATTAATGTTACCTTATATAATTATTTTTCAAATATTAAAGTTAAACTGGCATTTGAGACGAGAAATATTTTACAGGAAAGACAAAGGAAGAATTAACTACTATATGTATGTGGAGGATTTGAGAATAGAATGTCAAAATTATTGGATTTTAAAAGGTAAATTATTTTTTAAAAAGGTAATTATTTGTTGATAGAATTGTCATATTTAATACTTTTTATAATATTGAAAACTTTGAATTCATCTGATATTTTGTATTTGAAAATTTTGTATGAGTAATTTTTAACCACGATCAGATTTTTGCATGGATTAAAAAGCAAAAGTGAAACTTTATTAGGTTTAAGAGTCTTTCTACATAATAAAGTATGAGTTAATAGTAATATATAAATATATCTTATCCACATACGAAATTTTTCGTTAAAGAAACCCTAAATTAAAGGGGAAAAAACCTCAATTGAAACATGAATGGTATGTGTTTTACCATAAATTTACAATAATAAAAAAAACTCGCATCATACTATTATATATGACTGGTGTATAAATCTTTCTGTTAAGTCATGTCCTAAGAAGATATTAGGATATATATAAAGTATTAAAATCCAAGTGACAAACATCCGCACGCTATTTATTAAGATTCAAGTTATGTTGGTTAATTGTTTTATCATTCTTTTTTTAGTTATAAGGTTTTACGTGCAAGGCACATACATAGAAGCTAGTACCATATTAAAGGCACGAAAGCCCTTAGCGAAATATCGTTCGTCTTTTTTACTCTTTTAAAATAAAGTTTACACTAGACAAAATAGTCATTTAATTATTTCCCTAATATTTAGTATTTTGAAGTCAACTAAAACTTTACTAAATTTTCTTTATTTATTTGAACGACTACACAAAAAAATCTAAGTATATATCAAAATCAATTACGTTTATCATATACAATATTATAATATTAAAATACTAAAATAAGAATGTTTACGTGCTATATTTTCTAAGAGGGTGTGCATATAATTAGTGGAAGGGAACGGCCAAACGTATAATAGAATAGCCCGATCATAATTTGAAAAGTAATAAAGGCAGCAAAATTTTGATATTAAAATAGTTGTATAATTAAGCTCTTAATTAACTGATTAAAAATATTCAATTTAATTATTTTTTAATTTTATCCTATTTGAAAGAAAACTTGACAATTGTTCTTGAGGTTCAAATAATCTAATTTAAGAGGAGATAAAGAGATATATCAATATGATCTTATCATTTCATTTATTTATATTAAGAATATGCTAATTAATTCAAACATTAAGAAGACAATTAAATAACTTTGATAGGTTGGGACAAAGCGAGAAATCATAATAAAGCATATGAAACTTTTATGGAGGACGTGATTTTTCTTTTAAGCTGGCCAAATAGGATTAACATTCATTGTTTTTAGGATCTTGCATTTTTTTACTATAATTTTTTTAATAACTCATACACATTGGTTAATATGGATATACAATATTTAAAAGTTATATATTCATGACTATAGGGTACACACATAAAGCGTGTACAATGTGACTAGTAATATATATACACACACATTCTGTATTGTAGACAATAAGATCGAAAAATATTGCAACAATCGTAGTATTTGATTTCGAATATTTGAGTGTTACAATCTCTATGATTCCTCTTATTCTACTTTTCTAGTATAAATTCAAGGGCCTTTGAGTTTGATCTTGAATTTGAATTTGATTTATTCATCGCGAACACTTTGATTGTTGCCACGAATTTTATCACGAACAAGTAGCCTTGATCTTGAACGCCTTGAATTTGATTTGACTTCGTTCTTAATCTTGAATACCTGAATTGTTCTTCGTTCTTAAGCTTGAATACTTGATTTGTTCTTTGTTCTTGCACTTGAACTCGATTTCTTGAACTTGAACTTGAACTTGAACTTGATTGCTTGAAGCTTGAAACTTATGGAGAAATTTGCAGCGTTTGATCCACGAGCTCTTTCTTGCTTCTTGTTATAACTTCTGGTCCCTTTTCTGAGTTATGAAGACCCCTATTTATAGTTGTGGAAGGGAAGAGTTGTGATAAGAACAAACTCTTTTCGACCAATCAAATTGAAGTGTGACATAATCGCATTTGATTGGCCGGAACATGTCACTTGCACACGTGGATTGTGATAAGAACAAACTCTTTTCGACCAATCAAATTGAAGTATGACATGATCGCATTTGATTGGCTAGAACATGTCACTTGCACACGGGCAAAATTCTATTGGCCTTTCAGTGTGACTGGATGTGACGACCCAAAGGGTCATCACTTATTTAATTAATCATTTCGAGCTTCTCTGAGGCCTTGAAAACCTCATTCTATGTTGCCTCGATTTACGTGCACGATCCGAGCATGTAGCCGGAAAGATTTTGTGATAGAAAATATGAATTTTATGAGAAATTTGGATAAAAATAATATTAATATTGATATGGTTGACTTCGGTCAACATTTTTGGTAAACGGATCCGGACCCGAGATTTGATGGTCCCGAGAGGTCCGTAGGAAAATATGGGACTTGGACATGCGTCCGGAGTCGAATTCCGAGGCCTAGAGCCCAAGTTATGAATTTTTATGTGAAATTGTTTTTGATGTAATTATTAAAGGAAATAAATTAATTGACCTTGGTATCGGGCTCGTATTTTGGTTCCGACGCCCGGTACAAGTCTTAAATATTATATATGTGATTTATGTAAAGTTTGGTGACATTTGGATGTCGTTTGAGATGTTTTGGACCTTGAGTTCCAAGTTAAGAAGTTTTGAAAACTAAAGGTATGAAAATCATGAGTTTGAGGCTTGATTTGATGAAAACGAAGTGATATTGGCGATATGATCGCACGAACAAGTCCATAATGTGTTTTTGAGGTTGTGTACATGTTTGGTTTGGAGCCGGGGGCTCGGGTAAAGATTTGATAGGCCGTTGGTTAAATTTCTGAATTTTTGCACTGCTGGTTTTTCACCCAGCTGTTGGCTTCGCAAATGCGAAGCATTCTTCGCAATTGCGAAGGTGACAGATCAAGGCAGGGTTCGCAAATGCGAACCCTTGATCGCAAATGCGAAGGGCGTCCAGGAAGGCTTGAGTTCGCAATTGCGAACATAACCTCGCAAATGCGAGGCCTTCATTGTTAAGCCATGCTTCGCAAATACGAAGCCTTCTTCGCAAATGCGAAGGTCGCTGGAGGCCAGCCTTGTTCGCAAATGCGAACATTATGTCGCAAATGCGAACCTCCCAGTATGCATTGGCTTCGCAAATGCGAACAAAAGTTCGCAAATGCGAACTTCCCATCCTTAGCTTATTTTTCAAACTCCAGAAATTGGTCGGGGTTCGCAATTGCGAACCCATGTTCGCAAATGCGAACACAGAGACCTGAAAAACACGAATTTCAGTCATTTCTTCACATTTTACAAAAACAAAACACTCATTTGCGATTCTTCAAGGATTTCTTCTTCATCAAAACGATTGTAAGTCACTTTTTACTTAATTCTTTCAATTCCTAACATCATTAAACATGTTTTTCATAAGAAATCAATGATTTTCATGGTAGAATTCTTGTTTTTGTTAGAAAATAGGGTTTTTCATAAATTGGGGAATTTGACCTCGAATTGAGGTCCGATTTTGAAACAAATCATATATATGAACTCGTGGGGGAATGGGTAACCGGATTTTGGTCCTAACCCCGAATTCCGACCATGTGGGCCCGGGGTTGAAATTCACTATTCATGGCAGAATGTTGTAAAAGTGGTATTTGGTCTTAAGAATTAGTTTGTTGAGTAGAATTGATGATATTAAATCAATTGTGTATAGATACGATTGGATTGGAGTCAAATTCGAAAGGAAAGGGCATTGCTACGGATTAAATCATTCGTAAACTTTCGAGGTAAGTGTTTGTTCTATCCTAGTTTGTAGGAATATGAATTTAGTTATGAATAAATTGTTGAATAAGAGTTATTGGTGTTATACCGGTAATGAAGGTAAATTGTTGAAACTATTATAAATTATTGGTTTAAAAACCGGTAATTATAAATATTGTTGATATAGAGATTATTGGCTAAATGCCGGTAATATATATATAATTATGAAATGGGATCGTGTGGTACGCCGACCACTTATATAATAAGAAATGGGATCGTGTGGTACGCCGACCACGAATTGATTTAAATCTTGGCATTGGCCATAGTTGCCGGTAGCCTATTGATATATTTGGGAGCGGGTGGTACGCCTACCACAAGATATAATTTTTGATATATTTGGGAGCGGGTGGTACGCCTACCACAAGATATAATTTTTGATATATTTGGGAGCGGGTGGTACGCCTATCACAAGATATAATTTTTGATATATTTGGGAGCGGGTGGTACGCCTACCACAAGATATAATTTTTGATATATTTGGGAGCGGGTGGTACGCCTACCACAAGAGATATAATTATTGATAATTGGGAGCGGGTGGTACGCCTACCACAAGAGATAATTACCGTGATAGTTGGGAGCGGGTGGTACGCCTACCACGAGACATGAAATGAAAGAGGAAATTGAGACATGAAAGTAAGATTATTTTGGATATCTTGAGTTATTGAATATTATTTCGGAGCGAGTATTTCTTTATAAATGTATTGTATATATATATCTATATTGCAATTGTACAAAGTTTAGGTGGGTGACCGGCCTTAGCCTTGTCACTAGTTCGCCTGGGATAGGCCAGGCACTTACCGGCACATGGGGTCGGTTGTGCTTGATACTACACTCTGCGCTCTTTTTGCGCGGATACGGGTTACGGACAGCGGCGGCGGCGGTAGCGACTTGTGGATTTTCCGACTACGAGACTACGAGGTAGCCTTGCGGGCGTCCGCGGGATCCGTTGTCTCTTCTATCTATGCTTTTCATTCTGTTATCTCATGTAATCGAGATAAACGACTTGTATTTTCTTTCAAACAATTATGTGTATTATTCTTAGAAGTTCGTGAGTATTGTGACACCGATCTTGGGTAGTGTATCAGATTTGGATTTTCTTTATCATATCTGACTAAGTCTTCCGCTAATTTTGATTATTCCGCTGTAATTTGTATGTTGTTAATAAGAAATTGGTTATTAATGGAGATGTAATTAATATTTGGCTTGCCTAGCTTCTATTTAGTAGGCGCCATCATGACCCCGATGGTGGGAAATCCGGGTCGTGACAAGTTGGTATCGAGCACTAGGTTGCCTAGGTCTCACCACTCACGAACAACCTTAGTAGAGTCTGAAGGATCGGTACGGAGACGTCTGTATTTATCCTCCGGAGGCTACGGAGTTAGGAAAATATTCTCTTTATTCTTTCCGGTCGTGCGACTTGATCTTTTGAATGTTAATTGAACTTCTACTCGGTTCTTCCGCAGATGGTAAGGACACGTGCATCCTCGTCTACTGACCAGCAGCCCGAGATCCCAGCAGCGGCAGCTCCTGCTGGGGGTAGAGGCCGAGGTCGAGGTCGTCCTAGAGGACAAGGTAGGGGCGGAGCTCAGCCCGAGCAGCAGCACGAGTGGCAGAACCTCAGGTTCGTATAGAGGAGGAAATTCCGGCCCCAGCAGCTCCAGTAGGCCCAGCTCAGGTCCCGGGAGGAGCTTTATTTTCACCGGATCTTCGGGATGCTTTGGTCCGGATAGCGAGGTTTTATGGATCATGTCACCGGAAGCGGGTTTATTACCGGTAGCACCGGCCACTTCTCGGGCTGGAGGAGGTAATCGGACTCTGCTACGCGCAGCTCGAGAGCCGGTAATTCCCCGAGCTCGAGATCGCCGTGATTCGGCCGGTTGAGGCGGTTCGGCCTATTATTGCGACTCCGTCTAATGATGGTGCGGCTATGTCTGCGATGCGTTGTGGAGATTGGACGGGTTTACCAAGTTGTTCACTACCACATTCAGTGGTACTCCTTCAGAGGATCCACAGGATTTCCTATACAGCTGCCACGAAGTTCTCAGTACTATGGGTATTGTGGAGACTAATGGTGTGGATTTTGCTACTTTTCGGTTATTTGGTTCCGCCAAGACTTGGTGGAGAGACTATTGTCTATCCAGGCCAGCGGGATCGTCATCTTTGACTTGGGAGCAGTTTGCAGAATTATTCTTGGAGAAGTTCCTTCCAGCAACTCAGCGGGAGTTTATGCGCAGACAATTTGAGCGTCTTCATCGGGGTTCTATGTCTGTCACACAGTACGAGACTAGGTTCGTGGACCTGGCTCGTCATGCTGTTATCATACTTCCCACAGAGCGGGAGAGAGTGAGGAGGTTTATTGATGGCTTGAATCGGCCAATTCGGCTACAGATGGCTATGGGTGCAGGAACTGAAATCACTTTTCAGGAGGCGGCTAATGCAGCCCGCCGGATAGAGATGGCTCTGTCACAGGGAGCGAGACATGGATCAGATAAGAGATCTCGTAATTCGGGTAGATTCAGTGGTACCTCGTCCGGAGATAGAGATTTTTATGATAGAGGCCATCCTCCTAGGCCTTATCAGTCAGCTCTTCAGGTTTCTCATGATGCTTCAGGTGATCGTAATTCTCAGCCACGCTACTCTGATCAGCAGCCTATCAGTGCACCACCACTTCGCCATTTTCAGCAGTCGAGGGCTTGTTTTACGTGCGGTGATTTTAGGCACATTGCAAGGTATTGCCCTCGAGCTTCTGACAGATCTCACCAGCAGGGTTCTCGTGCCATGATTCAGGCCCCAGTTCCCTCACAGCCTGCCCAGGCCGGCTAGAGGCGGAGGTAGAGGACATAGAGGTGGAGGTAGAGGTCATAGAGGTGGAGCTCGGACCGATAGAGGTAGAGACCAGCCAGCAGCTGATCGTCCTAGAGATACTGCTCAGGGTGGTGGGGCACAGCCCCGATGTTATGCACTTCCCGCCAGACCAGAGGCTGAGTCTTCTGATGCCGTCATTACGGGTATTATTTTGGTTTGTGATAGAAAGGCATCAGCATTATTTGACCCTGGGTCTACATATTCGTATGTGTCTTCCTATTTTGCACCATACTTGGTTCGGCCCAGTGATCCACTGAGTGTTCCTGTTCATGTGTCTACACCAGTAGGCGACTCTATTGTGGTTGATCGAGTTCATCGGTCATGTATTATAGTAATTGAGGGTCTCGAGACCCGTGCTGATTTATTACTCCTAAATATGGTGGACTTCAATATTATACTAGGCATGGATGGCTATCTCCGTATCATGCTATTTTAGATTGCCATGCCAAGACTGTGACTTTAGCTCTGCCAAATTCGCCTCGTATAGAGTGGAAAGGAATTTCGGGTCATACTAGCCGTAATGTTATTTCTTATGTCAAAGCTCAGCGTATGGTTGGAAAGGGATGCTTGGCTTATTTGGCCTATGTCCGTGATTCTAGTGCTGAGGTTCCTTCTATTGACTCTGTGCCTGTGGTTCGCGAATTTCCTGAAGTATTTCCTTCAGACTTGCCAGGTATGCCGCTCGATAGGGACATTGATTTTTGCATTGATTTGGCTCCAGGCACTCAGCCCATTTCCATTCCCCCATACCGTATGGCTCCGCCAGGAGTTAAAAGAATTGAAGGAACAGTTGCAGGATTTACTTGAAAAGGGTTTCATTAGGCCTAGTGTTTTGCCGTGGGGTGCACTGTATTATTTGTAAAGAAGAAAGATGGTTCGATGAGAATGTGCATTGACTATCGACAGTTAAACAAGGTGACTATAAAAAATAAATATCCACTTCCGCGAATTGATGATTTAATTGACCAGCTTCAGGGTGCCAAGGTATTTTCAAAGATAGATTTGAGATCTGGCTATCATCAGCTGAAGATTAGGGCATCTGATGTCCCTAAGACCGCGTTCCGCACTCGGTATGGACATTATGAATTCCTGGTCATGTCTTTTGGGTTGACAAATGCTCCGGCAACTTTTATGGAATTAATGAATCGGGTGTTCCGGCCTTATTTAGACTTGTTTGTAATAGTCTTCATTGATGACATATTAATATATTCCCGCGGTCAGGAGGAGCATGCGCAACATCTCAGAGTGGCCTTACAGACTCTGAGAGATAGCCAGCTATATACAAAATTTTCAAAGTGTGAATTTTGGCTAAGTTCAGTTGCATTCCTGGGTCATATTGTGACGGCAGCAGGTATTCAGGTTGATCCAAAGAAAATTGAGGCAGTCAAGAGCTGGCCTAGACCGACATCAGCCACGGATATTCGGAGTTTCTTGGGGTTAGCGGGTTATTACCGCCGATTCGTAGAAGGATTTTCTTCTATTGCAACCCCACTGACCAGATTGACCCAGAAGGGTGTTCAATTTGAATGGTCCGATGAATGTGAGGCGAGTTTTCAAAAGCTCAAGACAGCCTTGACCACAGCACCGGTATTGGTTTTACCCACAGGTACGGGACCTTATATTGTTTATTGTGATGCTTCCCGTATTGGGCTTGGTGCGGTGTTAATGCAAGATGGAAAGGTTATTGCCTATGCTTCGAGGTAGTTGAAGATTCATGAAAAGAACTATCCAGTGTATGATCTAGAATTGGCGGCGATTATTCACGCATTGAAGATCTGGAGGCATTATTTGTATGGTGTAGCATGTGAAGTGTACACCGATCATAAAAGTCTTCAGTATTTGTTTAAGCAGAAAGAGTTGAATATGAGGCAGAGAAGATGGCTAGAGTTGCTAAAAGACTATGATGTTACTATTTTATATCACCCAGGTAAGGCCAATGTGGTGGCCGATGCATTGAGTAGAAAGTCTGCCAGCATGGGTAGTCTTGCATATATTCCGGTCAGTCAGAGACCATTTGCTCTAGACGTCCAGGCATTAGCCAACCGGTTTGTGAGATTGGACATTTCTGAGCCTAGCAGGGTGTTAGCCTGCACGGTCGCTCGTTCTTCTTTATTAGAGCGTATCCGTGAGAGGCAATTTGATGATCCTCGTTTGCGTGAGTTGAGAGATACAGTACAGCGGGGAGGTGCCACACAGGTAAATCTAGATGATGATGGGATATTGAAATTGCGGGGTCGAGTTTGTGTGCCCAATGTCGAAGGGATTCGAGAGTTAATATTAGCAGAGGCCCACAGTTCGCGGTATTCTATTCACCCAGGCGCCGCGAAGATGTACCAGGACTTACGGCAACACTATTGGTGGCGCAGAATGAAGAAAGATATCGTTGCGTATGTTGCTCGGTGTCTAAATTGTCGGCAGGTGAAATATGAGCACCAGAGACCTGGTGGTGTATTCCAGAGGATTGAAATTCCCGAGTGGAAATGGGAGCGAATCACTATGGACTTCGTTACTGGACTTCCTTTGACTCGGAGGAAATTTGATGCTATTTGGGTCATTGTTGATAG
This sequence comes from Nicotiana noctiflora, assembly GCA_032618575.1. Classification (NCBI taxonomy): domain Eukaryota; kingdom Viridiplantae; phylum Streptophyta; class Magnoliopsida; order Solanales; family Solanaceae; genus Nicotiana; species Nicotiana noctiflora. The sequence goes on along the minus strand of JASVEL010013330.1, from coordinate 123,513 downwards.
GTTGACCAAGTCAGCACACTTTATTCCAATATCTGTCTCCTACTCGTCGGAGAGGTTAGCGGAGGTTTACATTAGGGAGATTGTTCGTCTCCGTGGAGTGCCAGTATCTATTATCTCTGATCGGGGTACGCAGTTTACCTCGCGGTTCTGGAGAGCGGTCCAGCAGGAGTTAGGCACCCAGGTTCAGTTGAGTACAGCATTTCATCCTCAGACGGATGGCCAGTCCGAAAGGACTATTCGGATTCTAGAGGACATGCTTCGAGCCTGTGTTATTGATTTCGGAGGCTCGTGGGACTAGTTTCTGCCATTAGCAGAGTTCGCCTACAATAACAGTTACCAATCTAGCATCCGGATGGCTCCGTATGAGGCGTTATATGGTAGGCGATGTCGATCACCAGTTGGATGGTTTGAACCGGGAGAGGCTCGGTTGTTGGGTACAGATCTAGTTCAGGAGGCCTTAGATAAAGTCAAGACTATTCAGGAGAGATTGCGTTCAGCTCAGTCTAGGCAAAAGACTTATGCGGATCGCAAGGTTCGAGATGTAGATTTCATGGTTGGTGAACGAGTATTGCTTCGGGTGTCGCCTATGGAGGGCGTGATGAGGTTCGGAAAGAAGGGCAAGCTCAGCCCTAGGTATATTGGTCCATTTGAGATTCTAGACAGAGTGGGAGGGGTGGCCTACAGATTAGCTTTGCCGCCTAGCTTATCAGCCGTGCATCGAGTTTTTCATGTATCTATGCTTCGGAGATACCACGGCGATCCCACATATGTGTTAGACTTCAGTGCTGTCCAATTGGACAATGATCTATCTTACGAGGAGGAGCCGGTAGCCATTCTAGGCCGGCAGGTTCGACAGTTGAGGTCGAAGAGTTATCCTTCTGTGCGTGTTCAGGTGGAGAGGTCAGCCTCCTGAGGCATCGACCTGGGAGTCCGAGTTCGATATGCGGAGCCGCTACCCACACTTGTTTCCTGACTCAGGTACTTCTTTCTTTTGTCCGTTCGAGGACGAACGGTTGTTTTAGAGGTGGAGCTTGTGACGACCCAAAGGGTCATCACTTATTTAATTAATCATTTCGAGCTTCTGGAGGCCTTGAAAACCTCATTCTATGTTTCCTCGATTTACGTGCACGATCCGAGCATATAGCTGGAAAGATTTTGTGATAGAAAATATGAATTCTATGAGAAATTTGGATAAAAATGATATTAATATTGATATGGTTGACTTCGGTCAACATTTTTGGTAAACGGATCCGGATCCGAGATTTGATGGTCCCGAGAGGTCCGTAGGAAAATATGGGACTTGGACATGCGTCCGGAGTCGAATTCGAGGCCTAGAGCCCAAGTTATGAATTTTTATGTGAAATTGTTTTTGATGTAATTATTAAAGGAAATAAATTAATTGAACTTGGTATCGGGCTCGTATTTTGGTTCCGACGCCCGGTACAAGTCTTAAATATTATATATGTGATTTATGTAAAGTTTGGTGACATTTGGATGTCGTTTGAGATGTTTTGGACCTTGAGTTCCAAGTTAAGAAGTTTTGAAAACTAAAGGTATGAAAATCATGAGTTTGAGGCTTGATTTGATGAAAACGAAGTGATATTGGCGATATGATCGCACGAACAAGTCCATAATGTGTTTTTGAGGTTGTGTACATGTTTGGTTTGGAGCCGGGGGGCTCGGGTAAAGATTTGATAGGCCGTTGGTTAAATTTCTGAATTTTGAACTGCTGGTTTTTTTCACCCAGCTGTTGGCTTCGCAAATGCGAAGCATTCTTCGCAATTGCGAAGGTGACAGATCAAGGCAGGGTTCGCAAATGCGAACCCTTGATCGCAAATGCGAAGGGCGTCCAGGAAGGCTTGAGTTCGCAATTGCGAACATAACCTCGCAAATGCGAGGCCTTCATTGTTAAGCCATGCTTCGCAAATACGAAGCCTTCTTCGCAAATGCGAAAGTCGCTGGAGGCCAGCCTTGTTCGCAAATGCGAACATTATGTCGCAAATGCGAACCTCCCAGTATGCATTGGCTTCGCAAATGCGAACAAAAGTTCGCAAATGCGAACTTCCCATCCTTAGCTTATTTTTCAAACTCCAGAAATTGGTCGGGGTTCGCAATTGCGAACCCATGTTCGCAAATGCGAACACAGAGACCTGAAAAACACGAATTTCAGTCATTTCTTCACATTTTACAAAAACAAAACACTCATTTGCGATTCTTCAAGGATTTCTTCTTCATCAAAACGATTGTAAGTCACTTTTTACTTAATTCTTTCAATTCCTAACATCATTAAACATGTTTTTCATAAGAAATCAATGATTTTCATGGTAGAATTCTTGTTTTTGTTAGAAAATAGGGTTTTTCATAAATTGGGGAATTTGACCTCGAATTGAGGTCCGATTTTGAAACAAATCATATATATGAACTCGTGGGGGAATGGGTAACCGGATTTTGGTCCTAACCCCGAATTCTGACCATGTGGGCCCGGGGTTGAAATTCACTATTCATGGCAGAATGTTGTAAAAGTGGTATTTGGTCTTAAGAATTAGTTTGTTGAGTAGAATTGATGATATTAAATCAATTGTGTATAGATACGATTGGATTGGAGTCAAATTCGAAAGGAAAGGGCATTGCTACGGATTAAATCATTCGTAAACTTTCGAGGTAAGTGTTTGTTCTATCCTAGTTTGTAGGAATATGAATTTAGTTATGAATAAATTGTTGAATAAGAGTTATTGGTGTTATACGGTAATGAAGGTAAATTGTTGAAACTATTATAAATTATTGGTTTAAAAACCGGTAATTATAAATATTGTTGATATAGAGATTATTGGCTAAATGCCGGTAATATATATATAATTATGAAATGTGATCGTGTGGTACGCCGACCACTTATATAATAAGAAATGGGATCGTGTGGTACGCCGGCCACGAATTGATTTAAATCTTGGCATTGGCCATAGTTGCCGGTAGCCTATTGATATATTTGGGAGCGGGTGGTACGCCTACCACAAGATATAATTATTGATATATTTGGGAGCGGGTGGTACGCCTACCACAAGATATAATTTTTGATATATTTGGGAGCGGGTGGTACGCCTACCACAAGATATAATTTTTGATATATTTGGGAGCGGGTGGTACGCCTACCACAAGATATAATTTTTGATATATTTGGGAGCGGGTGGTACGCCTACCACGAGATATAATTACTGATATATTGGGAGCGGGTGGTACGCCTACCACAAGAGATAATTATTGTGATAGTTGGGAGCGGGTGGTACGCCTACCACGAGACATGAAATGAAAGAGGAAATTGAGACATGAAAGTAAGATTATTTTGGACATCTTGAGTTATTGAATATTATTTCAGAGCAGAGTATTTCTTTATAAATGTATTGTATATATATATCTATATTGCAACTGTACAGGTTTATGTGGGTGACTGGCCTTAGCCTTGTCACTAGTTCGCGGGGATAGTCCAGGCACTTACCAGCACATGGGGTCGGTTGTGCTGATACTACACTCTGCGCTCTTTTTGCGCAGATACAGGTTACGGACAGCAGCGGCGGCAGTAGCGACTTGTGGATTTCCCGATTACTGAGACTACGAGGTAGCCTTGCAGGCGTCCGCAGGACCCGTTGTCTCTTTTATCTATGCTTTTCATTCTGTTATCTCATGTAATCGAGATAAACAGCTTGTATTTCTTTCAGACAATTATGTGTATTATTCTTAGAAGTTCGTGAGTATTGTGACACCGGTCTTGGGTAGTGTATCGTGTTTGGGTTTTCTTTATCATATTTGACTAAGTCTTCCGCTAAGTTTGATTATTCCGCTTTAATTTATATGTTTTGAATTATAAATTGGTTATTAATGGAATTGTTATTAATATTTGGCTTGCCTAGCTTCTATTTAGTAGGCGCCATCATGACCCGATGGTGGGAAATCCGGGTCGTGACAAGTTGGTATCAGAGCACTAGGTTGCATAGGTCTCACAACTCACGAACAACCTTAGTAGAGTCTGAAGGATCGGTACGGAGACGTCTGTATTTATCCTCCAGAGGCTACAGAGTTAGGAAAATATTCTCTTTATTCTTTCCGGTCGTGCGACTTGATCTTTTGAATGTTAATTGAACTTCTACTCTGTTCTTCCGCAGATGGTAAGGACACGTGCATCCTCATCTACTGACCAGCAGCCCGAGATCCCAGCAGCGACAGCTCCTGCTAGGGGTAGAGGCCGAGGTCGAGGTCGTCCTAGAGGACAAGGTAGGGGCAGAGCTCAGCCCCGAGCAGCAGCACGAGTGGCAGAACCTCAGGTTCATATAGAGGAGGAAATTCCAGCCCCAGCAGCTCCAGTAGGCCCAGCTCAGGTCCCAGGAGGAGCTTTGTTTTCACCGGATCTTCAGGATGCTTTGGTCCGGATAGCAGGTTTTATGGATCATATCACCAGAGCAGGTTTATTACCGGTAGCACCAGCTACTTCTCAGGCTGGATGAGGTAATTAGACTCCTGCTACGCGCACTCCGGAGCCAGTAATTCCCCAGGCGCAAGATCCTGTGATTCAGCCAGTTGAGGCAGCTTGACCTATTATTGCGACTCTGTCTAATGATGGTGCAGCCATGTCTGCTGACGCGTTGTGGAGATTGGACAGGTTTACCAAGCTGTTCAGTACCACATTCAGTGGCACTCCTTCAGAGGATCCACATGATTTCCTATACAGTTGCCACGAAGTTCTCCGTACTATGGGTATTGTGGAGACTAATGGTGTGGATTTTGCTACTTTTCGGTTATATGGTTCCGCCAAGACTTGGTGGAGAGATTATTGTCTAACCAGGCCAGCGGGATCGTCATCTTTGACTTGGGAGCAGTTTGCAGAATTATTCTTGGAAAAGTTCCTTCCAGCAACTCAGCGGGAGGCTCTGCGCAGGCAATTTGAGCGTCTTCATCAGGGTTCTATGTCTGTCACACAGTACGAGACTAGGTTCGTGGACCCGGCTCGTCATGCTATTATCATACTTCCCACAGATAGGGAAAGGGTGAGAAGGTTTATTGATGGCTTGAATCAGCCAATTCGACTATAGATGGCTTTGGGGGCAGGAACTGAAATCACTTTTCAGGAGGCGGCTAATGCAGCCCGCCGGATCGAGATGGCTCTGTCACAGGGAGCAAGACATGGATCAGATAAGAGATCTCGTAATTCGGGTAGATTCAGTGGTACCTCGTCTGGAGATAGAGATTTTTATGATAGAGGCCATCCTCCTAGGCCTTATCAGTCAGCTCTTCAGGTTTCTCATGATGCTTCGGGTGATCGTAATTCTCAGCCACGCTACTCTGATCAGCAGCCTATCAGTGCACCACCGCTTCGCCATTTTCAGCAGCCGAGGGCTTGTTTTACGTGCGGTGATTTTAGGCACATTGCAAGGTATTGCCCTCGAGCTTCTGACAGATCTCACCAGCAGGGTTCTCGTGCCATGATTCAGGCCCCAGTTCCCTCACAGCCTGCCCAGCCGGCTAGAGGCGGAGGTAGAGGACATAGAGGTGGAGGTAGAGGTCATAGAGGTGGAGCTCGGACCGATAGAGGTAGAGACCAGCCAGCAGCTGATCGTCCTAGAGATACTGCTCAGGGGGTGGTGGGGCACAGCCCGGATGTTATGCACTTCCGCCGGACCGGAGGCTGAGTCTTCTGATGCCGTCATTACGGGTATTATTTTGGTTTGTGATAGAAAGGCATCAGGCATTATTTGACCATGGGTCTACGTATTCGTATGTGTCTTCCTATTTTGCACCGTACTTGGTTCAGCCTGGTGATCCACTGAGTGTTCCTGTTCATGTGTCTACACCAGTAGGCGATTCCATTGTGGTTGATCGAGCTCATCGGTCATGTATTATAGTAATTGAGGGTCTCGAGACCCGTGCTGATTTATTACTCCTAAATATGGTGGACTTCGATATTATACTAGGCATGGACTGGCTATCTCCGTATAAGCTATTTTAGATTGCCATGCCAAGACTGTGACTTTAGCCCTGTCGAATTCGCCTTGTATAGAGTGGAAAGGGATTTCAGGTCATACTAGCCGTAATGTTATTTCTTATGTTAAATCTCAGCGTATGGTTGGAAAGGGAGGCTTGGCTTATTTGGCCTATGTCCGTGATTCTAGTGCTGAGGTTCCTTCTATTGACTCGGTGCCTGTGGTTCGCGAATTTCCTGAAGTATTTCCTTCAGACTTGCCAGGTATGTCGCCCGATAGGGACATTGATTTTTGCATTGATTTGGCTCCAGGCACTCAGCCCATTTCCATTCCCCCATATCGTATGGCTCCGCCAGAGTTAAAAGAATTGAAGGAACAGTTGCAGGATTTACTTGAAAAGGGTTTCATTAGACCCAGTGTTTCGCCGTGGGGTGCACCTGTATTATTTGTAAAGAAGAAAGATGGTTCGATGAGAATGTGCATTGACTATCGACGGTTAAACAAGGTGACTATCAAAAATAAATATCCACTTCCGCGAATTGATGATTTATTTGACCAGCTTCAGGGTGCCAAGGTATTTTCAAAGATAGATTTGAGATATGGCTATCATCAGCTGAAGATTAGGGCATCTGATGTCCCTAAGACCGCGTTCCGCACTCGGTATGGACATTATGAATTTCTGGTCATGTCTTTTGGGTTGACAAATGCTCCAGCAGCTTTTATGGAATTAATGAATCGGGTGTTACGGCCTTATTTAGACTTGTTTGTAATAGTCTTCATTGATGACATATTAATATATTCCCGCGGTCAGGAGGAGCATGCGCAACATCTCAGAGTGGCCTTACAGACTCTGAGAGATAGCCAGCTATATGCAAAATTTTCAAAGTGTGAATTTTGGCTAAGTTCAGTTGCATTCCTGGGTCATATTGTGACGGCAGCAGGTATTCAGGTTGATCCGAAGAAAATTGAGGCAGTCAAGAGCTGGCCTAGACCGACATCAGCCACGGATATTCGGAGTTTCTTGGGGTTAGCGGGTTATTACCGCCGATTCGTAGAAGGATTTTCTTCTATTGCAACCCCACTGACCAGATTGACCCAGAAGGGTGTTCAATTTGAATGGTCCGATGAATGTGAGGCGAGCTTTCAAAAGCTCAAGACAACCTTGACCACAGCACCGGTATTGGTTTTACCCATAGGTACGGGACCTTATATTGTTTATTGTGATGCTTCCCGTATTGGGCTTGGTGCAGTGTTAATGCAGGATGGCAAGGTTATTGCCTATGCTTCGAGGCAGTTGAAGATTCATGAGAAGAACTATCCGGTGCATGATCTAGAATTGGCGGCGATTATTCACGCATTGAAGATCTTGGAGGCATTATTTGTATGGTGTAGCATGTGAAGTGTACACCGATCATAAAAGTCTTCAGTATTTGTTTAAGCAGAAAGAGTTGAATATGAGGCAGAGAAGATGGCTAGAGTTACTAAAAGACTATGATGTTACTATTTTATATCACCCAGGGTAAGGCCAATGTGGTGGCCGATGCATTGAGTAGAAAGTCTGCCAGCATGGGTAGTCTTGCATATATTCCGGTCAGTCAGAGACCATTGGCTCTAGACGTCCAGGCATTAGCCAACCGGTTCGTGAGATTGGATATTTCTGAGCCTAGCAGAGTGTTAGCCTGCACGGTCGCTCATTCTTCTTTATTAGAGCGTATCCGTGAGAGGCAATTTGATGATCCTCATTTGCGTGAGTTGAGAGATACAGTACAGCGGGGAGGTGCCACACAGGTAAATCTAGATGATGATGGGATATTGAAATTGCAGGGTCGAGTTTGTGTACCCAATGTCGAAGGGATTCGAGAGTTAATCTTAGCAGAGGCCCACAGTTCGCGGTATTCTATTCACCCGGGCGCCGCGAAGATGTACCAGGACTTACGTCAGCACTATTGGTGGCGCGGAATGAAGAAAGATATCGTTGCGTATGTTGCTCGGTGTCTAAATTGTCGGCAGGTGAAATATGAGCACCAGAGACCTGGTGGTGTATTCCAGAGGATTGAAATTCCCGAGTGGAAATGGGAGCGGATCACTATGGATTTCGTTATTGGACTTCCTTTGACTCGGAGGAAATTTGATGCTATTTGGGTCATTGTTGATAGGCTGACCAAGTCAGCACACTTTATTCCAGTATCTGTCTCCTACTCATCGGAGAGGTTAGCGGAGGTTTACATTAGGGAGATTGTTCGTCTCCGTGGAGTGCCAGTATCTATTATCTCTGATCGGGGTACGCAGTTTACCTCGCGGTTCTGGAGAGCGGTCCAGCAGGAGTTAGGCACCCAGGTTCAGTTGAGTACAGCATTTCATCCTCAGACGGATGGCCAGTCCGAGAGGACTATTCAGATTCTAGAGGACATGCTTCGAGCTTGTGTTATTGATTTCGGAGGCTCGTGGGACCAGTTTCTGCCATTAGCAGAGTTCGCCTACAATAACAGTTACCAATCTAGCATCCAGATGGCCCCGTATGAGGCGTTGTATGGTAGGTGATGTCGATCACCAGTTGGATGGTTTGAACCGGGAGAGGCTCGATTGTTGGGTACAGACTTAGTTCAGGAGGCCTTACATAAGGTCAAGACTATTTAGGAGAGATTGCGTTCAGCTCAGTCCAGGCAGAAGACTTATGCGGATCGTAAAGTTTGAGATGTGCATTTCATGATTGGTGAACGAGTATTGCTCCGAGTGTCGCCTATGAAGGGCGTGATGAGGTTCGGGAAGAAGGGCAAGCTCGGCCCTAGGTATATTGGTCCATTTGAGATTCTAGACAGAGTGGGAGGGGTGGCTTACAGATTAGCTTTGCCGCCTAGCTTATCAGCCGTGCATCCAGTTTTTCATGTATCTATGCTTCGGAGATACCACGGCGATCCCACACATGTGTTAGACTTCAGTACTGTCCAATTGGACAATGATCTATCTTACGAGGAGGAGCGGTACCCATCCTAGACCGGCAGGTTCGACAGTTGAGGTCGAAGAGTTATCCTTCTGTGCGTGTTCAGTGGAGAGGTCAGCCTCCTGAGGCATCGACCTGGGAGTCCGAGTCTGATATGCGGAGCCACTACCCACACTTGTTTCCTGACTCAGGCACTTCTTTCTTTTGTCCGTTCGAGGACGAACGGTTGTTTTAGAGGTGGAGCTTGTGACGACCCAAAGGGTCATCACTTATTTAATTAATCATTTCGAGCTTCTCTGAGGCCTTGAAAACCTCATTCTATGTTGCCTCGATTTACGTGCACGATCCGAGCATGTAGCCGGAAAGATTTTGTGATAGAATATATGAATTCTATGAGAAATTTGGATAAAAATGATATTAATATTGATATGGTTGACTTCGGTCAACATTTTTGGTAAACGGATCCGGACTCGAGATTTGATGGTCCCGAGAGGTCCGTAGGAAAATATGGGACTTGGACATGCGTCCGGAGTCGAATTCCGAGGCCTAGAGCCCAAGTTATGAATTTTTATGTGAAATTGTTTTTGATGTAATTATTAAAGGAAATAAATTAATTGACCTTGGTATCGGGCTCGTATTTTGGTTCCGACGCCGGTACAAGTCTTAAATATTATATATGTGATTTATGTAAAGTTTGGTGACATTTGGATGTCGTTTGAGATGTTTTGGACCTTGAGTTCCAAGTTAAGAAGTTTTGAAAACTAAAGGTATGAAAATCATGAGTTTGAGGCTTGATTTGATGAAAACGAAGTGATATTGGCGATATGATCGCACGAACAAGTCCATAATGTGTTTTTGAGGTTGTGTACATGTTTGGTTTGGAGCCGGGGGGCTCGGGTAAAGATTTGATAGGCCGTTGGTTAAATTTCTGAATTTTTGCACTGCTGGTTTTTCACCCAGCTGTTGGCTTCGCAAATGCGAAGCATTCTTCGCAATTGCGAAGGTGACAGATCAAGGCAGGGTTCGCAAATGCGAACCCTTGATCGCAAATGCGAAGGGCGTCCAGGAAGGCTTGAGTTCGCAATTGCGAACATAACCTCGCAAATGCGAGGCCTTCATTGTTAAGCCATGCTTCGCAAATACGAAGCCTTCTTCGCAAATGCGAAGGTCGCTGGAGGCCAGCCTTGTTCGCAAATGCGAACATTATGTCGCAAATGCGAACCTCCCAGTATGCATTGGCTTCGCAAATGCGAACAAAAGTTCGCAAATGCGAACTTCCCATCCTTAGCTTATTTTTCAAACTCCAGAAATTGGTCGGGGTTCGCAATTGCGAACCCATGTTCGCAAATGCGAACACAGAGACTGAAAAACACGAATTTCAGTCATTTCTTCACATTTTACAAAAACAAAACACTCATTTGCGATTCTTCAAGGATTTCTTCTTCATCAAAACGATTGTAAGTCACTTTTTACTTAATTCTTTCAATTCCTAACATCATTAAACATGTTTTTCATAAGAAATCAATGATTTTCATGGTAGAATTCTTGTTTTTGTTAGAAAATAGGGTTTTTCATAAATTGGGGAATTTGACCTCGAATTGAGGTCCGATTTTGAAACAAATCATATATATGAACTCGTGGGGGAATGGATAACCGTATTTTGGTCCTAACCCCGAATTCCGACCATGTGGGCCCGGGGTTGAAATTCACTATTCATGGCAGAATGTTGTAAAAGTGGTATTTGGTCTTAAGAATTAGTTTGTTGAGTAGAATTGATGATATTAAATCAATTGTGTATAGATACGATTGGATTGGAGTCAAATTCGAAAGGAAAGGGCATTGCTACGGATTAAATCATTCGTAAACTTTCGAGGTAAGTGTTTGTTCTATCCTAGTTAGTAGGAATATGAATTTAGTTATGAATAAATTGTTGAATAAGAGTTATTGGTGTTATACCGGTAATGAAGGTAAATTGTTGAAACTATTATAAATTATTGGTTTAAAAACCGGTAATTATAAATATTGTTGATATAGAGATTATTGGCTAAATGCCGGTAATATATATATAATTATGAAATGTGATCGTGTGGTACGCCGACCACTTATATAATAAGAAATGGGATCGTGTGGTACGCCGACCACGAATTGATTTAAATCTTGGCATTGGCCATAGTTGCCGGTAGCCTATTGATATATTTGGGAGCGGGTGGTACGCCTACCACAAGATATAATTATTGATATATTTGGGAGCGGGTGGTACGCCTACCACAAGATATAATTTTTGATATATTTGGGAGCGGGTGGTACGCCTACCACAAGATATAATTTTTGATATATTTGGGAGCGGGTGGTACGCCTACCACAAGATATAATTTTTGATATATTTGGGAGCGGGTGGTACGCCTACCACAAGATATAATTACTGATATATTGGGAGCGGGTGGTACGCCTACCACAAGAGATAATTACTGTGATAGTTGGGAGCGGGTGGTACGCCTACCACGAGACATGAAATGAAAGAGGAAATTGAGACATGAAAGTAAGATTATTTTGGACATCTTGAGTTATTGAATATTATTTCAGAGCAGAGTATTTCTTTATAAATGTATTGTATATATATATCTATATTGCAACTTGTACAGGTTTAGGTGGGTGACTGGCCTTAGCCTTGTCACTAGTTCGCTGGGATAGGCCAGGCACTTACCGGCACATGGGGTCGGTTGTGCTGATACTACACTCTGCGCTCTTTTTGCGCAGATACAGGTTACGGACAGCAGCAGCGGCAGTAGAGACTTGTGGATTTTCCGGTCACCGAGACTTCGAGGTAGTCTTGCAGGCGTCCACAGGACCCGTTGTCTCCTCTATCTTTACTTTTCAGTCTGTTATCTCATGTATTCGAGATAAACAGTTTATATTTCTTTCAGACGGTTATGTGTATTATTCTTAGAAGTTCGTGAGTATCGTGACACCGTCTTGGGTAGTGTATCATGTTTGGGTTTTCGGTATTGTATCTAGTAAAATTTTCTAAGTCTTCCGCTAAATTTATTTATTCTGCTGTAATTGCATGATTCTATTTAAGGTTATTAATGGAGAGGTAATTAATATTTGGCTTGCCTAGCTTCTATTTAGTAGGCGCCATCATGACCCCGATGGCGGGAAATCCGGGTCGTGACAAGTTGGTATCAGAGCACTAGGTTGCCTAGGTCTCACAACTCACGAACAACCTTAGTAGAGTCTGAAGGATCGGTACGGAGACGTCTGTATTTATCCTCCAGAGGCTACAGAGTTAGGAAAATATTCTCTTTATTCTTTCCGGTCGTGCGACTTGATCTTTTGAATGTTAATTGAACTTCTACTCTGTTCTTCCGCAGATGGTAAGGACACGTGCATCCTCATCTACCGACCAGCAGCCCGAGATCCCAGCAGCGACAGCTCCTGCTAGGGGTAGAGGCCGAGGTCGAGGTCGTCCTAGAGGACAAGGTAGGGGCAGAGCTCAGCCCCGAGCAGCAGCACGAGTGGCAGAACCTCAGGTTAAGACTTATTTATTTAATCCATATATATTTGACTTATATATTTAATCAAAATATATTAGCCCATAATATTTATTTGGACCAATAAATTCCAAATTATTTTATAAATTTTATTTTAATAAAATTCATATGTCTACAAATGTCCCCTGCTTCGAGATTTGTTAAAGTATAGATTTTAACAATTAGACTTGAAGTATTTAATGAAGACAACGCATCCTTTGTTTTACTTTCCATGTAACTTCTTAAGTCTATATGACTACATTTGAGTACGTGGATGTGTTGTAATTGTCAAATACTTATTTGACTTAGACTTCCACAGTAAAAGCTAAAAGTTTGCTGATGTAACCCAAGCATCCTAGATGCTGTAAAATGCAAAGCTTTAACGCTTCGGTAGAAATCCAATTCCTATGGGATATCCTTTTTCTACTTGACATAGAACTCATATAATTCCACATATTCCCATGCGTCATGAAGCACCGTATATGATTCTAATTAAGCTAGGATACCCAATTCCTTTTGGATTATAAGACTTACTGCTCCCACATCGACAAGCCACTTAATTTGTTGCCTGGAGAAATCTATAAATTGCCACATTCTGATGTGTTTAGAGCCTAAATCAGCTATCGACATCTTCAAGTTGCTCTTGACTTCGTTTCTTTAACGATCAGAAAGTGCTAGCACTTGAGGTAATTTCTTTTCTCTTCTTCTGAGTTTTTTTTGGTTTTTTTTTTTTTAGGTCAACTGAGAAAGATATGTTCTTGTTCAATAACATTATCCATGCATGAAAAGACAATCACGAAGTGTGAGGGGATGAGTATTCATCTTTGTCTGATTATCGAGGAAATTACTTTAAATGTGGCCCGACTATCGGAGAGGCAAATTTAAGGTGCAAAGAAACTTATATGTCTACCTTAAGATTGAAAAGTTATAGTTTTTTTTAACGACAAACCCACGAATAAGCCAATTTAAGGTGCAAAGGGACTTATATATCCACCTTAAGATTGCTTGAAGACGATATCGACTTCAACACTTGGAAAACTTTGAAGATTTGGCAAAATTGAATACTTCAACTTTGAGACTTAGATGGCCTAAATATTTCAACTTGAAGACCGGCGAATTTGAAGACTTCAACTTGTAGACTAACGGACTTGAAGATTTCAATTTTGAGACTTGGAGGGCCTGAATATTTCAACTTGAAGATCGGCGAATTTGAAGACTTCAACTTATAGACCGGCGGACTTGAAGACTTCAACTTTGAGACTTGGAGGGCCTAAATATTTCAGCTTGACGATCGGCGAATTTGAAGACTTCAACTTGTAGACCAACGGGCTTGAAGACTTCAACTTTGAGACTTGGAGGGCTTAAATATTTTATCTTGAAGATCAACGGATTTGAAGACTTGAAGACCAACGGACTTGAAGACTTCAACTTTGAGACTTGGAGGGCCTAAATATTTCAGCTTGACGATCGGCGAATTTGAAGACTTCAACTTGTAGACGGACGGGCTTGAAGACTACGGGCTTGAAGACTTTAACTTTGAGACTTGGAGGGCCTAAATATTTCAACTTGAAGATCAACGGATTTGAAGACTTCAACTTGAAGATTTCAACGGATTTGAAGACTTCAACTTGAAGATTTCAACTTTGAGACTTGGAGGGCCTAAATATTTCAACTTGAAGATCGGGGAATTTGAAGACTTCAACTTATAGACCGACAGACTTGAAGACCTCAACTTTGAGACTTGGAGGTCCTAAATATTTTAACTTGACGATCGGCGAATTTGAAGACTTCAACTTGTAGACCGACGGACTTGAAGTGTCACGACCCAAATCCACTACGGGTCATGATGGCGCCGGACACTACTGTCGGGCTAGCCAAATTAAATTACCAATTAATTCCTCTTTGATACTTTTTTGAAAATCTAAGGTTTTTCTCTTCCGTTTCACATAAATAAAGATTATTCCTTGAATTCAAACTTAAATAATAATAAATAGTACAAAGATTTACTGAAACCCTCCCAGAAACCTGGTGTCACAAGTGTATGAGCAACTACTGATAAAGACATAAAGTACAACACATACAATGGACATAAAAGAAATATAGTTACTAGAAAGGGACTTTAAAGAGCTACGGGCCACCTTGCATATTGCAACTCACCTAGTCCCGGAATCGTCTATGTTGCTGCGCCCAGTAGGCCGCTAATGTAACATATACCTATGCAACAAAAATGCATATAAGTGTAGTATGAGTATGTAATCAACATGTACTCAGTGAGTATCCTGCCTAATCCTGAAGGAGTAGAGACGAGATGGTCAACTTTGACACTTTCTAATGGTCCAATAATAATTCATCCTTAATATATATATACTAATCAGTGGATTTATTTCATAAATATGATTTCAGTTCAAATAGGAAGAAACAAATAAACAATTAATTCCATTATAGTAAATTTTCAAGAATTCTTTTTTAAAATAAGATCCAAATATTTCTAAGCCATAGAGAGGGAATAATAACTTAATCAAGTTTCAAGCAATAATATAAGCATGCGTAAATCATACCGTGGCGACGGCCTGATCCAACAAAAATAAATGTGTACTTGCCGGGGGTCGATGGCGCACCTATAGATGCATCTATTAATCTATCGAGGCGTTTGGCCCATTCCAAAATAAACACATACACAGACAGACAGACAGACAGTCAGTCAAGAAGTCAACATGGAGCAATTATCCAAGAAAGGCCAATTCCCTTTAACAATTTGAGAATATGAAGTTTAAGTCTTTTCTAGAAATCCAGTTATTAATTTAATGTGATTTAAGCAAGTCACGCCATCAATGGGTTCACAATTAATCCAAATATAACATATTTTTGGGTCCTAGACTACCCGGACAATAGCATAATAGCAGCTACGCACGGACTCTCGTCACCTCATGCGTACGTAGCCCCCACAAATAGGATCACATAACCAATACTCATCTATGGGGTAATTTTCCCTTCACAAGATTAGAAATAAGACTCACCTCGCTCCAAGGCTCATAATGGACATTCTACATTCTTCCAAAGACTTGAACCAGCGTAAAATGCTCCAAAACCAGCCAATGATTATACAAATCCATTAATATATGTTCAATTAAACTTTACAACCCAATTTGTAATAATTCTTAATCCCGAACGAAAAATTAACTAAAATGCCCTCGGGCTCACGCGCCCAAAACCCAAAACATTTCGAAGATAAAGGTTACCCGTAACTTTAAGAACTCAAATATATAATTTTTTCCTAATTCCATACTCAAAATCGTGGCTAAAATCCAAGATTATAATTTTCTAAGTTTCCAACTAAAACCCCAATTTTTCTTCAATTTTCCAAGTCTATATCCATGGATAAACCTTGTGTATACTCAAAACTAGTAGAAATCACTTACCTCATGCTTGGTGATGAAAATGGCACTCCAAAGTTGCTCCAAAAACGGCTCCCATGAAAGAAATGAAGTGAAAATGAGCCAAATTTCGATTTTGTAAAGAAATCTCTCTGCCTCAAGCAATTTCCGTTTTTGCGAAAAAACTTTCGCTTTTACGGTTTCGCTTATGCGGTTTCGCTTCTACGGTCATGACAGCAACCAGCACTTTCTCGATACAGAAATGAGCATAACTTTCTCATACGATGTCCAAATGCGTCGATTCTTTTTGTTATGGCTCCGAAATTACGATACGGATCTAATGGTTCAATAAAAATTTAATTTGGAGCTCATTTTATTAATATGGTACCCCTTTATGTCTAAAAAAATGGCATATGAAACATCAATTAAGAGTGCGATTACCACCCGAAACACACTCGAGGCCCCCGGGACCCCGACCAATCACACCTACCAGTGTCAAAACATATTACGGACTTGATCGAGGCCTCAAATCACATCAACAACACTAAAGTCATAAATCAACCTCCAATCCAAACTTTATGAACTTTAGAACTTCCAACTTCTACATTTGATGCTTAAACCTATCAAAACACGTCCGATTGACCTCAAATTTTTCACACAAGTCATATTTGACATTTGAACCTAATCCAAATTTTGGAATTGGATTCCAACCCCGATATCAAAAATTTAACCTCCTGTCAAACTTCCCAAAACCCATCAAATTTCTATCTTTAGCCAAATGGCTTCAAAATGACCTGCGGGCCTCCGAATTTACTTTCGATCGCGCTCCCAACTCTAGAATTACCATACGGAGCTATTCCCAGTCTCGGAATCCCAAATGGACATCGATAACACTAAAATTCACTCCAAGTCAAACTTAAGAAATTCCTTCTAAAATGCTAACTTCCACAATAGGCGCCAAAATGCTCCCGGGTTATCCAAAATCCAATCCAGGCATACTCCCAAGTCTGAAATCATCATACGAACCTACTGGAACCTTCAGATCCCGATTCTAAGGTCGTTTACTCAAAATTCCAATCCTATTTAATTCTTTCAACTTTAAGCTTCCGAAATGAGAATTCTCTTCCCAAATCAACTCTGAACTTTCCAAAATTAAATTCTGACCATGCGTACAAGTCATAATACCTTAAATGAAGCTGTTCATGGCCTTCGAATGCTGAATGGGGTGCTAGTACTCAAAACGCCGGTCGGGTCATTACATGAAGACTTCAGCTTTGAGACTTGGAGGGCCTGAATATTTCAACTTGAAGATCAACGAATTTGAAGATTTTAACTTGAAGACCGAAGAACTTGAAGACTTCAACTTTAAGACTTGGAGGGACTAAATACTCCAACTTGAAGATCAACAGATTTGAAGACTTCAACTTGAAGATCAACTGACATGAAGACTTCAACTTGAAGACCGATGAACTTGAAGACTTCAATGCAAATACTTGACATCCTCCTAAAATCGGCCCATCGAAGATATCAAATTACCATGGAGTGTTGCCCCCTTTAAATCATATGAGGTCAAGGTTCAACATGAGGATGACATTTCAGCTTGATCTTGCGTTCCTTCATAATTCATTCGAACAACAATTGGGGCAATATGTATCTTTTGAACTTGTGCAACTGAACTTAGAATGAAACTCTAAGCTGCCTACGTACCCCGGTGAAGAGGATAAAGTCATACCGTAGTTCAGAAAAGTTGATTTTTTTTATTCTTTTATATTTGTTTTATGTATCTTTCGAGATTTTCAACCTAGCAGACTCTTTTTTTTGTCCTAACTTTTTCCTAGGCTGCCTCTTTCGAGATTTTCAACCTCGTGGACTCTTTTTTTTAGGGGCCATACACAGTTTAGACTCATGCAAGCCAGGAGTATAGCAACATGCAGTTTAGGCTCGTGTGTCATGGAGCATTATGACTTGCAACTTTATGGATAATACTTCTTCAAAAACTTGTCGTTGATAGGGCCGATTCTCATACAATCTGCATCAACCAGCTTGTAAGCCCCACTTGAATAAGCTTCTTGTATGACATATGGCCCATCCCATTTTGAAATGAACTTCCATACAGGTTTATGGGAAGTAATTATGGGTCTCCGTACGGCAAGGACTTGATAATGGGTCTCCGTATGTCAGTCGATCTTCAAGTTGAAGACTTTAACTTGAAGATCGACTGAAAGGATCTCGGACGAACTCTTTTATTGAAGGCGCGAGACAATCGAGCTTGATAACATTCAAGGCTCTCTTTAGCTTCCAATCTTTTTTCATCAAGAGCTTCCAACTCTGCTAACCGAAGTCAAGCATTTTCTTTATCAGTGATCCCTTCTTGAATAGCCAGTCGTAATGAAGGTATTTGATGCTCAAGTGGCAAGACAGCTTCAACCCCATAAACGAGTGAATAAGGAGTCGCCTGTGTTGGCGTGCGGTGAGTTGTCCTATATGCCCATAGAGCTTCTTCCATACGGTTATTCCAATATCTTTTGGATTTGAGACAACTTTTTTTAACAAGTTGCATAGAGTCTTGTTGAATGCCTCGGCTAGGCCATTGGCGGCAGCATTGTACATCGAAGAGTTATGTTGCTTGAAGCCAAAGAGCTCACAAATCTTGTTCATCAACCTATTGTTGAACGGCTTGCCATTATCTATTATTACGGGGAATACCAAAATGATAGATGATGTTTACTTAGATGAAACTTGCAACATTTTCTCCTTAAGAGCAACAAATTCAGCCCATTTTGAGAAGTAGTCAGTCGCAGCCAAGATGTATAGGTGGCCACAAGAGGACTTTGGTAGTGGTCGAGCAACATCCAATCCTCAAGCGTCAAATGGCCAGGATACAACAGTCGGGTGCAATACTTCAGGAGGTTGATGAATAAAATTCGCATGGAATTGACAAGCCTTGCATCTTCGATCTTATTCCAAGCAATCTTTTACCATCGTTGGTATAATATCCCATATTTTTTATATGGAAGTGGAGCTTTGGTCCAGACTGGTGTGACCCACATACCCTAGAATGCGCTTCTTGCAAAGCTTGCAGTGCTTCATCTTCCCCTAAGCATCGCAAGAGTACTCCCTCGAATGTTCTTCTATATAGGGTGTCTTTGTAGTAAAGGAAGCGAGGTGCACGACGACGGATTTAAGTCATTCTCCTCGAATATTCTAGAAGTACCCCATAGCATAAGTAGTCGATGATGGGTTGTTGCCATTCTTCTTTCTCAACTTCAGAAACAACAACAAGATGCTTGAGTTCATTTTATTCACCTTCAACCTCATTTGGCGACGGTACTATCCATTTTTGGTAGATGGTAAGTTGCGCTTGGTCAGGCAGGGCTAATGATGAAGCTAGAGCAGCTAAAGCATCAGCCTTCTTATTTTCTTTCCTTGGCATATGTTGAATAGTCACATCACCGAGTCATCCCATCAACTTTTTAGCGTAATCATGATATGGGCGTAGTTCAGGCTTCTTAACCTTGTAACTACCCAAAAGCTTATTGACCACTAACTGGGAGTCACCGAAGACTTGCAATTGCAATTGTTTCATATCAACGGCCATTCCAAGCCCAAGAATTAAGGCTTGATACTCAGCAACATTGTTGGAACAGAGTTGTGTCAAGGTGAAGGAGTAAGGAAAGACTTCTCTTTGGGGGGGTGATAAATACTACGCCAGCTCCGGCTCTCCCACGATGTGCAGCACCATCAAAGTACATCTTCCATGGAGGTTGAACTTTAACGACCATTGCATCTTCATCAGGTAGTTCATCAGTTAGCTCCCAGTCATCAGGTATCAGATGATCCACCAAGAAGTCTGCCAATGCTTGTCCCTTTATAGCCTTTTGAGGGATGTACAAAATCTCGAATTGTGGAAATTGGAGGTACCATCTCGCTAGTCGATCATTAAGAACAGGTTTGGACATCACGAAATTAATGGGATTTGCTTTAGAAACAAGACAGACAATATGAGCTTGAAAGTAGTGCTTCAACTTTTGAATTGAGAAGACTAGCGCCAAATACAACTTTTCAATTGGTAAATAGTTCAACTCGTCAGGTGTCATCATCCTACTCAAGTAGTAAAGAGAGTCTTTTCACCTCACTATTTTCTTGGGACAATAATGCTCCAACTGACCTTTCCTACGCCGCAATGTATAATATCAATGGATTTCCAGGTATATGGGCTGCTAAAACTGGAGGCTTCATCAAGTAGGATTTAATGCTCTCAAAAGAATTATTGCATGCTTGGTCCCATTTGAAATGGACACCTTTATTCATAAGGTGACTGAATGGTTGACACCTCCCAGCTAGGTTCGAGATGAATCTTCTAAGGTACGCTAACTTTCCTTGCAGACTTTTAAATTCATGGATATCTCGAGGCTTAGGCATTTTCAAAATGGCATGCACTTTGGCTTGATCAAATTTCGATCCTTCGGTGTTGGACAATAAAACCAAGGAACTTTCCAGAAGTAACTCCAAAGGCACATTTCAATGGATTCATCCTAAGTTGGTACATCTGAAGCAATTCAAATACCATCCTCAAGTCCTTCAAGTGGTTGCCCTTCTCTCATGATTTCACCTCCAAGTCGTCAACATAGCATTCGACATTTTTGTGGAGAAGATCGTCAAAAATATTCTACATAGCCCTTTGGTAAGTAGCACCAACATTCTTCAAGCCAAAAGGCATTAGCTTGTAGCAATAAATACCATAGGTGGTGCGGAATGCACTAAGCTCTTCATATTTTGGTGCCATATGAATTTGGTTATAGCCCGACGACCGTCATGAAAGACATTACCTCGTAACCAGTAGTAGCATCGATCATCAACTCTGGAATAGGAAGCGGGAATTCATCTTTGGGACATGCATTATTGAGGTCCCTGAAGTCAATGCATATTCGAATCTGGCCATTCTTCTTTCTTACAGGGACAATACTTGAAACCTATGTTGGGTATTAATTTCTCGAATAAATCCAACTTCAATGAGTTTGTTAAATTCAGTTTCAATCAGGGGAACCAAGTCCGGCCTAAAGCTCATTTGAGCTTGTTTAACAGGACGAGCAGCATTTTTTACTACAAGGTGATGGACTTCTACTTTCGGGTCCAAGCCAGGCATCTCTTTGTAACTCCAAGCAAATACATCCCTGAAATCTTTGAGTAACTCAATATAAGTGCTCTCTTCATGAGCTTCAAGTAAAGCACTTAGATAGGTAGGTCTTGGTTCTTCATCGGCGCCATGGTTAACTTCTTTTAAGGTATCAAATGTCATCTTCACTCCTTCTTCAAGTTCAGGTGGAGCATCTTTTACCTCTTCATTTTCTTGAGGGTCCTATCATTGAAGAATATGTGATAACACGGCGAATTATCATCCAATTTCGCATTATCTTCCATCAAAGATGGAATGCCATTCTCGAATTGCATAGTAATATGATACGAAGAACCCACACTTTCTTCATCTTCATCACGTTCCTTAGTATAAACCACAGTATATGGATTTACCTTCAGTACTTATTTACATGAAACCACCAGTTTTGTATGTCGCCTCATTCTAGAAGGAACCAAACTTTGGAAATCCTTAGAGATCTCATGGATTTTGGGCAAAGCAGGTGTTCTTATGCTTTGAAAATTTCTACGGAACTTGTCCCCTTCTTTAGTGGACCCAATATTTCAAACACGGAGGTCCGCACAGATGATTTTCCAAGTTGATCAAAGACAGAAGGCTTGTTAGAAGCGGATAATTCATCTTCTACAGTGATATAGTTGATGCTCGCCCTTCTTATTGAGATGCGTACTAGTGACAGTTGCTTATATCCCAAACCTTCACGTGGTTGCCTCGTTGCAGCTTCTGATAGAAGATTCCCTAACTTTGACGACTCGTTGGGATTGTATCTAGCTTTTGCAAATAGTTTGTAAGCGTTAGGGTCAAAACCTTCTTCTGTTCGCTTTGTAAGGAGTGCCACATTCTATAATAGATTTTGGGCTACAAACCCTGCAAGCGGCATTGAGGACGACTTTACTGTCTCAATTCGTTTGATCGGAAGATTTAACTCTTTTGGCATATTGGTTTGGATATTATATGATTCGCCCTTATCTTTCTTCCTTTTAGGGACATATTGGAGCACGTGACTTACTTTCTTTCCATAGGGCACAATACCCCCTTTATGAGATTTATTCACGTTGGCAGGTACCTCCTTTGTAACGGCTTTGGCTTTACCAATAGTCACCTCAGCTCTTTTAGTTATGGGTTCATCATTCTTGGTTTTCATACCATTATCAGCTTTCAACTCCTTCACAATAAAGTTCTTCAAGTATAACTTTGCATCGGCGAAGTGTGACTCAACCTCGGTGAATGGCTCATTATCAGCAACTTGTCTTCTCGACTTTACCCTCGTAGTATTTTAAACATTGTTGGTAGGTACATGGAACAAATTTATTCTCATATATCCAAGGCCTCCCAAGTAAAACATTGTATGAAGTCTTTGCGTCGATCACATGCCGCCATGCACTTGATTGCATATCTTTAATAGTGATTCCCAACCTGATTGAGCCTATGGCTCCTTGCCCCCTTGGTTAAATCCTTGGATCATCACAAGACTTTCTGAGAGTTCGTTCATAGGAATACCAAGTTCTTTCACAATGTAGATTGGGAAATTGTTCATTGAGGATCCTCATCAACCAAAATTTGATTTGCCCTTTCATCGCACATATAGCCAATAGGTACAATGGGCGGTAATGAGGAGTATCACATAGCAAAAGATAGTCATTTTTGAATGTGACCTTTTCCTCACAAGCATTAACTTCTTAAGGAGTGGACTCGGTAGGCTTTTCCGAAGATGGTGCCAATGGTAGGTCATCACTATTTTCTTCCCCTTTGTCAGCGTGGCAACAAGAGGCATCAATGCCCTCATGGGAAATCTTCATGCGAAACCAACTTGGTAAAAACTCCTCCAAGGTCACTGCATTTCGTGGCTTTTGAGGATGGTGCATCTCCACTTTTGCTTTCTTCAAATGCCTAACTGGATTCTTTTTAATTGGTCTTTTTACCATCATCTTCCTTGTTGGTTGTTCCACTGATTCTTTTCGTGGGCTCCTTTTGTGGCGCGTACGACGAGTCACCAACGTCCAACCTTCATCATCATCAGGTTGGTTGACTTCTGCTTTGTCGTTCTCCAGTAATTCTTCATTTTCACTTTCTTTAAAACCAAATAGTTCATCCGAAGTGAATGCGCCAAAGGTGATAAAGACTTGGTTTGCACTTACTTTCTCATCTTCAAGCACGATCTTCTTTTCGCGATCCAAGCCCATGACTTTATCCTTGAAGACAAAGCACTTCTCCAGAGGGTGACTTACTGGTCGGTGATATTTTCAGTAATTTGGGTCATTTGTTTTCCCAGCTTTATTTGGCCGCTTCATCTCTGGAAGCTCAATGAGATAACTCAAGGAGTTCTTCAAAGATAGCAGGCACATCGAAATCTAGAAATGGGTACTCTTTCTCTTGCATTTCTTTTAAACTCAACTTTCCACTTGGCTTATCATCAAAAGAAATGGATTTCATACTCTCACCTTCATTGTGAACTTCATAGGTGATGTGTTGACATTCATAGCTTCTTTGCTTTTAGACTTGGGTACGAACTTGCCCCATTTCCTAACTTCTTGTTTGTCATTCCCTTTGCGAGGTTCATAGATGGGCAGCCTTTCATTTCCAGTGGAGGCCATGCTCAATTCCATGTCACGGGCACGAGTTGAAAGTTCTTCAAATGTACTAGGCTTGATCTCTTGCAAGATGTAGAGTAATCCCCAATGCATGCCTTTGATGCACATCTCTATGCCTGAAGTTTTACTAAGCCTATCTTTGCGGTTGAGGCTTGCATTCCTCCAACGATTGACAAAATTGATAACTAGTTCCCCTTTTTGTTGATGAGTATTTGTAAGTTCTATCATACTCACCGTGCGTCTTGTGCTATAAAAGTGATTGAGGAATTCTTGCTCTAGTTAATCCCATCCTTGAGATCCGTGTAGCAGTCAAACACATTTCCTTTTAGCGTGCGAATAAACTACTTGATGAGGTAATCTCCATAAGTCCCAGCATTGTTGCACGTCTCCAGGAAGTGTGCAACATGTTGCTTCGGGTTACCTTTACCATCAAACTGTTGAAACTTCGGAGGTTGATAGCCATCAAACATCTTCATCATATCGACCCTTGCAGTGTACGACTTTGCATATGTAAGGGAGGATTTTGCAGCAACTTCATATTTGTTCTTAATGGTTCCTTAGATGAACTCCTTCAGTTGATCGATTGGAATCATCCCTTCAGATGAGACATGGATAGCCTTAGTGGATGCTGCTTGTCTTGAGGGAGAGTCACTCTCTAGAACTTCTGGGAGCTTGTCGGGTGCATGGGTAGATTCTTCTTCCATCAAGATTACAACCCTATCTATTAGCTTGTCAATTCTAGCCTCTTGATTTTGCATGCATTTGGTCAAGCCATCGATTGCTTTCATCAAGTTTGCCAACTGCTCCTCAATAGATGAAGCGTTTGTCACCATAGCTTGCATAATTGTCGTGGATGATGGAGAGTATCATGGATTTTCACACATATTGATCCTTGATTGACTCACGCTATGTGGTGTAAGTGGGGAGGATCCATCACTTGAAGCATCATCATCTTCCTTCATAGCAGAGTGATTGGATCCGGAGAGGTCAAGCAGAGCAAGAGTTTTCTTGATCTTTTCAGCAACATCGCTTCCTCCTTTTGATGCGTTTGTGGAAGATCTTGCTCCTTTTGAGGATGAAGATACGAAAATAGGGGTTGACGCGGACGACACTTGGGGTGCTTGTTGTGAGCAGGTGATTTTTGCCTCACAAGAACTACTCCCAGAAAATTCAAAATAAATAATTTTTGTCGCTTGCAATTATTGTGGATTTTTGTTTTATTTTTCTTTCATTATTTGCATTTGTCTATGGATGTTTATTTGATTAAATTAATAAAAATACAAAATATGTTGTAATTGCATTTAGGATTTAGTTTTATAATTTTGAGTTAACTAGTACATTACTTATTTTTACAAAAAAAAATTAAAAAAAAAACAAAATTATATCTTTTGCATTTTTTAAAATGTTTAATGTCCAACTTATGTGATTGTATTTTAATTGATATTTAATTGCCCATGATAATTACTATCTAAAATTAGTTAGCATTTTTAGTTAATTTTTGATTTGTTATCATTAGGTTAGAATTTTGGTTTTATTAATTAGGAACTAAGGAAATGAAAATAAAGAGAAAAAATGGACTGGGCCATCCTAATTTAATCAAATCCAGGCCCAAATCATTTGCCTCGCCTGGTCCAATTAACCAAACCTCTCAGACGTCCAAAACGACTTCATTCCAAGGTCAGGGTATCTCAGTCGTCCAACTAATCAGGATCCAACGGTTCTAAATACACCCAATAACCCATCTCATAACCCTTACCCATTACCCGATTCAAACCGACCCCCTACTTACCCAAACGTCGTCGTTCTCATTAAGTTAGTTGATGTAGGACGTTGATCCTGTTTGATCAAACGGCCAGGATTAAAACACCACTTACTCTATAAGCCTAAAACTCCAACCCACCCACCCCCAGGCCAAACCCCACTCCATCATCTCTCTTAGAGACGCCTCTGAAACCTCCCCTGTAATGCCGCCACTGACCGCTAGCCGGAAATCGTCCACGGTGACAGTCAGCCACCAAACACCAGAATTGACCAAACTAATGGCTTGTTAGTCAAGCACTAATAAGACATGAGCTTATACATTAGTTTAATGCTAGTGGGGAATAATCCCTTATATCATGCCTTAATTTAAGGAATAAATAAGGAAAATTCTTCCTTAGTGGGATTTAGTTGAAAATAGGTAGATTTTCTAGGGTTGTTGATCGGATAAGTGAAACTTTTCAAAGGAGGAAAGGTATAGACCTATAAATACATAGAGTTGAGGATTAATTAAAGAGGAGATTTTCTTTGGAGAGAAAGTCTAGAGTGAGATAGAGGACTCTGAAAAATACTGAATAGAGATAGAGAAAGATTTGAAGGGCTAATAAAAAATCAAAGATAAAAAAAATAGCTGAAACTTGAGCACGGTTGATTTAAGTTTAAATTGGCTAAATCAGAAAATTTTCTTTCCGTGAATCATTTCCTTAACTGTTCGGACCTTGAAATAGTTTGAGCTTCATTCACATAGTTGAAATTTATGAGCTTGATGGTTTAAACCGTGAATCCGAAATTGGATCCTTGGTATTCTTGTTTGTATTTCATGGTTTTGAGTTGATTTGGCGTACTATTCCCTTGGATTTGAAGTGGTTACTGCTGTTTGTTACTATTGTTGGACCCCTGACTTCATTGCTTTTATTTTTCTTCACATTATCAGCTTTCGAGGTATTTACCCTTTGCTCTCTAAAATGTAAAGTCCAACCTATGTGGTGTTTTGAGGAAGAGGAAAATGAAGATTCATGTTGCAATATATATCTTCTTTGTTCACCATCTGTTTTATTTAAAGCATTATTTCATTCTCTGGATTTAACTGATTCAAACCATAAAAGGCCTAATAGATGTAACTAGAATGGTGTTAATGCTTGTTGATTCTCTCCTGCTTGAATTCCTCAGTTTTGCTGTAGTATTTTTAAAGAAGTTAGATGATTATGTATTTTCAATGTCTTAACAATTTTGCTTATTAGTTATTATATTAGAGTAAGTAAAGGTAAGGCATGAATTTGAGTGTTATTGTTTAGTGTTAACACCAGAAAGTGTTATTGTAGTTGAAGTGATATAGCACTTGGGGGCTCAAATGGTTGTTGTTGTTTAACAAGATCAGTATTGCCCTGTTGGATCACCTAAAAGAACATAAGAAAGGGCCTGATGTTTGTCTTCTCTGGAAATTCTTGGTTGAATTTGGGTCTGTTCTTGATTTATTTAATTGGCATGTAATAGAGCAATAATGTGTTAATATTGAAAGTGGTCTGACCATGAATCCTCAATCATTAACTGAAAATTTTTCCTTGGAAACGAATTGGTCAGTATTTGCCAATGTTAGGGATAGGTATCGTGAGAATTCGATCCAGGGGGCTCACGGTCTGTTAAGGCTGGTTAGCCTTTATTCAACTACTACTTGGGCCCAGCATGGAATGGCTTTAAGATTTCCATTTGGGGACAGTCGTCAAGTACGCAGACTATTGGTCTCCACGATAGGCCCAATTATTAACCATTAACTCTTCCTTTTATCTTAAACAAGCTGTTAGCCTGAACCAGGGTAGAATTCTTAACCCTTTGATATTCGTAGTTAACCTTTATTTAATTAATGGGGTTAACTATATTAGATAATAATTAATGTATGGCATTTCCAAATTTAGTTTGAGTACCCTTTAATTTAATTTGAGATGTGTCGTGCCAAAAAAAATTTGCATGGCCCTCATGTCATTCAGATTTGAATTGATTAATATTCGTAGCAAGCCTCTAGGGCCGTTTAAAAATATGATTGTGGTTTTGTATACGTTCGCGTAATATGACCATATTCCTAAAATTAATTTGGAGTTTGCGTTCGCACAACTTTGCTCGATCTGTTCTTAATAATAAAATGGGTTACGGGCTATTAATTACTTCTAGTTTGCATAGCTTGAAGGGTGCCCTCCACCATTAAATCACATTTGGCCCTTGTATTAATTTCTTATGGGATAGATACAAATGACTAATATTTCGTAGACTATTCTTTAGGGCCATCTTAAGATACTACTGTGATTGTGTATACGTTCACGTACAAAAATTATAGTTATAAAATAAAACCAGAGCATGCATTCGCGCAACTTTGGCCCAAATTTTCTTAACAATAATTAAGCTTTATTAATTGTGGACATGTTCACGTGACATGATTTTTAATGTGCTAAACAAGCGGGTATACATACGCGTAATACGTTTCAAGGTAATTTTCTTAATTAAAAGCGGTGAAAGAAGCAAAAGCACATAGGTTCTAAAATCGATAATTAAATAATTTTATAAGCCAAGTAGGATCAAAGCGACCATGCTAGAACCACAGAACTCGGGAGTGCCTAACACCTTCTCTCGGGTTAACAGAATTCCTTACACGAATTTCTGGTTCGCAGACTATATAATAGAGTCATTCTTTTTCTCGATTCGGGATTTAAACCGGTGACTTGGAATACCATAAATATTCCAAGTGGAGACTCTAATTTTTAATTAAATAATTCTATTTCGATTGTCACTTTAAGTTGAAAATAACTCCCTTTATTATATCCATTCCTGGGGTAGCTCTAGAAAAGGAGGTGTGACAGCTCTGGCGACTCTGCTGGGGACTCTGCTGCTAGAACTTTTGGTTCAAGGTTCAAGAATTCGAGCTTGTTTTATGATTTTACTTGACTTATTTATTATTGATATTATTGTATTTTTGTTAACTTTTGTGCTAAAATGCTATATGTTTACCTCTTTAATAATATTTGAGTTGTATATAAGTGTCTTCTTACGCCACCCTTCGGAGTCTTCTAATTTATGGGGCACACGTGCGCGTGGCCAACTTTATGTTAGAAGGCATACCAATTAGAACGAGGTTGGGTCAAGTAACTAGGGTGGGCTGACTTTTGTGCTCCCGGTATGTTTCCCCCGCTTTGGCTCGAGTTATCTGCTCGGGTAAGCCAAGTTTAGAACAATAAACTTAAGATTCTAAACCTAGAATAACAAAGCCTCATGCCGAATCCCTAGTAGGAACGTTTGTTCGCATCATGTAAATTTAACTTTGGAGACTCAACACAGGGGTTGGGTCTGTCTAGGACAGGTGTACCTGAAATATAAAGACCAATATGAGGCATCATACTTGCAACTTGTGCATTCATTTGTTTCGGATTTGCATGTTGACCGACTTATAAAAGAAATTTAGGAAAATAGCTGTAAGGATAAAGAGAGTTAATCTCCTATTTTTAAAAAAAAAAAAGTAGTGTCGAAACTATGCTCAAAAATTTTTTTTTTTTGAAAAAAAAAAAAAAAAAAAACAAGAATTTTTTGTTTTCAAAAATAGTTTATTTGTTTTCAAACAAAATGAAAAAAGTCATGTTTTCAAAAATAGATTGTTTTATTTGCCAATGAAATAAAACAATATATAGTCTTGTTTGCAAAATAATCTCATTTTATTTGAAAAAAAATGTCATTTGTTTTCAAAATAGTCTGTCTTATTAGGCAGAACTACGCTAGTTTGATTCTCACCGTATGTGAGATACGTAGGCAACCCATATCGGGTTCAACTATTTATAGGGCGTAAATAAATGTAGTCTGTTATGCTATAAATTAAGGTAATGCCATTCTTGTCAAAAATAGTCGAATGTCCCTAAAAGGGCGTCGGAAGGTGCTTTTGCGAGAACAACCGCCTTCAGTCATAATTCAAATTTTTTTGGTGAGCAAACGCAGCCTTTGAAACTTCTTGATCGAAGCGATGAAAGGCCATGTTAACAAAGCCGAATATTTTTACAATAGTGATTATTTTTATTCAAAATGAGTCTTTATTTTTCTAAAAAGTAATTTTTTATATAACAGTCACATATATAGATGAGTTTCTATTACGGCCTCAGATGTGGTGGTACGATTTGAGAAAAGACGGTCATGAATGGGACACTAAGTATCTAGGAGCTCTCACAGATATCATGAAAGTTAAACCACGTGATGATTTGATTGCGGCACTAGTAACCTTTTGGGACCATGTTCACAATGTCTTTCGCTTCTCTGATTTTGAGATTACTCCAACTTTGGAAGAAATAGCCGGGTATTCCGATTTTGACGAGAAATTGAGAAACCAGAATCTAATATTCCCAAAGGCTCCTTCTATTCACTGGTTCTTTGGTCTTCTAAATATCAGCAATCAAATGAGAAAGAGCAATATTGTCAACGGGTATTGTTCTTTCAACTTCTTATATTCGAGGTTCGGAAAGCCGGATGGATTTGAAATTTATGAAAAGGGCCTCACCAACAAGTAAAACAAGGACACTTGGCAGATTCACCATCGTTTTGCTTTCATCGTGGCTTTTCTAGGAATTATGGTATTCACAAACAAGGTGCGGACAATTGATATTCGCATAGCCTGAGTCGTGCAAGTCCTCACTACCAAAGATCATCACACTCTCGCCCTGATCATTCTCTTTGAAATTTATTGGGCATTGACTTTATGTATGTCAGGGGAAAATTCTTCGGATGGTGTAATATTTTGTTGCAAATGTGGTTGACTGAGCATCTCCGTCGTCATCCAAAGTTCATACAACATGGTCCAAGCGGGGATAATTTCATTAAAAGTTATGAAGAAAGGATAAAAGATTATAAATCTCCAGAAGGGGTGGAAGCCCGTGTAGCCCATCTAAGATCTTTGGTTGCATGTCAGATTGAGTGGACTTTGGGATGGCTCCCGGTAAAAAAAAATACACATGTCATCTTTAAAGTGTTATTTGTTGTTGTTGGGTTCGAAAAGTGTCCAGCCATATGCGTCACAGAGAGTATTAAGACAGCTAGGGAGGTACCAAGTGGTGCCTGACGACGAAGATTTGAGCATGCAAGTGATTGAGCTGCACCTTGAAGCCGAACTTCCGGAGGCTTTAATCCAGCAAATTTGGAATAGTTGTCGATACTTGAAAGAGGATACCCAAGTTCCAGATACTGCGAAAGGTAAAATAGATCTGAGTTATGCTAGGTGGTTTAAGAAGAGGTCTCGTGTAGATGATGAGCCAGAACGCGATCGCAAAAGGCCCATAAAAATGCCACATGTTCAAGCCTTTGATGATAAAATCCAAGAACGGTTGGCATGGGGTGAAAAAGAAGGGGGGTACAAAGAAACTATTCACACCTTAGAAGAAAGACTGAGGAATCTCAATTTTGAGAAAGGCTTAGAAGCACATGAGGCGGAACGAGAAAAGAAGATATTGATTTGCAAGAATAAAACTCTCTGTACTCAGTTCCAACAAATGAAGAAAGCTTCCGAAGCACAAATAAGAAGTTGGAAAGATTAGAAAATCATTACTAACCTAATGGAAAAGATGCAAGATTATGACTTCATATTAACAAAGACTGAAAATAAGTTAGAGAAAGCTAAAGAGAAAATTATACAGTTAAATGAGGAACTTAAATCTGGTAAGGAGCACCAAGTAATGATATTTGAAGAAAAAAGGGCTCGATTCGAGAAGGAAAAAGACCTTTGGAAACGTTTAGAAGCTCATCTCCATGCACAGTTGGAAGAAATGAAAAGAGAGCATCACCATGCAGATGTCGATAAAGAGAGGGCGCAAGCAAGGCTCGAAAAAGCTAGACTTCGAGCTCAGTTAGAGGCGGCTTTAGATCGTGAGGGTCATATAAGAGATATTTCCATCACTCGCCTACAACAGTTACAAAACCAGGACTAGAATCTCCAAGATTTCAGAGCACAAATTCATGATTTGGCTATTTACACTTCGCAAAGTTATATGAATTACCAAGGGATGAATTATGAAAGGTTTTTAGAGCATGTACCAACTTTTGCCCGTTATCTTGCAATGGAGTTGGAAATGATGTATCGTACACTAGGGGGTCAGCCGAAACAAGCCCAACACAGTGAGCAGATGTTCCAAGTGATTGAAAATTTGTGGAGGGTCTAGTTATAGTTGTTGGAATTTTTCATATAATTGTCTTGTTTTAAGTTAAGTCCATTTTTAAAAAATGTTGTCCAAATGTAATTTCAGTCCTGGTACTTTTTTGTTTGTTAATAATAATAACTGTTTTTACTAGAACAACGCTCGATCTGATTCATGCGGGGACATGATACGTAGGAAATCTATATAAGATTCGATCACCACTAAAATAAGAACGAATAAAGAAAGCAAAATAAGTCGGAATGACGCACACAATCGAAGCAAATGGCCTGATAGAAATGGTTAAACTGCCTAGGTGCATTGCATCTCAAACGTATGATTGCCTGTTTGATTAAACTCAGAAAAACTAACAAGTTTTTCCAAATTTTAGAAATTTCAAGCCGTTAGTTGTTAGAGCATACTGGCACCGTACCATTATCAAACAAGATTGAAAGGGCCTATACCAGAAAGCATGACTGGATCAGACAACAGTGTTGAGTCGGAAAAGATGGCAAATCAGTTGCTGAAGGAGGCAATGGAAAAAATTGAAAAATAAGGTTGGAAATGAATGAAATGCAGCTAGCTTTGGCTAGAGTTCAAAAGGGGCCCAAACCACCCATTACTCCTACTCTCCCACCAGGACACACGCCGGGATACCTTTCCCCTGGCCCCTCAACAAGATTCCTGAGCCATCACTACTATTAGGGAAGAGAGGCCTGTGATCCCCAAGCTCCACCACCCAATCAAAACCCACCTCCACCAAAGGTTCCCGTCTTTATGGTACCTTCCCCAACCCCATTGCACAGATCATCCAGTGAGCCGTTGTTTCAGGCCCATGATACACAATATTACCCCCCTGAACTCACATTCAAAGCACCCAAGCCACATACCTATAATCCCCACTTTGAGCTCCCGACGAAAATTAAAAAGCCGGCTAAAAGCCTAGAGCAAGACGAGGTGATGCATAAGTTTAAAAGCCTAGAATAGTCCTTCAAGAATATGCACGGGTTAGGTAACTAGGTCATCGTAGCCTACAAGGATCTATGCCCTTTCCCTGACGTCCAATTACCTGCAGGGTTCAAGATGCCCAAGTTCGATCTATACGAATGGCATAGAGATCCTATGGCTCATTTGTAGGGTATTTGCAGTAAGATGAGGGGAGCAGGAGGCAAAGACGAGCTGCTAATAGCTTACTTTGGCCAAAGTTTGAGTGGGTTGGCATTGGAGTGGTATACAAGACAACACCGGAGTAGGTGGTACACCTGGGATGATCTAACACAAACTTTCGCCAGACACTTCCAATACAACATTAAGATAGTCCCAGACTGTCTCACACTACTAAAGCTTGAGAAGAAACCCGGGGAAAGATTTCGGGAATTTGGGTTCCGATAGAGAGAACAGGCAGCCATAGTTGATCCTCCAATGAGAGGGGGGAAATGGTAGATTACTTTCTACAAACTCTAGAGCCAATTTACTTCGGTCACTTGGTGACGTCAGTTGGAAAATACTTCAACAAAGTGGTGAAGATGGGAGGTATGATAGAAGAGGGACTAAAGTCCAATAAGATCCTGAGTTACTCTTCAATTAAGGCAACAAATCAGGCCATTCAGAGGGACACGAGAGGTGCGCTTGGAAAGAAAACGAAGGAAGAAGTTACCGCATTTGAGGCAAGCAGTTGTCCAGATCCAGCAAACCTTACCACAATCAACCCAGCCCCCGCCATCCAAATTATCCATATACCTCATACAGCCCGCATCAACATTACTACCCACCACAAGAACCATATTTCTCCGTCCATCAAGCCCAAGCATACACCCAGCCTCTGGTTCGCCCACAATGGTGCGTGTTGGCTCCCCAAAACACATATCCACCTCCACAAAATACATACCCACCTCCACAAAACTCCTATCCGCCGCCAAGGGCCTATAGGAACCCTGCACAAACAGGTTTTAGGGGAAATCCGGTTTCCAGAAATGAAAGACTACAAAGGCAAAAAAGCTTCACTGAGTTGGGAGAAACCTATACTGCCTTGTTCCACAAGTTAAGGTAGTTAGGTTTATTAAGTCCTATCGAGCCCATATTGCCAAATCCCCTACCCAAAATATGGACCATTCTATGAGCTGTGAGTATTGTTTAGGAATGTTGAGGCATGATACCGAGAAATGTTGGAGACCGAAACATGCAATACAGGATCTTATGATACCAACAAGATCGAGGTCCAAACACCAGAAACACCTAACATTAACTAAAACCCATTGCCAGCACACCACGAAGCCCACATGATCGAGCTTGTGCACGAAGGGAGAGAGCCAAAGTAACCATCACAGACAATGATGATGATTCGTGCCATTCCGAAAGAAAAATCAATCGGTGAGGAAGAAAGGGTACAGGCTAAAGGGGAAGATGTCAAGCCAGTAGTGATATTAGGGAAGAATCCATCTATCATTATAAAGAAACTAGAATCGGCCAAATTGGTAATATCGAGAGCATCCTCTGCACCCATAGTTGTTGTGAAAGGAGTCTACAGGAAACCAGTCATTATAAAGCCAGAGATAGCAAGGTCGTTCCTTAGAAGTATGAAAAGGCAATGGTGATGTACAAGGGAAAGCAGGTGGATGAGGATAGTTGGGAGGCAAAGGGACTAACTCGATCGGGACGTTTTTTGCTCCCATGGAGTTGAGAAGGTCCAATCCAGAAGTGACAAAGAAACCCATGTAAGAAGAGGAGGCGGAGGAATTCCTAAAAAAATGAAAATGCAGGATTACTCCATTATAGAACAATTGAAGAAAACACCGGCCCAGATCTCGTTGTTATCACTATTGATCCATTCGGACGAGCATTGTCGGGCTTTGATGAAGATACTAAATGAAGCTCATGTGCCCAATGAAATTTCAGTGAACCACCTTGAAACAATTGCCAACAAAATTTTTGAGGTAAATTGGGTGACGTTCTCTGACAACGATCTACCAGTGGAGGGAATAGAGGATAATAAAGCTATCTACTTGACTGTCAAATGCGAAGATTTGGTGGTTACTCGGGCGTTGGTGGATAACAAGTCAAGTGCCAATATTTTCCCATTATCCACACCGAACCAGTTGAAGATTGATCATGATAGAATCCACAAGAACAGTGTTTGCGTCCGAGGATTTGACGGAAGTGGGACAGACATCGTGGGGGATATCATACTCGAGTTGACCATTGGCCCGGTTGAGTTTACTATGGAGTTCCAGGTATTGGATGTCGTGGTATCTTACAACCTTCTATTAGGGTGACCGTGGATCCATGCAGCCAAAACAATTCTATCCACATTGCATCAGATGGTCAAGTTTGAATGGGACAGAAAAGATGTCGTGCTATATGGGGAAGACGTTGAGTGCACTATGGGAGGTGCTATTGTGCCATTCATAGAAACTAACGATGACAAAGGTCCCTGGGTTTACTAGATTTTTGACGCAATCTCAGTAAACAAGATTCTCGAGGGTAAAAGCATTCCACATCCCAGGATAGCTTCCGCAACCGTCATGATAGTTTCAGAGATGCTGAGTAATGGGTTCGTGCCATGGAAAGGTCTAGGGGCGAGCTTCAGGGTATTGTTCAACATGTCTCATTACCCAAGAATTTAGAGACGTTTGGATTGGGATTCAAACCAACCGTGGCAGATGTATAGTGAGCTTGGAAAATGAAGACGAGAGTTTGGGTTCTTCCGAAACTGGTTACGCGTCTCTCTAGATCCTTTGTTAGAGCAGGTGTCAAAAGGTCATCAGTCCCAAAACATTGATTGGGTCAAATGGAGATCTGGGTTAGAGTTTTGAAAGTTTGTTTGCCGATGTCAACATGGTAGAAGGTGGAAAGGCTTCCAGTAGAGCAGATATACAGTTTGTGGGGCCCAGGTCCAATATCAGCAATTGGACGGTTACTCCTCTTCCTACCCAGAGGGAGTCTTGGTAGTAGGCTCTGGATTTTTCTTTCTTTATTTTCTGGATTATCCCAGAGTTGTAATCCAATTCTTGTTTTTCTTTGCAAAAGTGTGAAACTCTGTTATCCCGTATTTTAATAAAGAGTGAAAGTTTCCTTTCTTATATTTTGTTTTAATTTTGTTTTCTTCTTTTTTCTTTCTGAACAGACAAACAGTTCTCTTCTTACTGGTTCTAATGACATGGCATGCACAACGGATCTTTAACCTAGTCTAAAATATCAATCTGATTCCGAATTAATTATATAAGAGATAGATTATGATGATGAATTAGAATATGATAAAGATGAGTCCTTTGAAGTTATAAGTAAAGAATTAAGCCAGTTCGAAGAGAAACCTAAGTCCAATTTGAACGACACTGAAGCCGTCAATTTAGGGGACGTCGACAACGTCAGAGAAACGAAGATAAGCATTCACATTGAATCAAACATAAGGGATGAACTAGTTAAAACACTCATAGAATTCAAAGATGTTTTTGCATGGTCGTATGACGACATGCCGGGTTTAAGCACCAGTTTAGTGGTTCACGAATTGCCTACTGAACCGGTATGTCCTCCCGTCAAGCAAAAATTAAGAAAGTTTAAAATAGATATGAGCGTGAAGATTAAAGAGGAAATAATCAAGCGGTTGCAAGCAAGGTTATTTGCGTCACCATATATCCTGATTGGTTGGCTAATGTGGTGCTAGTGCTAAAAAAAGACGGAAAGATTCGGGTATATGTCGATTACCGCAATCTGAATAGGGCAAGCCCAAAAGATAACTTTCCATTACCCAACATCTATATTTTGATTGAAAATTGTGCTGGGCATGAGATCAGGTCTTTTGTGGACTGTTATGTTGGGTATCATTAGATCTTGATGGATGAAGAGGTATGTGGAAAAGATGGCTTTCATCACACCATGGGGAGCTTATTGCTACCGGGTAATGTCATTTGGCTTAAAGAACGCTGGAGCAATGTACATGAGAGCAATGACTATTGTGTTTCATGACATGATACACAAAGAGATTGAGGTGTACGTAGATGATGTGATCATAAAATCCAAATGTCAGGAAGACCACGTAGCAGACCTAAGGAAGTTTTTTCAAAAACTTCGGAAGTATGACAGTAAGCTCAACCTGGCCAAATGTGCATTTGGTGTTCCATTGGGAAAGATGTTGGGATTCATCATCAGCCGGCATTGAGTTGAACTCGTCAAAAATCAAATCCATCCAAGAATTGCCAGCACCGAAGAACAAGACTGAAGTAATGAGTCTTCTGGGAAGGTTGAACTACATCAGCCGATTTATTTCTCAGCTCACATCGACGTGTGAACCTATTTTTAGGCTATTGAAGAAGGACGCTGCAGTCAAATGGACCGAAGAATGCCAAGATGCATTTGATAAGATAAAGGGGTATTTGTCGAACCCACCTGTGTTGGTTCCACCTGAACTCGGAAGACCTCTGATTCTTTATCTAACAGTCTTGGAAAACTTGTTTGTCTGTGTGTTGGGGCAGCATGACATCACCGGCAGGAAGGAACGGGCCATCTATTATCTTAGTAAGAAGTTGACAGTTTATAAAGTTAAGTACACTCATCTTGAGAAGACGTGTTGTACCCTAACTTGGGTAGCACAAAAGCTGAAGCATTATCTGTCTTCTTACATTACTTATCTCATTTCGCGCTTGTATCCATTGAAGTATATTTTCCAGAAACCTATGCCCATAGGGAGGTTAGCAAAATGGCAAATATTACTTACAGAGTTCGACATCGTCTATGTGATGAGAACATCTATGAACGCCCAAGTGTTAGCCGATCACTTGGCTGAGAATCCTATTGATGATAAATACGAACCTTTAAGGACGTATTTTCCTAATGAAGAAGTACTGCATATTGATGAGTTTGAATTGACCAAGGAACCAGGATGGAAACTTTTCTTTGACGGAGCTGCAAATGCAAAAGGAGTTTGAATAGGAGCAGTACTTATTTTTGAAACATGACATCATTATACTGTTACGGCTCAACTACGCTTCTATTGTACCAACAATATGGCTGAGTATGAAGCATGCATTTTGGGGTTACGGTTAGCTGTGGACATGGATATCCAGGACATCTTGGTCTTGGAAGACTCGGACCTTCTAGTACATCTGGTTCAAGGTGAATGGGAAACACGGGATTTGAAGCTTATACCATATCATCAATGTTTGCATGATGTGAGTAAGCGATTCCGGTCAGTGGAATTTAGACATATACCAAGAGTGCATAATGAGGTTGTCGATGCTTTGGCTACTCTTGCATAAATGTTACATCACCCAGACAAGATTTATATTGACCCGTTACATATTCAGGTTCATGATCAACATGCTTATTACAATATGATAGAGTAAAAATGGATGGTAAGCCATGGTTTTATGATGTCAAAGAATACCTCAGGGGATATACCAAGAGCAGGCAACTGGAGATCAAAAGAGAGCCATTTGTCGAGTGGAAAATGGATTTTTCCTCAGTGGAGGAGTGATGTACAAAAGAATGCCAGATTTGGGTTTGCTGAGATGTATAGATGTCGGTCAAGCCACAATAGTAATGATAGAGGTACATGCTGGAATATATGGACCCCATATGAGTGGATATGTATTGGCTAAGAAGATCCTTCGAGCAGGATATTATTGGATCACTATGGAGCGTGATTGCATCAGTTTCGTCCGAAAGTGACATTAATGTCAAATACTCGGAGATTTGATTCATTCTCCGCCGACAGAATTGCATACAATGTCAGCACCATGGCCATTTGTCGCCTGGGGCATAGATGTCATTGGACCCATTGAGCTAGCAGCTTCCAATGGTCATAGGTTCATTCTAGTAGCCATTGACTATTTCACCAAATGGGTTGAAGCTAAAGCTTTCAAGTCGGTGACCAAGAAGGCAGTGGTCGTTTTGTGCATTCCCATATCATCTGTAGATTTGGGATCCCAAAAGTGATCATTACAGATAACGGTGCCAATCTTAACAGTAGTTCGATGAAAGAAGTATGTCAACAGTTTAAGATTACACACTGTAACTCCATATTGTATCGTCCTAAGGACAATGGAGCAGTTGAGGCAGCCAACAAAAATATAAAGAAGATATTGAGGAAGATGGTAGAAGGATCCAGGCAATGGTATGAAAAGTTACCATTTGCATTGTTGGGTTATCGCACTACTGTTCGTACTTCAGTAGGTGCAACTCCTTATTTGTTGGTATACAAAACTGAAGCAGTGGTACCAGTAGAGGTCAAAATTCAGTCCCTTCGGATAGTCGCTGAGGCTGAAATTAAGGATGATGAGTGGGTCAAAACTCGATTGGAGCAACTAAGTTTGATTTATGAGAAAAGATTGGCGACAGTGTGTCATGGCCAATTATAACAAAAGAGGATGGCAAGAGCATATAATAAAAAGGTGCGACCCAGGAAGTTTGAAGTGGGATAGCAGGTGATGAAACGAATTTTGCCATATCAGGCCAAAGCAAAAGGCAAGTTCACCCCGAACTGGCAAGGGCCGTATATTGTGCTAGAGTGTTATCCAACAGCATTTTATGTCTAACAGACGTCGAAGGAAGATGCATCGACATGGCTATCAATTCTGATGCGGTCAAGTGATATTACGTGTAATTTCTTTAATTATAACTTTAGTTCATTTGATTGTTTGTACTTGGTGTTTATCGGATAATGAAATGACGGAGGCAATTCTTCCTTCCATCCAAACACTTTTATCCTTTGCTTTCCCCCTTTGAGCCTTAATTATTCTTTCGTACCCTCTCTTGGAATCATTAATGAAAACGAAAAATGAAAAAAAAAAGAAAAAAAATGATAACAAAAACAAAGGAATCACGTGAACTACATTCGACCTGATTCCTCAAAGATGATACATATGCGCCTCACGGCTCGGTCATAATGTAACAAAAGTCAAAAATTACCCCAAGCAAGAGAACTGGGGCAGAAGTTATGTTTTTTGAATTTTGAAAAGCATTTTGATTCCAAGATTTGTAATGTTTTACCCGTCAAAGTCATTTTGAAATTTTATATCCTTTTCTTTTTAAGCCCCAAGAGGTGCGAAGAGAGGCAAATGAAAGCCGAAAATAACACGCTGGTCCCTGACTGAATAAGGATCATGAGCTAAAAGAATTTATAGTCATAAAAATTCCCAGCAGAGAGAATCTTATCGGCCACACTCCAATCCCCATCTGAGAAAATAAAATGAGAGAGTCTTATCAGTGAAAACCTTCACATTCACCATAAGGCATCGGGAGCTGAGAGAAATGAGAGTCTTATTAGTAAAAACCCCTCGAAGGGAACTATGAGGCGACAAGGTAAGATTGGCGGAAAGGGTCCTCATTTTTGCGAAGAGTTGGGCACATGTTTATCCCCAGCAAGTGAAGACATCAGAAAGATTGATCGACACAAATAGACTGAGATTAATCTGGAATGCATGACATGATCGTTGGAATTGGTTATACCATCCCAGATAAGTTTCTTTCTTTTATCTTTCCCATCATTTGTTCAGAAAATTTTTCACTTTTTCTATCTTTTCACTTCTTTGTTTTAAAGAACTTTTTCCAGAAATTTGTTTTGAAAGATCTTTCAGAGCTTACTACCAGTTGCCCAAAATGATACAAAGCAAAATGTGAAGAGAACAGGCCAGCGATAAGGCAAAAAGACAAAAAGATGTTTGTTGCAAAGACGAATAATATTGGTATAAAATAGCAAGGAAAGTACGGAGAAGAACCGGAAAAACAGCATGTT
Source organism: Nicotiana noctiflora (assembly GCA_032618575.1). NCBI lineage: Eukaryota > Viridiplantae > Streptophyta > Magnoliopsida > Solanales > Solanaceae > Nicotiana > Nicotiana noctiflora. Next base: position 83,324 of record JASVEL010013330.1, on the reverse strand, counting down.
GAGGAAATTGTGGGCCAAGTGCCAAGAGGGCCCCCAGCATAATTCTGACAATTCATCGACCAAGTTTCAAGGTGGTCAGACAACACAGAGTGAGAAAGGAAGAGAGGAAAATTCATCTTCAACAAAATAACCCACATCAAGTTTTTAAGTACAGAACAGGGAAAGGATAAATGGAAAAACCATCCCAGCAGAAATGTCAAACGGCATCATCCCCAACAAGTTTTGGGAATGCAGAACAGGAAAAAGGGAAGGGAACAATCATCCCCCAGCAGGGGTGGCACGACCACTCACTACGTTTAAACTAACAAAATTTTCTTTGATTTGAAATAGGAAAATAAAATGTTGATGATGGCCGAAAGACACGCCATAACAAAGATTGCCAGAACTGGGGCAGAAAATTTTTTGCCACAATTGAAAATTTTCTTGGAGAAACGAGGAAGCAAATTTAAGTCATTCTTTACCAATTAGGCGCCCACCTGTATAACAAGAGGAATACATTTCATGTCTTTATCATTTAGGCACCCACCTGTATAACAAGAGGAATACATTTCATGTCTTTACCATTTAGGCGCCCACCTGTATAACAAGAGGAATAAATTTCATGTCTTTACATATTAGGCGCGCACCTATATAACAAGAGGAATAAATTTCATGTCTTTACATATTAGGCGCCCACTTGTATAATAAGAGGAATACATTTCATGTCTTAACCATTTAGGAGCCCACTTGTATAACAAGAGGAATAAATTTCATGTCTTTACATATTAGGCGCGCACCTATATAACAAGAGGAATAAATTTCATGTCTTTACATATTAGGCGTCCACCTGTATAACAAGAGGAATACATTTCATGTCTTAACCATTTAGGCGCCCACCTATATAACAAGAGGAATACATTTCATGTCTTTACCATTTAGGCGTCTACCTGTATAACAAGAGGAATACATTTCATGTATTTACCATTTAGGCGCCCACCTGTATAACAAGAGGAATAAATTTCATGTCTTTACATATTAGGCGCTTACCTGTACAACAAGAGGAATACATTTCATGTCTTTACGTATTAGGCGCCCACCTGTATAACAAGAGGAATACATTTCATATCTTTATCATTTAGGCGTCCACCTGTATAACAAGGGAATACATTTCAAGTTTTAGTAATTAGGCACCCACCTATAAAACAAGGGAATACATTTCATGTCTTTGCATTTAGGCGCCCACTTGTATAACAAGAGGAATACATTTCATGTTTTAACATTTAGGCGTCCACTTGTATAATGAGGGAATATGTTTAGTATTTGTATTTCAGGTCTTGAAATCCGTAACCCACCAGAAGGGAGAAGGTTACAACAGAAAAATCCCCAGCTTAATGAAGGAAGTCGCATCCTTAGTGGACAGAGCAAAGTGATGCAAACTGGTGTTCAGGAAAACAAGAGGCTAGTGTCATTGATAACTGTGATTTTTACATGATTTATACCCCTTATTGCCTGAGCTTTGTGCATAATTGATGTAAATTAGTCCTAAATTACTTACAAGTTGCACTTGTTGCAGGTTTGAGCGACTAGATGTTAAAGATCACAATCGGCTCAGGAAGGAGTGAAATCTGCAAAGCATCAAGAGATGAGCTAAAGTGTGAGGTAAAAGGCTTGTGCGGACCGCAACCTTTTGTCATACGGCCGCACGAGAAGATCCTAAAAATACCCAAGTCAAGGAACCTATGCGGTCCGCACTGTTTTGCCACGTGGACGCACAAGTAAGGATCAGAGAACCTGAAGTTTGGACACAATTCCACGCGGACCGCATCCATTTACACGCCATCCACAATGATGAAGAAACAGAGGCTCAAGTCAGGTATAATCCCATGCGGCTGCGCACCAAAATAGTGCAGTGCGCGTGGGTGAATGATCAGAGAGCCAACATTGAAGGACAATCAACAGTGTGGCCGCGCAACATTTCCACGCGGTTCGCGTGACTCAACATACACGGCCGCGTGGCATTTCTAGGTGGTTCGCGTCCAAGTTTCAGAAGCTCAACTACTGAAGACCTTTTACCCTATACGACCGCATGTCATTTTTATGCGGTCCGCGACAGACCCTCAGGGGCATTTTTGTCCAGTTTTTCCTGGGTAGTATAAATAGAATATTTTACCTTTTTAGGTTAAGTTCTTTTACACTGTACGGGCAGTTGAGCATAAGGCAACGTTTATTTGCCTATTTTGGGCTATTTTCCTTAGTTTTGAACGTGGATTCAAGTGTATTAAATTTGTATATCATTACTATGTCAATTTCTACTATAACTTCTTCTTTTTATGCTATTTCCATGTCTAGCTAAACCCATTAGCTAGGGTTGTGGCTCAAACCTAGTGTGGGTAATTAATGGGTGTTTTTGCTTAATGCTCAGATGATATTGGGTGTTTGATATTTGGGTTGATTGTATGTTTTCACTTAGATTTGGTGGTTGCAAACACTAAGTCTAGCTTAGTGGGTTTTGATTTTACTTGAGAAAAAGAGTCTATAACCTCTCAATCAACCCAACAAGGATTTGGGATGGACACATGAGAATGATAGTCCCAAGTAATGGGTTAAACCTCGAGACAGTAATTACCCTACTTGAACTATTAGTTACTTGGGTAAATTAGCCTACCCGATTGGTCTCGAGAGAGTCAATTGATCACTCTCTCTATCAAGAGGTGTGAGAGTGAGTGCTAAGTGCAACGGTTATCCATATATTCCATATTGGCATCTTTGCATTGAACTTCTATACCCGTTAATTAGTCAGCTAGGCAAGTGCTACGACCCTAGTATTTTCTCCTTATTGCATACAACTTAGAATTATAACTTAGCATAATCTATTTTATAATTGTAGTTAATATCTTTAGTTGATAATCAAAGAAAACCAAAAATGTTAGAACTCAAATTAGGAGCTACAACACTTTGTTAGTCTTCACAAATATTTGACTCCAATATCAAGCTCCCTAAGGAATTGACCCCGAAAAACAACTATCGGGTAAAAGTAGTTAGCGCCCCTCTTCCTTTGGGTTGAGTTTGCGACGATCACTTTTTGGCGTCGTTGCCGGGGAGCTTACGGTTCCAACTATTTGTGTAGCTAGTTTAGTGTTTAGTTTTTCTTTCCTTCTTTTTACTAACTTTATTAATGTTAATCCAACATGTACAAATGGCTTTAAACGAGAATATCCCTCTTGACAACGTGGTCGCGGGGTAGGAGGTTGATGATGTAGAACAAGAGGAACTCCAGGTACCACAAATACCAAGGAGAGGTAGAAACACAAATGCTAATCCTAATGATGCAATCCCAGACCCTCCTCCGCCTCCACCAAGATTTGCTCCAAGGGTTCTTCCCAACCATGTTTACGCAAGTGCAATAGTTCCTCCCTGAATCCATGCGAGGAACTTCCAAATTACAAATGTAATGTTGATGCTTCTTGAACAATGAGGGTATTTCACGGGTGCCTCCGATCAAAATGCATACAATCACTTGAAGGGATTCGTGGATACTTGTTGGGGAAGTAAGCAAACCAATGTTTCTGATGATGCTCTAAAGTTGAGGCTTTTCCCGTTCTCTCTTCGGGGTAAAGCGCTCGATTCGTTGGAGAGGTTACTGATCAATTCAATTACTACATGGGACTAATTGGCAGACAAATTCATTGTCAAGTTCTTCTCCCCGAGTCATATGGCGGCACACCGTGATGAGATTTTAGCCTTCAAATAAGAACCGATGGAGCCATTGCATGAAATATGGGAGAGGTTTAGAACCATTGTAAAGGAGTGTCCGAACAACGACATGAATGATGTTATGATCCAACAGACATGCTATAGAGGTATCAACATAACAAACCAATGCATTGTTAGCCAATTGGCGGGAGGAAATTTCATGAAGCTATTGTATAATGAAGCATGTGACGTACTTGATGAGATGGCCGATACTTCGTCGGCATGGCAAAGTCGGGCGAATGTTCCTCAAGGCGATCCAAATGATATACACTTGCATAAAGAGTTACATGACCACGGCCAAGCCATGGCCGAACTTACAACCACCATGGATCAATTAGCAAAAACACAATTGCAACAAGTGAAAAATCCAAGGCAAGTCAATGCAATGGAAGGGGTAAACATGATGAAGAGAAGGCAAAGGGGGCCACAACAATAAGGAGCTTGTGAAAATTATGATGATGGTAGTGGGTATTCAAATGAATGTTATGATGAGCAAGACGGGGATTGCCAATATCTGAATAATTTTCAAGGGAATAGAGAAAATCAAAGCAACCAACAATGGCGATCTCAAGGGAATTGGAATAATCAACAAGGTGGAGGCAATTGAAACAATAATAATCAACCCCAAGGCGGCAGAAATTGGAATGGGGGTAATCAAAGCAATTGGGGCAATCAAGGCAATAATAGTGGCAATTGGAGTGGAAATAACAATAATTGGAACAACAATTGGAACAATAACAATGGAGGCCAAGGTAAACGGGGCAAGGATTTCAAAGGCCCCCGATGTTTCTACATCCAAACAACCCACCACCTTGTCAACAACAAGGGCCAAGTTCGTTGGGCAATGAATTTGGAAACATCGAAGTGATGTTTGAACAAATGATGAAAAGGAATCAAGATTCGGATGCGTAATTAGCTTCACATAATACTTCTATCCGCAAATTGGAAGTACAACTTGGACAAATTTCACAATCCCTAAATACTCACCCAAAGGGTGCACTACCTAGTGACACGGTGGTGAATCCTAAGGGTGGTCCAAACAACCATTTAATGGCGGTGACAACAAGAAGTGGACGAGGCGGTGAAGTGAGTGCCTCAAGAATGAATCAGGCCATAGTGGAGGAAGATGAGTTGCCTAGTTTTGACAGGCCTACGAGGGTTGATGATGTTGTAGAGAGTAGTGCAGGAGATGAGGTGAGAATTGACATTCAAGAAATTGAAGAGGAGACTCAAGAGAACGTGAACCCATCTAGGGAACATGTTATAGATATGCCCGAGCCAGAAGTGGAAAAGGCTAACGCACCATTTCCTAGGCCTCCTCCGCCTTACCCTCAATGTTTGGCAAAACAAAAGAGTGATAACCGGTTTAAAAAATTCATTGACATAATGAAGAACTTGATCATAAATGTACACTTGGTGGACGTGCTAGAACAAATGCCCATGTATGCGAAATTCATGAAGGATTTGGTCACGAAGAAGAGATCGATGGAATGTGAAATGATCAAAATGACATATCAAGTGAGCGAGATAGTGCATTCCATGGCTCCAAAGCTTGAGGATCCCGGATCATTCACTATCCCATGCACTATTTGAAGCGCCAATTTTGCAAAAGCCCTATGTGATTTGGGGGCAAGCATCAATCTAATGCCATATTTAGTGTTCAAAATCTTGGGGATTGGGCAATCTCGCCCGACATCAATGCGGCTACAAATGGCAGATAGGTCTATGAAGCGACATTTGGGTATCATCGACGACGTGTTTGTTCGAGTTGACAAGTTCATTTTGCCGGCTGACTTCGAGATTATTGATTATGAGGTGGACTTTGAGGTCCCAATAATTCTTGGAAGGCCTTTCTTAGCAACTGGGAAAGCTTTGGTTGACGTCGAGGCAGGAGAGTTGACTTTTCGGGTTGGTGATGAAAAAGTAGTTTTCCATGTGTGCAAATCGATAAGGCAACCTAATAGTACCGAAGTTTGTTCGTTTGTCGACATTGTCACAGCGGTGATAGTAGATGACATAAGTGCAATGATCAATGTTGAAGACCCACTTGAAGCGGTGCTTTTTAACATGGTAGCTAATGATGATGCCGGAAGAATTGAATGTGTTAATGCTTTGCATGGTATGGGCTCGTACACTTATGAGCCGAGAAAGTTGTCATTGGACCTTTAGAATCGCAAGACCCCTCCAACAAAGCCATATATTAAGGAGTTGTCGGTGTTGGAGTTGAAACCACTTCCTTCTCACCTCAGGTAAGTACTTGGGTCACTGTCACAACCCTAGTTCACCAATCGTGAACATGTCGTGATGGCACCCAGTCCCCATGACTAGGTAAGCCTAACACGTTGCAGAATATACCAGTTTACAAATATTTAATAAGAATTAGAGGAAAATAAGATAAAAGGAATGTAATCCGTGCCGCTTGGCACATACACCCGTCAAATACACCATATAAAACACCACCAAGACCCGGAATCCCACGGGTAACACAGACTAAAAGAGAATGTACAACTGTGGCTCTATGTGTAAAGAGTATCTAACAACGAAATGAAGGAAAAACATCTACTAATACTATCAGAATAGAAGGAAGGCCCCCGGATCCGCGGACGTAGCGGATCATACCTCGAGGTCTCCCAAAGCGCTGTTGAATCACCTGGTATGAGCCTGTCCTGATGTACCTGGATCTGCATAACAAAAGTGTGCAGAAGAGTAGCATGAGTACACCACGACGGTACTCAGTAAGTGCCAAGCCTAACCTCGATGGAGTAGTGACGAGGAAGGTCAGGGCCCTACTGAGAGAAAATCAATTACAAAATGGTAATAATAATAATAAGCAGTTTAAATGATAATAATTCCGAAATAACAACAATAAAACGATTACTCCAACCGTCTACAATTAAGCTAACAACAAGTAACAAACTCAATTAACAAGTCCAGGAACTGTGGGAATTGAACCCACAGTCCCACTCTATAATCAACAGTCCAGGAGCTACGGGAATTTAACCCGCAGTCCCAATAACGGTATCTCTGGGTCTCCGGGAATCGAACCCGCAACCCAATGTCTCAATACCTCAGGATGTATCTCAATGATTTCAGGATCTCCGGGAATCGAACCCGCAGTCCGTATCTAAATAATATATCAATAAACTCCGGGTCTCCGGGAATCAAACCCGCAGCCCTTGGATCTCCGGGAATTGAACCCGCAGTCCACAAACAATAGCAATCCGGGTCTCTGGGAATCGAACCCACAGCCCTGGGATCTCCGAGAATTGAACCCGCAGTCCACAAACACAACAAATAAAGAAAACGCTCACAGAAAACATAATATGCTTAACTACAACTTCACCGAGGACTAGTGCCAACAATTATCAAGAAGTTCAAGTAGGACAATTAGGCAATTTGACAGATAAATCCTACCTAATCATGCTTCCCTAACGAATACCAGGTAAATGTCACAATTTAATAAATTAAGAACAGAAATATCACGAATTGGACAATTAGAGTAAAGTGAGTTACATCAACTAGCGCATGTACACGCCCGTCACCTCGCGTACAAGGCATTTAAACTATCACATAATATCCTAGGGGTAAAGGTTCCCCCACACGAGGTTAGACAAGCCACTTACCTCGACTCCGGTACAAAACCACTAAGAGACAACTCTCTTGCCGTGAATGTCGGCCTCCACAGGTGTAGTATCTGATAAAAATCAATAGAATCACATCAAAATAGGCCAATTGGGCATTACCCAATCAAAACAACTCAAAATACACCAAAACCCACAAGTTGCCAAAACCTGACTTTTGGTATGCTTATCAAAAAATCACGAAAATTATATATTCGGGTTCCTTATCTCAATACGAATCCGTGCATATAAAATTCATCGAAATGGGACTTCGTTTGCCCATTCAAATCAAAGGTTTTCTAAAATTTAGGTCTAGGACTCAAACCCAACTTTAATCTTCCATTTTCAGGGAAATAATCACGGATTTCATGATAAACCAACGAATTAAGGTCAAGAAACTTACCCTCGATGATTTCCCGATGATATCCCAGCATTTCCCATTCAATTTCCTCTCTTGGAGCTCAACAATGGCGGTATTTGTGTGTTAGGCCGCGACTGAAATGTTCTGGACTTAAAGTCACTGCCAGGCCAATTTAATCTACGCGATCGCAGCATTGGGATTGCGATCGCGATGCACAAAATCATGGGCGGCCTATTTTCCTCTACGCGATCGCGTACATAGCTTCGCGGTCGCGAAGCACAAAAATTCTCTGCATTTATTGCAGCAGAAACAGCAGTGCCTTTTTGGCACAAATTGGTCCGTTTGGACCCCCGAATTCATCCCGAGGCTCCCGGGACCCCAACGAAAACCACCAACATACTCCAAAACACGATACGAACTTATTCCAATCATAAAAACACGTCTAACAACATCAAAACCCATAATTCACATCGAATTCAAGCCTAAATTTCTTAAAACTTTCCGAATTGCACACTCGATCTAAAACCCGACCAAACGACGTCCGAATGACCTGAAAATTTGCGAACATATCCAAAATCACATAACAAAGCTACAGAATTTGTCGGAATTCCATTCCGACCCCCAGATCAAAATCTCACCTATCATTCGGATTCGCCAAAATTTCAAACTTCGGCATTTCAAGCCTAATTGAGCTACGGACCTCCAAAATACATTTCGAACGCGCTCCCAACCCCTAAATCTCCTAACGGAGCTAATGGAACCATCGGGTTTCCGTTTAGAGGTCGTCTTAACACTGTTCCGGCTACGGACCATTTTCTAACTTTAAAGCTCTCATTTAGGGACTAAGTGTCCCAAAATGCTCCAAATTTCAGAACCGGCAAACCACAATAGCATAAATGAACTTAGGGAAACAGTTAAATTAGGTATTGGGGCATAATTTTCCAAAACGACCGGCCGGGTTGTTACATCTTCCCACACTTAAAAGATTCGTTCGTCCTCAAACGAGCATAGAAAACATACCTGGAGTAGTGAAAAGATGAGGGTACTGGCTGCGCATATCCTGCTCGGTCTCCCAAGTCGCCTCCTCGACCGGCTGGCCCCGCCACTGAACCTTTACCGAAGCGATGTTCTTTGACCTTAGCTTCCTGACCTGCCTGTCTAGAATGGCTACTGGCTCCTCAACATAAGACGGATCCTTGTCTAGCTGAACATAAGTAAAATTCAACACATGCGATGGGTCACCATGGTATCTCCGGAGCATAGAGACATGAAATACGGGGTGAACTCCGGCTAGACTGGGAGGTAAGGCCAACTCATAAGCAACCTCCCCAACACGCCTCAAAATCTCAAAAGGGCCAATAAACCTAGGACTCAGCTTCCCTTTCTTTCCAAACCTCATAACATCCTTCATGGGCGAGACTCGAAGCAAAACCCGTTCACCAACCATAAAAGTCACATCGCGAACCTTCTTGTCCGCATAACTCTTCTATCTAGACTGGGTTGCACGAAGTCTGGGAGTGAAAGGCTGTGCTCAGCTCTACCCGAGTACCTAACTCCTGCTGTACGGCTCTCCAGAACCGTGAAGTGAACCGAGTGCCTCTATCCGAAATGATGGAAACTGGAATACCATGCAGCCGAACTATCTCCCTGATATAGATCTCCGCCAGTCGTTCCGATGAATAAGCAGTACTCACCGGTATGAAATGGGCGGACTTGGTCAGCCGATCCACAATAACCCAAATGGAATCAAACTTCCTAACCGTCCGTGGAAGTCCAGATACAAAGTCCATGGTAATGCGCTCCCATTTCCATTCGGGAATCTCAATTCGCTGCATCAATCCACCCGGACGCTGATGCTCATACTTCACCTGCTGGCAGTTGAGGCATCCGGAAACATAATCAACTATATCCCTCTTCATCCGCCTCCACCAGTAATGCTGTTTCAAGTCCTGATACATCTTCGCGGCACCCGGATGGATGGAATACCGCGAGCTATGGGCCTCTACTAGAATCAGCTCTCGAAGATCATCTACATTGGGCACACAGATACGCCCCTGCATCCTCATAACTCCATCCTCCCCGATGGTAACATCTCGAGCATCACCACACCGAACTCTATCCTGAAGTACGAGCAAATGAGGGTCGTCGAACTGATGCTCCCTGATGCGGTCAAATAGAGAAGACCGAGAAACCACACAAGCTAGAACCCGGCTGGGCTCCGAGATATCCAGTCTAACAAACTGCCTGGCTAAAGCCTGAACGTCCATCGCCATAGGCCTCTCCGAAGCTGGTAGATATGCCAAACTCCCCAAACTCTCTGCCCGACGACTCAAGGCATCGGCAACCACATTAGCCTTGCCCGGATGATAGAGAATAGTAATATCATAGTCCTTCGGTAGCTCCAACCATCTCCTCTGACGCATATTCAGGTCCTTCTGCTTAAGCAGGTGCTGTAAGCTCCGGTGATCAGTGTATATCTCACAAGGAACCCCATATAAGTAATGACGTCAAATCTTCAAGGCGTGAACAATGGCAGCTAGCTCCAAATCATGAACAGGATAGTTCTTCTCATGCACCTTCAGCTGTCTGGACGCGTAGGCAATCACCCTACCGTCCTGCATCAATACTGCGTCGAGTCCAACTCGTGAGGCATCACAATATACCTTATAGGACCCCGAGCCTGTAGGAAACATCAATATAGGGGCCGAAGTCAAAGTCGTCTTGATCTTCTGAAAGCTCGCCTCACACTCATCTGTCCACTGAAAAGGGCACCCTTTTGGGTCAACCTGGTCATAGGTGCTGCAATCGAAGAGACCCCTCTACGAAACGACGGTAATAGCCCGCCAAACCAAGGAAACTGCGAATCTCAGTAGCGGAGGAGGGTCTGGGCCAACTCTGCACGGCCTCCACTTTTCTCGGATCTACTCGAATACTATTACTCGACGCCACGTGGCCCGAAAATGCCACTGAACTCAACCGGAATTCACATTTAGAGAACTTGGCATATAGCTGCTTCTCCCTCAGAATCTGAAGCACTATCCTCAAATGATGCTCGTGCTCTTCCCGACTCTGGAATATACTAGAATATCATTAATGAAGACAATCACGAACGAGTCCAGATAACGCCTGAACACACTGTGCATCAAATGCATAAAGGCTGCTGGAGCATTAGTCAGCCCAAAAGACATCACGAGGAACTCATAGTGGCCATACCGAGTCCTGAAGGCGGTCTTCGTGATATTTGGCTCCCGAATCTTTAACTGATGATACCCAGAGCGCAAATCAATCTTAGAAAACACATGTGCGCCGTGAAGCTGGTCAAATAAATCATCAATGCGAAGCAAAGGATACCGTTTCTTCACTGTAACCTTGTTCAGCTGATGATAATCAATACACATACGCATAGAACCGTCCTTTTTCTTCACAAACAACATAGGAGCACCCCAAGGCGAAACACTGGGTCGAATGAAACCCTTACCCAATAATTCCTATAACTGATCATTCAACTCCTTCAACTCAGGAGGAGCCATACGGTACGGTGGAATAGAAATGGGCTGAGTGCCCGGCAACAAATCAATAGCAAAATCAATATCTCTGTCAAGCGGCATGCCCGGGAGATCAGCTGGAAATACATCAGCAAAGTCACGTACCACAGGAACGGAATCAATAGAGGGAGTGTCAATACTGACGTCCCGCACATAGGCTAGATAAGCAGCACACCCCTTCTCAACCATACGCTGAGCTTTGAGAAAAGAAATAACACGGCTAGGGGTGTGATCTAGAGTACCACTCCACTCAATACGTGGAATGCCTGGCATAGCCAGCATCACGGTATTGACGTGACAATCAAGAATAGCATAATGGGGCGACAACCAATCCATGCCTAGAATAATATCAAAATCGACCATCCCGAGCAACAATAGATCTGCTCTGGTCTCAAAATCACAAATGGTAACCAAACACGACCGATATACACGGTCCACGACCAAAGAATCACCCACCGGAGTGGAAACATAAATGGGGGCACTCAAAAACACGATCGATACACACGGTTCACAACCAGAGAATCTCCAACATATTAAAAAGTAGAACCAAGATTGAATAGAATCGATGCCTCTCTGTGACTAACCAAGATAATACCTGTGATAACAAAATCGTAGGCGACAGTTGTGGCGCAATCGGGAATAGCATAAAATCTGACCTGACCCCTCTCTCGAGGGTAGCCTCTAGCACCCTGATCCCCGCCCCAAGATGGCTGGGGGGTGGGGTAGCAGCTGGGGCTGGAACGATGGCCTGCTGACCCTGTGAACCAAGCTGAGGTTGCAAAGTCTGTGGAGGTGCTCCTCTCCTACGCCTAGAGCACTCCCTAACCAGATGGTGAGTATCCCCGCACTCAAAAAAAGCCCTGGGAGGATGCGGTGGCTGTGACTGACCGGCCTCACCCCCACTAGTCTGACCCCTGGAAGTACCCCGCGCAAAAGGTGCACTAGAAACTGGGGGAGCATAATAAGGCTCCTGAGGTGCTGGAAGAGCTGGAGTACTACCGGCTGCTGGCAATGCTAAATGAACTGGACGATCGGAATAACCCCTGCCAAAACGACCTGCTGCTGAAGTGTGGGCACCAGAGAAATGGCCCGACTCACGAGACCTCTTGGCCTCCCTCTCTCCCCGCTCTCTAGGGAGCATACTCTCGATCCTCCTGGCGATGCTCACCGCCTGTTGATAAGGTATATCCGTCTCCAAGATCGGCGGAATAAGGCCCTCAATAAATCTCAGCACTCTCTCCCGAACCGTGGCTACCAAAGCCGGTGCATGCCTGGCTAGACGGGTGAAACTGATAGCATACTCCGATACTAACATGGATCCATGTCGCAACCGCTCAAACTCCGAGCGCCAAGAATCCCTAAGGCTCTGTGGAACAAACTCCCTCAAAAACAGATCTGAAAACTGCGTCCAGGTCAATGAAGCAGACTCCTCCGGACTATCCAACTCGTACGTGCGCCACCAATCATAAGCGGCCCCACGAAACTGAAAAGCAGTGAAGGAAACCCCGCTGGTCTCCACAATCCCCATAGTACGAAAGAATACGATGACACTCCTCCAGAAAACCCAATGCATCATCTGTAGCCAAACCACTGAACACTGGAGGGTTATATTTCTTGAACCTCTCTAACCTACGTTGCTCATCCTCAGAGGCAGCTGGCCCACCTCCGGGCTGTACTGGTGCGGCAGGAGGCATAGTAATAATCTCTGAAACCTGCCCCTCGGGCACTCACTGCTCAGGTGTGCTAGCTGCGGGAGTCCGGGCCCTTCCCCTAGCCTGAGATGTAGCTGCAGCGAGAGGAAGCAACCCCGCCTGAGCTAGAGTAGTATACATGCTCATAAACTGGGACAACGTCTCCTAGGTAGTGCTAGAGCAGTGGTAGCTGTAGTCGGTGTACCAGGTGCCTGCGCTCCAACCTGGTCTACCTGTGGTACCTCAGCGGCAGCGCGTGCGGGTACTTGATCGTCGCGAGTAGCACGTGTCCTCACCATATGTGAGAGAATAGAAAGCAATAGTTTAGATTTGGTGCCAAAAATGTCGCACGACAAGGAATCCAAAAGAAATGAAGAGTTTCCTAAACAGTTACATAGCCCCTCGTAGATAAATATAGACGTGTCCGTATCGATCAGCGAAACTCTAAGTAACCGGTCTATGTCCCGTGACTCCTATGAACCTAGAGCTCTGATACCAACTTGTCAGGACCCTAGTTCACCAATCGTGAACATGTCATGATGGCACCTCGTCCCCATGACTAGGTAAGCCTAACACATTGTGGAATATACCAGTTTACAAATATTTAATAAGAATTAGCAGAAAATAAGATAAAAGGAATGTAATCTGTGCCGCTTGGCACATACACCCGTCAAATACACCATATAAAACATCACCAAGACCCGGAATCCCACGGGTAACACAGACTAAAAGAGAATGTACAACTGTGGCTCTATGTGTAAAGAGTATCTAACAACGAAATGAAGGAAAAACATCTACTAATACTATCAGAATAGAAGGAAGGCCCCTGGATCCGCGGACGTAGCAGATCATACCTCGAGGTCTCCCAAAGCGTTGTTGAATCACCTGGTATGATCCTGTCCTGATGTACCTGGATCTGCACAACAAAAGTGTGCAGAAGAATAGCATGAGTACACCACGACGGTACTCAGTAAGTGCCAAGCCTAACCTCGATGGAGTAGTGACGAGGAAGGTCAAAGCCGTACTGAGAGAAAAGCAATTACAAAATGGTAATAATAATAATAATAAGCAGTTTAAATGATAATAATTCCGAAATAACAACAATAAAATGATTACTCCAACCGTCTACAATTAAGCTAACAACAAGTAACAAACTCAATTAACAAGTCCAGGACCTGCGGGAATTGAACCCACAGTCCCACTCTATAATCAACAGTCCAGGAGCTACTGGAATTTAACCCGCAGTCCCAATAACGGTATCTCTGGGTCTCCGGGAATCGAACCCGCAGAGCCCATGTCTCAATACCTCAGGATGTATCTCAATGATCTCAGGATCTCCGGGAATCGAACCCGCAATCCGTATCTCAATAATATATCAATAAACTCCGGGTCTCCGGGAATCGAACCCGCAGCCCTTGGATCTCCGGGAATTGAACCCGCAGTCCACAAACAATAGCAAATCCGGGTCTCTGGGAATCGAACCCACAGCCCTGGGATCTCCGAGAATTGAACCCGCAGTCCACCAACACAACAAATAAAGAAAACGCACAGAGAAAACATAATATGCTTAACTACAACTTCACCGAGGACTAGTGCCAACAATTATCAAGAAGTTCAAGTAGGACAATTAGGCAATTTGACAGATAAGTCCTTCCTAATCATGCTTCCCTAACGAATACCAGGTAATATCACGAATTGGACAATTCAAGTAAAGTGAGTTACATCAACTAGCGAATGACACGCTCGTCACCTCGTATACAAGGCATTTAAACTATCACATAATATCCTAGGGGTAAAGGTTCCCCCACACGAGGTTAGACAAGCCACTTACCTCGACCCCGGTACAAAACCGCTAAGAGACAACTCTCTTGTCGCGAATGTCAGCCTCCACAGGTGTAGTATCTGATAAAAATCAATAGAATCACATCAAAATATGCCAATTGGGCATTACCCAATCAAAACAACTCAAAATACACCAAAACCCACAAGTTGCCAAAACCCGACTTTTGGTACGCTTATCGAAAAATCACGAAAATTATATATCCGGGTTCCTTATCTCAATACGAGTCCGTGCACATAAAATTTATCAAAATCGGACTTCGTTTGCCCATTCAAATCAAAGGTTTTCTAAAATTTAGGCCTAGGACTCAAACCCAACTTTAATCTTCCATTTTCAGGGAAATAATCACGGATTTCATGATAAACCAACGAATTAAGGTCAAGAAACTTACCCCCGATGATTTCCCGATGATATTCCAGCGGTTCCGCTTCAATTTCCTCTCTTGGAGCTCAACAATGGCGGTTTTTGTGTGTTAGGCCGCGACTGAAATGTTCTAGACTTAAAGTCACTGCCAGGCCAATTTACTCTACGCGATCGCAGCACTGAGATTGCGATCGTGATGCATAAAATCATGGGAGGCCTATTTTCCTCTACACGATCGCGTACATAGCTTCGCGATCGCGAAGCACAAAAATTCTCTACATTTATTGCAGCAGAAACAGTAGTGCCTTTTGGCACAAATTGGTCCGTTTGGACCCTTGAATTCATCCCGAGGCTCCCGGGACCCTAACGAAAACCACCAACATACTTCAGAACATGATACGAACTTATTCCAATCATAAAAACATGTCTAACAACATCAAAACCCATAATTCACATCGAATTCAAGCCTAAATTTCTTAAAACTTTCCGAATTGCACACTCGATCTAAAACCCGACCAAACGACGTGCGAATGACCTGAAAATTTGCGAACATATCCAAAATCACATAACAAAGCTACAGAATTTGTCATAATTCCATTTCGACCCCCGGATCAAAATCTCACCTATCGTTCGGATTCGCCAAAATTTCAAACTTCGGCATTTCAAGCCTAATTGAGCTACGGACCTCCAAAATACATTCCGAATGCGCTCCCAACCCCGAAATATCCTAACGGAGCTAATGTAACCATCAAATTTCCGTTCCGAGTTCGTCTTAACACTTTTCCGGCTACGGACCATTTTCTAACTTTAAAGCTCTCATTTAGGGACTAAGTGTCCCAAAATGCTCCAAATTTGAGAACCGGCTCTCCTGGCAAACCACAATAGCAGAAATGAACTTAGGGAAACAATTAAATTGGGGATTCGGGCATAATTTTCAAAAACGACCGGCCGGGTCGTTATAGTCACAATTTCACTTTGCCTGTTATTCTTTCGTCTTGCTTAACTAACTTGCAGGTGGATGCCACTTTCGCAGTTTTATAAAAGCACAAGCGGGCGATTGGATGGACCTTGGCGGATATTCGGGGCATAAGCCCCGCCTTTTGCATGCACAAGATCATTTTGGAGGATGATGCAAGGTCGTCACTTGAACACCAAAGAAGATTAAATGAAGCTATGCAAGAGATGGTCAAGAAGGAGGTTATAAAATGGTTGGATGCTGGTGTAGTCTACCCAATTTTGGATAGTTCATGGACCTCCCCGGTCCAATGTGTTCGAAAGAAGGGTGGTATCACGGTGGTCACAAATGCAAACAATGAGTTGATTCCGACCCACACGATCACGGGTTGGAGAGTGTGCATGGATTATAGAAAGCTCAACAAGGTCACTAGGAAGGATCATTTCCCTCTACCATTTTTGGAGAAAATGCTTGATCGTTTAGTGGGTCGGGCTTACTATTGCTTCCTTGATGGCTATTCGGGGTATAACCAAATTCTCATTGCCCCGGAGGACCAAGAAAAGACAACATTACTTGTCCATATGGCACTTTCGCTTTCTCAATGATGGTGTTCGGACTTTGTAATGCGCCGGCAACCTTCCAAAGATGCATTATGTCCATCTTCACCAACATGGTGGAGGACATTAGTGTTCATGGATGATTTCAGCATGCTAGGGGACTCCTTTGATGAATAAACTTGGATAGAGTGTTGAAGAGATGCGAGGAGACTAATCTTGTGCCAAATTAGGAGAAATGACACTTTATGGTGCAAGAAGGAATTGTTTTGGGGCATAAGATTTCAAAGAATGGCATTGAAGTTGACAAAACGAAGATAAAGGTTATCTCGAGGCTTCTCCCCCCCCCCCCCCCCGTCAAGGGGGTGACGAGTTTATTAGGTCATACTGGATTCTACCGGCATTTCATCAAGGATTTCTCAAAGGTCGTGAACCCGTTGTGCAAGCTATTGGAGAAGGATGTGAAGTTTGTGTTTGATAAAAAGTGTATGGAATCTTTTGAATTGTTGAAACATAAGTTGACTACCACTCCCATTATCATCGCACCAAATTGGGATTTGCCATTTGAGTTAATGTGTGATGCTAGTGATGTAGCGATTGGTGCGGTGTTAGGTCAAAGAATTAACAAGATGTTCCATCCGGTGTACTATGCAAGCAAGGCAATGAATGAGACTCAAAAGAACTATACAGTCACCGAGAAGAAGTTGCTAACTATTGTGTTTTCCATGGAGAAGTTTCGCCCATACCTTATGGGAGGCAAGGTGATTATTCATACCGATCATACGGCCCTTAGGTACTTGATGACAAAGAAAGACCCAAAGGCGAGATTGATGAGATGGGTGTTACTCTTGTAAGAATTTGATCTTGAGATTAGTGATAGAAAAGGAAGTGAAAATCAAGTCGCGAATCACTTGTCCTGGCTAGAAGAGGAAGTAAGACCAAGGAATGGTGTTGAGATTAATGATGCTTTTCCGGATGAACAACTCCTTGCAGTGTCTATGCATGATATGTCGTGGTTTACTGATATAGCCAATTATCTTGTGATCGGCATCATCCCGTATGAGCTCTCTTCTAACTAAAGAAAGAAGCTCAAGCAGGATAGTTTGGATTTCTATTGGGACGAGCCTTATTTGTTCAAAATTTGCACCGATGGTGTGATTCATCATTGTGTCCCGAAAGAAGAACAATTGAGCATATTGGAAGCTTGCCACTCTTTCCCTTATGGTGTTCATCATGGGTAGGGGGTGAGAATGGCATCAAAAGTTCTAAGTTGTGGTTTCTATTGATCGACCTTGTTTAAAGATGCAAGTGATTTGGTTAAAAAGTGTGACGCATGTCAACGAGCCGGCGAGATTTCTAAAAATGATTAGATGCCTCTTAACACCATTTTAGAGGTTGATATTTTCGATGTTTGGGCCATTGACTTCATGGGCCTATTTGTTAGCTCTTGTGGGAACATGTACATTCTTGAGGCGGTAGATTGGGTCTCCAAATGGGTGGAAGTCGTGGCTCTACCTAACAATGAAGTCCAGAGTGTCGTGGCATTCCTGAAGAAGCATATTTTTATTAGGTTTGGAACACCTTGTGCTATCATTAGTTATGGAGGGGCCCATTTTTGTAACAAGATATTCGACTCTTTGCTAACCAAATATGGAGTTAACCACAAAGTGACTACTCCATACCATCCCTAAACAAGTGGCCAAGTAGAGGTTTCTAACAGGGAAATTAAGAGTATTTTATCCAAAACAGTGAATGCAAATAGGACCGATTGTTTAAAGAAGTTGGACGATGCTCTTTGGGCTTATAGGACGGCATACAAGACTCCAATTGGTATGTCTCCATATCGGTTGGTGTTTGGTAAGGCTTGTCATCTCCTGGTGGAATTAGAGCACAAGGCGAGTAGACCAATTGAATGAGCTTGATGAATTTCGTTTTCATGCTTACTCCATCTCATCCTTGTACAAGGACAAGATAAAGTACCCATATGATAAATATGCTCGGGTAAGGAATTCAAGGTTGGTAATATGGTCCTTCTTTTCAACTCAATGCTAAGGTTATTTCTAGGGAAGCTCAAATCCAAATGGAGTGGGCCTTTTGAAGCGGTTTTTGTAACTCCTTTCGGTGCCCTTGATCTCAAGAACAAAAATGATGAAGTATTCCGGGTTAATGGGCATCGAGTCAAGAATTATTTGGGAAAGGTTGATGATAGCCACATGGCGGTGCTTATTCACTTGAAGTAAAGATTATGGTAACACGCATTGTGCCGCGATGTTAAATCAGGCGCTTCTTGGAAGGCAACCCATGTCTTTTATATTTCTTTGTTTTCCAATTGCAGAGTAGGATTTTTGAGCTGATGGTTTGTGAAGTGTTGCAGGAATGATGTTGAAACGGTGCAGGATAAATTAAAATTGGACAGTATCTCACGAGTTATCACGCAGCCGCGTGACCATATGTGTGCGGTCCGCATGAGTTTGGATTCAATTGTCGGTTCTCTGAAGTTGTCCAATGCGGCCGCACTTCAAATAGTGCGGTCCGCGTGGAAATTATGGAAATGACCATCTCTCTGAAGTTGTCCAATGCGGCCGCACTCCAAAACAGTACGGTCTGCATGGAAATGGTGGAATTAAGCAGCCTTTTTAAGTTTCCCACGCGGCCGCACACCAAAACAGTGCGGTCCACGTGGGCTACCCTTAGAAAAAAAGGAGGAAAATCCTGCACGGTCCGCGTACCATTTCTGTACGGCCGCGCAGGTGGGTAAGTCAAGGGCACCACGGTTCTCTATAAATAGAGACCTAGGGCCACCTTTAATCTTTTTCGCTCTTTTTCATCTGAAGCTCTATTTCTTACTGTTCATCTACAAGATTGTGCACACATCTTCAATTCCATTTAATCCTTGGTAACATTTCACTCCCAATTCATCTCTTAATTCAATTTATTTTCATTTTATTTGATTCCTAAAAGAATAACTTCTTAGTTTCTTCCTATTTTTATTTTTATTTCCATTAACTGCTAGAATAAGGTTGGCAAATTCATGTAGATACAGGGCATAATCTCCTTGTCAAAAACACTGAGTAGGGATAATTAGGTTGATTAAAACTGGACCAAAAAGAATAAAATTAACCTATTTAGTAAATATTTACCCTACGCGGCCGCACAACATTTTTGTGCGGTCCGTGTGAGTTGATTAGAAAGTTATACAACTGCTTTGTACGGTCCGCGTGACTTTTTTGTGTGGTCCGCATGACTTCAGCGCGGCCGAGGTCCAAAACAGTGCAGACCACGTGGCCTATCTTCAGAGAGCTTTATTTTTTTGAAATTGGACCTGTGCGGCCGCGTACCATTTGTGTGCGGTCCGCATTGGTCCTACGCGGCCGCGTGACATTTGTTTGCGGTCCGCGTAGGTCATTTACAAAGAGTTTGCTGATTAATTGTTTTGTCTGTGCGGACCGCATGGCATTTTAGTGTGGTCCGCGTGACCTCTAACTAAAACATTGTGTGCACATGGAATTTCACTATTACATTGCTCACTTCTACTATGCTTTTACTAACACTTCTAAACTTGTATCTTTTGCAAAAAATGATAAAACATCGTGGAGGTGGACAATCTCAACGTGGGGGCAAAGATAAACAACTCGGGAAAGGTGATTCCTTCCGAGGTGGGAAAGGAAAAAGTATGGTCAAACTTACTCTCGGGCAAGAGCCAACATTAAGAAAACCCGAAAGATAATCTGGACTGTTGACAAGGCTGCCTCCTATTCAATAGGGAGTGAGTATGCACCCTCCAAGAGTGCAAATTCAGAGTCTGCCCCCACGCATATGTCTGTATCAGTGGGCCTCCATGACTCCCTGTCACACCTCCTTTTTTCACACAATGTATATATGTGCCACAGTTTACTACTACACCCCGGAAAGAGATATAATAATAATCAGGGAAGGAGTTTTTCCACTTAAAGGACAGTCGGAACGGGATCAATTTATTTAATTATTCAGAGTCACCACTTAGGAAAATAATGGTGTCCCAAGTCACCGGTTTAATCCCGAACCGAGGAAATTGACTCTTTTATTAATGTCTGCGAAACAAAGATCTGGATAAGAAACTCTATTAACCCGGGAGAAGGTGTTAGGCACTCCCAGATTCCGTGGTTTTAGCACGGTCGCTCAATCATCGTTCTTGACTCTTGTTTGACTCGTTACAGATTTCAACAATACGTAAGTGCTTTTACTTTAATATTTTATAGAATTACGACATCGCGAAAACTCACCTCGAATCACACCACAACCAGTACGCCTGTGATCTTTGCTACATTTCTGCTTTGCCGGGATTTAAGATTTGAGTTGCACCAAGTGCACACTCGTTCATAGGGAAAGTATATTAAATCGTGCCCTAAAAGGTCTATTGGCTTTTAATTGTTTTGGGTAAGGCTATGGAGTTTGCTAATAGCCTTCCTGGGTCTATTTGTGTTATCTTATTACTAAATGGGGCTCCGCTATTTAATGTTGTGCGAGGCTCATCCCAATTATTTTTTAAAGTCCAATCCTATGGTTTAGCTACATTTTCTATACATGTTTTTTCCTTAGCCGAATTATTATCTCGTTTCAACCTTGGGCCCAGGCCATTGTCATTGCTTTATTGGGCCTGGGCCTCGACATGCATACTTAAACGAGGGCAGATCTTGCCCAGGTCTTAAAGACCCGGGCTGTCTTCGAGCTTCCGCTTGACAGCCCAATTGGTTTCACGCAGCAGTTTAGGCCCACGTTATCTCTTGGGCCCAAATTAAATCGGAACAGCGATAATAAAAATAAGAAACTCACAACTGAATAAACATAAATCAATAAGATTAAACTCAATTGCATTTTATTCATCAAAATAGAGGAAAATCAGTACATGAATCACTAACTCTGAATCAACTATATATTGTACACGAAGCTTTAACTAACAGACTATCTCAAACTTTGATCTCTATTAATGAGTTTATGCTAACATTTGAATTACTTACTAGTTTAGATCAAAGGTTACTTAACTATATATACATATGTGAGAAAATATAGGGATTATTTAAGGAATAGGACGAATTGATTACAGTTATACTATTAACTATCGACTTTACTATGAGCTAACTCAATTGATATTGCAAGTCTAGTTCTAACTGAGTTATCATGTTATCCAGGTGTTTCTCCTTTTAAACTCACTCAAATCCGAACTTCTGTTCCTTTAAATTTAACCGACTACATGAGGAATAGTTACACAGTCTAATTACCTCATTGTACAACTTCGAGTACCTATATGCGAGTGACTCAAAGACCTATGTGTAATTAACTACCGATTTTATTATGACTTGGGTCATTACACAGTTATTAACCCAGTTATAGATGAATCGCAGCTCAATCTAGCCTTTTTATTTTATGTTTAAGTGCAGATCTGTGACATTAGTTAAGCGATGATGATTTGCAAAATCTTCTGAGAAGAAATAGTTAATGGTTTGAAAACGACGATTAGTTAACTTATGTTTTAGGGTTTTACCAATTTAAACTAGGTGATCTACTGCTATGATTATGCTACTACTACATTACTAGCTATTACATTGCTTTCGTCTTTGTTTTTCTGCTATCATGTACTACACTACATCAATACTATAACTTTAAGCTAATACTAAAGCTAATAACAATATTAAGCTACATAATACATGGTAATATAAGAATTAAACTGAAAACTTCATGGTATTTCATCCAAGTCAACATTACAGCTTCGATTGAACAGTAGTGTACCTCGATCAATAAGAGAAGCCAATGAGTCTAAGGGATTCAAGCAGGTAAACAACAACAATAACTCGAACAGCAAATGCAACATTGATGATTGAATATCAGCCAAATAGAAGACCACAGCAACAGTAAAGTATGAATCCAAGCAGCAATCAAGCAGAAAACCACGAGAAACAGAGGACTATAAGAGGGTTTTCACTCCAAAATACTCGAAAATACTATGTGCTATATTACTCCTATTTTCTCTGAACTTTTCTCTAAAAGCCATCCCCCTAATTCACTCTTTTTTTGGGGTATATATAGTTATAGGAAATGCTGATGACTTGGGGAGAAAGTATGGGACTAAATCCCACTTCTCCCGCTTTAAAAATATTACACTTAGCCCCTCTATTTCAGTTATCAAATCTCTTCCAGCATGTGTTGGAAGGTTCTAAAAGATTCATTTTGAGGCTTTTTACCAAGGTATCCCTATGGGTTAAAGATTTTTACAGATTTTCCTTTTTAGGGAGACAATTATACCCTTAAACTTCTTCAAAATTGCAGAAATCAGGGGTACAAATAACTCCCTTAACCCTATATGTTCTATACAATTCACCATTTTACCTCTTTGGTTTCCCTTTATGCGCTTAATGATTTGGTTGTTTTACCCGACCTACCTAGGTCAGGTATTCAGCATTTAGGACTTATTTAACCTATGGTCAGTCCTTGCATTGGCATTTAAGGACTGGCCAGTTCTACTATTTAGAGCTTAGCTTCTTTTTTGTTTCATTTTTAGTTAACTAACCCTTTATTTCAATTTTAAAGCTAACTGCAGGACTAGCCTGCTTTATTATTGTATTTAAACTATTTAATTTTTAGCCAGTCTCAAGTTGAGACTTGGCTTGGGTAATTGAACCTATCTGTTGAACACAATTGGGCCCAAAGCCTTTGCGGGCTTAGCCACTTGTGGTTCAGGGCTCAAAATGAGCCTGGGCAAGTCTGGTATTGCAGACTTAGCCAATCTTTTGCATAATCTAGCCTTTTAACTGATCACAAGTTGGGCTAAGGTCTTTGCAGACCTAGCCACCTGAGATTTAGGGCTCAAATGAGCCTTGGTGAGTCTGCATTTGCAGACTTAACCATTTTTGCACAACTAGCCCCTTTTGAGATGGACCAGTGTATTTGGACCTTGTAGAGTTGGTCAATTTGTAAAATTGACCACTCTTTTGGTCATTTATTACCTAATAACCTATGTTTGTTTAACTTCACTCTTAGTCCTATTTCAAAACTAACCATTTTTAGGGAGCCTAGCACTAGCAGATATAACCAATCCCCAAATGTTACTAAATGTTAAACACATGCTCATGCTAACAAGAACTACTGAAAACTCAGTCATTTTAAACATGTATTGTACACATAGCCACACAAGGTCAAACAATGTGCATCAATCAACCAAAACTTAGAAAGGGAAATTTGATATGGTTGAATCTTAGTTAATCAATTAACATTATCCAATTTCATGTGACAAAGTGTCAACCCAAGTCAATTTAGACTTAGTTACAACTAGCTCAAGTCAGATGACAGTTGAAAAACTTCACAACTTTAATGGTTCATGGCACAGGCACACAAAGAAGTATAGACTATCACAAACAGTCAACAAGAAGGATTTAAGCATGGCTCACAAGAATCTATGGATCTATGATATCACTTAGACCCACTATACCAACCTATTTTCAATGCAAGTCATGACAAACCAGATGAAGAATGTGGAACAGAAGGACATGGAGAAGATAATGAAGAAAGAGTCTTGAATCTATCATGTCACAAGACAGGAGAAAGATCGCGGACATTAAAATGCATGTGAAAGACATCTGAGGGTGTTATTAGAGTAAAAATCCTTAAGTAGACATGAGAGTCAAATTGTTAATCCTAGAATCATGCTAAGAAGGGAAAACAGTGAAAACATAGAAAGCTGAATAAGACAAATCCCAATCGAGAGTTAAACAACTAAAGCATGAATGGAAATAACAGAGATATCTAATTTTAAAGATGAGGTGTTGTAGACCAAACAATCAGGGAAACTTACAACCAAGGGTGAAGAATACACAAAGGCGACTTAATATGAAGATGAAAAGGAGAAAAAGCATGCATGATAACAGAAGAAGAGTTACGTTATAAAGGCTAAAACAGATCGAATACCATATGATTCAACCAAATAAAGAAGAGAAGAGAATCGAAATACTTTTGACTTATCAGAAATAGAGCATGACTTTAAACAAACAAACAGAAGAACAAACATATAAGAGATGAGAAATAATGGTCAAACATTTAAAGAATCAAAAGATAAGAACATTCGTGCTTTTAATAGATCAGAACCACAAGTCAAGAAGGCGAAGAAAAGACAGATCTTTGAACTTAGAAGAAGAAAGAATCATGATAGATAGAACAGAGGAACCAAGTCAAAACAAGAAAACCAACAAGATGAACAAAGCCCTAATACTAGCAAGCTCTTCAAAGCAGAAAAATAATGAACAGAAAGCCCTAGCACTAACAGGATCTTCAAACCAAAGAAACAAATAACATAGAGAGAGATATAGAAGATGAGCAGGTTAAAAACCCTAAACTAACAAAGAAAACACAAAATATAGAGGATCTAAGGAACAAATAGAAACATAAAGGTTGAAAGATGAACAAACAAACAGAGAAAGCAAAAATAAAACATAAAAGGCGGGGTACTTAGCTTAGCGGGGCCTGTCCCCCAAGCTTTCCCCTTTTCCTTTTTTATTTCTTTTCATGTCATTTTCCAGACCTTTGTTCTTCTTCTTTTTTCGTTTTTTCTCACTTTTTCTCTTTTTCTGGTTTTTCTTTTAGACTTCAAGGCGAAGTCTTTAGGGTTTTTCGTTGTAGTGGGTGTTTGGGAGCGGTAAAGGTCATATCTTTGAAGGGTTCGAGTATTGAGTCACCGAAGTTAGGGTTCCGGTGACTTTGTTTTGAATATTCGAAGAGATTCAAGGGAGGTGAGTGGTATGGTTGGATAGATAGGACCAAGACGGTCCTTTTGGCATTGGTTTGGAAGGGAGATTCATTGTTTGGTGGTCACCGGAGGTAGGTTCCGGTGACCGGCTTATCAAGAATGGGGTCTGTTTCTAGGGTTTTGATGAAGAAGAATAAGAAGAAGAAAGAGAAGAAGAGAAATGGAGGCGGGGGGATGGTCGGAGGCCACCGTGGGAGGTGGTGGCCTCCATGGCCGGCTAGGGTTTGAAGGTGATGATGGATGAAGATGAAGATGGAGAAGATGGTGAGGGAGAGATTTTGGAGGCGGCTAGGGTTTGAAGTTTCTAAAAATGGCCGTCTCCAAGCGACACAAGCCTTTTATAGGCGAGGGGGTTGAGGTAATCTGGACCGTTGATCTGATGAAGATCAACGGTCATTAGGTGCGTTACTTAAACGACGCTATTTAGTCGCTAAGGAGACCAAAGGTCTTGACCCTCAGATCAACTCACACGAACGGCTCAGATCAATCCCATTTCTTTAATTAGCTAATTAATCCTGCTATTATTACCCGTTGGATTCATCAAGATGGATGGCTAAGATTGAATCTCACACCCCAATTTATTAAATAACTTCGGATTGATTCTCAGCCGTTAGATTAGACCTAATGAACGACTGAGATCAAATCCCCTGATGGCCTGGACCGGATCTCCTTGGGCTAATGTGTTTGGGCCTCTTAATGCAATTCCTTTTGGCCCAAAACAACTAAACCCAATGTATTGTTTTTGTATTTTCTGATTGTTTTAATTATTTTTATGCACTTTGTTTTTGTATTTTTGTTTTCTTTTCTTTTGTATTATTAAAAATTAATCAATTCCCTACTTGCACTAATTTTCTAATATTTTTTGGCAATTTCTACTATTTTTTTCTAATTTTCGCTATTAATGCTCTTTTTTGTCTACTTGCACTAATTTTCTAATATTTTTTGGCAATTTATACTATTTTAATTTTCGCTATTAATGCTCTTTTTTGTTGATTTTCTATTAACTAGTTAATTCAAAATACATGTATTGAACCTATTTTTTTTATTTTTTCTAATTTTAATTATTTAAACACACAAAATGCATTCAATTTCAAACAAGACATGCAATTACACTCAAAAATATTATTTTATTTTAATTTTGGAATTTTTGTTTACCTAATGCAAAAATCATGTGCTCACAGCTGCCCCTCTTTGCTCGGGAACACGAAGAGTTTCAGTGCAAAGACAAGTGAGCAGTAATAAGAGATTTTTGCATATTGGCATATTCCGTGAAAGCATTTTGGAAAACCTTTTTACCGCACCCTGCTTTAGAGGTTGCCTACATATCCTGGGCTAAACAGGAATCAGGTCAGTGTAGTTCGGGAAGGTCTGGCAGTTAAAAACTACCAGACTTACTGTTGCATTGACACCGTTATGACTTGCTGATCTACTCCTTATTACACCGTGGGGGGGGGGGGGTAAAATGTAAAATGAATAAGTTATTCTAAGCTATGATTCTACGATTACAATTATTCGTATCTAGCCTCCTGTTTGCTCTTCCTTGTCTCTTTTCTTTGATTTTCTGTGATGTTGACTCTCTTTTTGTTGATTTTCTTTTTCCTGCTTCCCCCTTTTTTTTTCCAGTGATACTTCTTGCCCTCAAGCTGATGCTTGCTCAAAACAAAATAAAAACAACAAACTTTTTCTTTTGCCCCAGAATGGGCTTTTTCAAGTTACGGTGTTACTTATGTTAGCTAACACAAACAAAGTTGCAGAAATAAAATTTGCGAAAAAGTATTCCCTTGTTATCCAGGTGGGCGCCTGATGCATGAAAATTAAAGATTTGCAGAAAAATATTCCCTTGTTATCCAGGTGGGCACCTAATGCATGAAAATTAAAGATTTGCAGAAAAGTATTCACTTGTTATCCAGGTGGGCGCCTGATGCATGGAAATTAAAGATTTGCAGAAAAATATTTCATTGTTATCTAGGTGGGCGCCTGATGCATGAAAATTAGAGATTTGCAAAAAAATATATTCCCTTGTTATCCAGGTGCGCGCCTGATGCATGAAAATTAAAGATTGGCAGAAAAATATTCCCTTGTTATCCAGGTGGGCGCCTGATGCAAGAAATTAAAAATCTGCAGAAAAAGTATTCCCTTGTTATCCAGGTGGCCGCCTGATGCAAGAAATTAAAAATTTGCAGAAAAAGTATTCCCTCAATTTGATAACTGGGGAATGGATTTCAGAGATGGTACCCTCCTTTTGTTTTTGGCATTTTTCTTTGACTGAAGGTTTTTCACCTGTGAATTCCTTCACTTATTGCTGAACTTTCTCTTTTTGGTGTTTTCTATCTTTCCACATTGGTCACATTCACTTTAAAGTGATTGGTGATAATTTGTCCCTGTCTAAATCACAAACAAAAATTTTATTAGATATAAACTGCTGGCAACTGGCATCTGTCGTCCTTGCCTCTTATTGCTTTCCTCTTTTTGCTTTTTCTCTCACTGTGTGGTTTCTCGATTGACTATTTTCCGCAAGCTCTTTTTGTATTTTTCTTGTTTTTTTTTCACTTTTTGTTTTCCTTTCTTTTGGCTCTGTCTGCCAAACTTCTTTATTTCCTCCCCACCTCTTTTCTTTTCTTTTCTGATCCAGTGTTATTTTAGCTCTTGTCATCAGGAGCTGGTAGTTAGCTCTCAAAAAGGCAAATAATGAAATGTAGAAAAATGAAAGAGGGTAAGGGTGTTTCGGAGAAGTGGTAGAACTTATCTGGGTATGTTGGCTGATTCCGTTGACCATGCCATGTATTTAAACTCCAACCCAATTCGTTCAAACCATTATTCTGACTCCGGATTGTTCTCAACCCAAACCGATCATATTTTTTGTTGCCTTTTCTTTTTCCATAATAATCCTTACGATCGCCTTATGGTGCCTTTAAAGGTTTTCACCAATAAGACTCTATCATTTATTCTCTCTCAGCCTCACAATCGCCCTGCAGTGCCGTTAAAGATTTTCACTGACAAGACTCTCTCATTTTATTTTCTCTCAACCTCACAGTCGCCTCACGGTGCCGGTTAAGGTTTTCACCGATGAGACTCTCTCATTTTTCATTTTTTTCATTTTTCCTTTTGTATTTTGTTTTCTATACCACGGGTGTTGTCCAATGTTTCGTTCTTCCTTCATTTCGTTGCATTTGTTTTTCTCTTGAAATTGATCAGAAGGTCTTTCTTTGGACTGTAACGTGGCTTTTGGATGGGTTAAGATAGAAGGGTATAAAGGCTCAAAAATTTACTAGGGTTTAAAAATATTTACAACTCTCAGAATTATAAAACATAACTTCTGCCCCAGTTTCAATACGTGGGGGATTTTTGGATTTTTCTTTATTGTTACTGAACCTCAGTGAGGCTGCCTACATACCCTTTCAGGATCAAGTCAAACGTAGTTCATTACTACGTCGTCAATTGATGAATTTCTTTTTGACTTTTTCCCGATTTCTTTGTCTTTTTCTCTTTTTTCTTTTCTTTTCTTTCTTTTCTTTCTTTTCTTTTCTTTTCTTTTCATTTTTCATCATCATTTTCATTTTCACTGTTTCTTTTTTTTTCATTTTTATCTTTTTTTTTATTGTGCCATAAGCAATTCCGAGAGAGGGGTATGAAAGAATATATCGAACATGGCTCAATGGGGATGTCAATGGATAAAGTGTTTGGATAGAGAATAAAATGCCTTCGTCATTTCAATTCCAAAATCACAACAAAATACAATCGCACAATCAAAAAGGAATCATACATAGTATCTTTTGCCTGCATCTGAATTAATAGCAGTCTCTACGCACTTTCCCTCAACATCTGTTAAATATAATGCCCTATTAGACAACACTCGTGATACCACGAATGGTCCCTGCCAGTTTGGCGCAAATTTGCCCTTTGCTTCGGCCTAATGCGGTAGGATACGCCTCAATACAAGTTGTCCAACTTCAAACTTCCGAGGACGCACCTTCTCATTGTATGCTCTGGCCATTCTCTATTGATACAATTGCCCATGGCAAACTGCGGCCAACCTCTTCTCGTCGATTAGACTTAATTGTTCCAACCGGGCTTTTACCTATTCTTCGTCATCTATTCCAGCTTCAGCTATAATTCGCAATGACGGTATCTCCATTTTCGCGGGTATAACAGCCTCTGTCCCATACACCAATGACTAAGGTGTGGTGCCGATAGAAGTGCGCACTGTTGTGCGATAACCCATAAGAGCAAAAGGTAACTTCTCATGCCATTGTCTGGATTTCTCCACCATTTTCCTGAGGGATCTTCTTGATATTCTTATTTGCAGCTTCTACTACCCCATTTGCCTTTGGCCTATATGGTGTGGAGTTGCGATGGGTGATCTTAAATCTCTGGCAAACTTCCGCCATGAGGTGATTGTTCAGATTGGCTCCGTTATCTGTGATGACCACCTTGGGAATTCCGAACCGGCATATTATATTTTCACGCACAAAGTCGACCACAGCTTTCTTTGTCACCGCTTTGAATGTCTTCTCCTCAACCCACTTAGTGAAGTAATCAATTGCAACCAAAATGAATCTGTGCCCATTAGAAGCTGCTGGCTCTATTGGTCAGATAACATCCATGCCCCAAGCGACAAATGGCCAGGGTGGAGACATCGTATGCAATTCATAAGGCGGTGAGTGAATTAGATCCCCATGTACTTGGCACTGATGGCATTTTTTCACATACCTGATACAATCCCGCTCCATGGTGAGCCAGTAATACCCGGCTCTTAGAATCTTCTTTGCTAGGATATACCCGCTCATATGGGGTCCACAGGCTCCAGCATGCACCTCAATCATAATCTCATCAGCTTGTTGCGCATCCACATACCTCAACAATCCCAGGTCTGGTGTTCTCTTATATATGATTCCTCTACTAAGGAAAAAACCATTAGCCAAACGTCTGATAGCTCTCTTCTGATCTCCGCTGGCCTGCTCCGGGTATTTGCCTGCCTTCAGGTATTCCCTAATGTCGTGATACCACGGTTCTCCGTCCAATTCTCCTTCTATAACAAAATAGTAAGCATTCTGATTACGCACCTAGATCTGGAGTGGATCTATATAGGCTTTGTCCGAATTATGTAACATGGAGGATAGTGTGGCCAAAGCATCTGCAACTTCATTGTGCATTCTTGGGATATATTTGAATTTTATGGACTGGAATCCTTGGGACAACTCATGCAAACAATGCCGGTAAGGTATCAATTTTAGATCCCTTGTTTCCCATTCTCCCTGGATTTGGTGTATCAAAAGATCTGAGTCACCCATGACCAAAATCTCTTGAACACACATATCTATTGCCATCCTCAACCCCAAGATACACGCTTCATATTTGGCCATATTGTTGGTACAGAAAAATCGAAGCTAAGCGGTGATGGGATAATGTTGACCCGTTTCTGAAATGAGTACTGCTCCGATACCAACTCCCTTACTGTTGACGGCTCCGTTGAAATACATCTTCCATCCTGGCTTCTCGCCCTGTTCTATTTCTTTGACATTCATTGTCTCTTCATCGGGAAAATATGTCTTTAATGGCTCGTATTCATCATCCACGGGATTCTCTACTAAGTGATCTTCAACTGCCTGCATGCGCCTTCATTGCCGTACGAGTTACATAAATGATGTCAAATTCTGTAAGTAGAATCTGCCATTTAGCAAGTCTTCCTATAGGCATGGGCTTTTGGAATATATACTTCAGAGGATCCAACCGTGATATCAGGTACGTGGTATATGCTGACAAATAATGCTTCAGCTTCTGGGCTATCCAAGTCAACGCACAACAAGTTCTTTCTAGCTGAGTATATTTTACCTCGTAAGATGTGAATTTCTTACTAAGGTAATATATAGCCTACTCTTTATTTCCCATCTCATCGTACTGCCCTAGTACACAACCAAAAGAATTGTCAAGCACTGTCAGATATAAGATCAAAGGTCTTCCCGGCTCTAGAGGAACTAGCACTGGAGGATTTGCTAAATATTCCTTGATTTTGTCGAAGGCTTCCTGACATTCGTCGGTCCATTTCACTACTGCATCTTTCTTTAACAACTTGAAGATCGGCTCGCATGTTGATGTCACCTGAGCGATGAACCGGCTAATATAATTCAGCCTTCCCAATAAGCTCATTATTTCCTTTTTGTTCTTCGGTGGAGGTAGACTCTGGATGGCTTTGATCTTTGATGGATCTAGTTCAATACCCCATCGACTCACTATGAACCCCAACAAGCTTCCCCGAAGGCACTCCAAAAGCGCATTTTGCAGGATTGAGTTTAAGATTGTACCTCCGGAGTCTCTGGAAAAACTTCCTCAAATCCCTCACATGATCATGTTGCTTCTTGGACTTTATGATGACATCGTCCACATACACTTCGATCTCTCGATGCATCATGTCATGGAACATCGTGGTCATTGCCCTCATATAAGTTGCTCCGGTATTCTTTAACCCAAACGGCATCACTCTATAGCAATACGTTCCATAATGAAAGCAGTTTTCTCCGCGTCTTCTTTGTCCATCAGAATCTGGTGATAACAGGCGTAACAATCTACAAATGAACCGATCTCATTCTTGGCACAATTGTCGATCAATATGTGGATGTTCAGCAACGGGAAATCATCCTTTGGACTGGCTTTATTAAGGTCTCTGTAATCTACACACACCCTGGTTTTTCCATCTTTCTTTGGGACTAGCACAAAATTCGCCAACCAGGTGGGGTACTTAGTAACTCATATGACCTTCACCTCAAACTGCTTATTCACCTCTTCTTTTATCTTTACGCTGATGTCCGTTTTGAATTTTCGCAACTTTTGCTTCACTGGCCGGCATTCAGGATAGATAAGCAACTTGTGTACCACAAAGTCAATACTAAGTCTAGGCATGTCATCATAGGACCAAGCAAAGATGTCCTTGAATTCATGCAGCAACCTTATCAACTCTTCCCTGAGGGAGGTTTCCAAAAGAAAACTGATTTTCATTTTCCGGACATTATCTTCGCTCCCCAAATTGATGGATTCTGTCTCACTAACGTTCGGTTTGGGTTTTTCCTCATATTGGTTCAAGTCCTTACTTATTTCCTCCAGGGTTTCCTCATCCTCATATTCTATCTCACTATCATTCTCAATTTCTTATATGATAATTCGATTGTCAGAACTGGGACGGGAATTTTTCATGCATGACATGTCATCAGAATCAACACATATGGAACTGTACAAAAGAAAAGATAAAAAATAAGGCAAAAAATGAAGAAAGAAGAAAATTGCATTTCATTGATATCTCAAAGATGAACAAAGTTTTGGGTACATTTTGATTTCCACGGAGGGTGAGGGACCACAAAAAGTAAAACTACTTTTTTCGGGGAAATGATGATGAATTTCAAGAGCTAACTACCAAGACTCCTTCCTGATTGGGAAAGGAGTGGCTTCCCAGTTGTTGAGCATAACACCAGATCCCACGAACTGAACGTCCATCCCTGCTAGTACCTTCTCCCATTTCAACCATGTTCACATCCCCAAGTATCATCTCAAACCTCATCAAGAGCTCCCCATCAGGTCTTGTCTCAATATACCTAGATGCAGCAGATGTCAGATGTTTAGTACCAGGCATGGCAAAGATGTCGGATAGTTTGGGGATGGCTTTAGGAAGGGTCTAGTTTTTCTTTTTGGTTTTCTGGGCTTTTTGGATGTCGGCATAGGTGGGTTTGAATCCTAAGCCGAAGTTGTCTTTGTTCACTGGCAGCTGAACTGGTTGAGTGATTCCTTGCAAAGCTTTCCCTAGCCCTTTCCCTGGTGTTTTTGAGCATTTCCCGGGCTACCATCACAGCAACAGGTGCCACTGAAGGGATTGGCAGTTTCTCACCCTCAGCAATCTTGTTCACTGTTATAGTATTCGTCACCTGGTATACCCAAGGACCTTTGTCTCCATCAACATCGTCAAATGGCATTATGACATTGCAGGTATCTCCCTCTCCATGCACTACGACTTTTTGTTGCTCCCATTCAAACTTGACCATTTGGTGCAAGGATGACGGCACGGCTTTGGCTGCGTGGATCCATGGTCGACCCAGCAATAGATTGTAAGACACAGTAATGTCTAATACCTGAAACTCCATTTTAAAGTCCACAGGCCCGATGGTAACCTCCAAGACAATATCCCCCAAAGTGTTCTTACTTCCGCCATCAAATCCTCTCACATTCACACTGTTTGTTCGGATTATGTCGGGACTGATACTCAACTTTCCAAGAGTCGACAATGGGCAAATGTTTGCACTTGAGCCATTATCTATCAACACCTGGGTGACCACTGACTCCTCACTTTTCACTGTGAGATAAAGCGCCATATTATGTTCAGTCCCCTCAATGGGCAATTCACTGTCTGAAAATGTAATCTTGTTGGATTCGAAGATCTTGTCGGTAATCTTTTCGGGATGACAAACCGATATCTTCTCAAGGACATGCGCCTCATTCAATATCTTTATCAATGTTTTTCTGTGTTCTTCCGAATGGATCAATAATGAGAGCAAAGAGATTTGTGCGGGTGTTTTCCTCAATTGTTCCACTATGGAGTAATCCTGAGATTTTATCTTCTTGAGGAACTCTTCTGTTTCATCTTCGGGTACAGGCTTCTTCAAATGACGCTCTTTCACTACCTTTATTTTTCTTAACTCTTCCGAGGCAAAACACCTCCCGGACCGAGTTAGACCGTGCGTCTCGTTGATCTCTCCAGTCACTTCTTTCCATTTGTAAACTACTGCCACCTTGTTGTAGTTCCAAGGTACAGTCTTGGTATCTACCACCGGCATCTGTACCATTGGTCTTACAATTACCGGTTCCATGCTTGCGCCCTTTACTGTTAACACTGGTTTCACACCTGGTACCACAACTTTCAAATTTTCCACCGCTGGTTGCTTTTTCACCGGTTCTTCAGCTATCACTTTTCCTTTCTCAATTTCCTTCTCTGTTTTGCCACTTGCCTTGATCATCATGACCGACTGGGATGGCTTCTGGCTGCTCTCCTCTTGTGCCAACTCTATCATATGTGCTTCATGATGAGCCGGCAGTAGGTTCTGAGTAATGTTCGGGGCCACCGGAGCCTGTACCTCAATCCTCCGGCTATCAATGAGTTCTTAAATAGCGTTCTTCAAATGCCAACATTTCTCAGTGTCGTGTCCCGGTGCCCCAGAGCAATACTCGCACCTGATCGACTAATCGATGTTCTTTGGAGGTGGGTTCAAAAGCTTTGACTCTATTGGGCTCAACATCCCCAATTCCTTCAATCGGTGATAGAGGCTAGTATAGGATTCCCCCGGCGGTGTGAATGTTTTCTTTGCCTGATTTTTGTTCCTCATCTCTGGGTCGGGCCTGAAGTTGGGTTTGTTTGGGTTTCTGTAAGCTCTAGAAGAGGGGTAGGCATTTTGTGTGTGATAAACATTTTGTGGGGCCTGGACTCGCCATACCTGTGGTGGTGGTGGATAAGTTTGGGCTTGTAGATTATGGTAGTGTGGGGTAGTAGGTGGGTAGTGTGGTGGAGGTAGGTTGTATGACGTTGGTGGGTTGTAAGGGGTTGGTGGGTATGGCTGATATGGTCGTGGCGGGTAGTGGTATTGGCTACGGTTCCAGGGCTTGCTCTCTACAACCGACACTTCCTCTTTCTTCTTTTTCCGAATGGTTCCTCCACTCCCAGTCTGAATGGCCTGATTTGTGGCCTTGATTGCTGAAAAACTAATAATCTTGTTAGTTTTCAATCCTTCTTCCACGAAACTTCCCATTTTTACAACTTCATTAAAATTCTTCCCAATGGCTGGCACTAGATGTCCATAGTAGGTAGGCTCCAAAGCCTGCAAGAAACAATCCACCATTTTACTTTCTTTCATCGGCGGATCCACCCTCGCCGCCTGTTCTCTCCACCTAAAACCGTACTCTCTAAAGCTTTCACCAAGTTTCTTTTCCATCTTAGTGAGTGACAACCTATCCGGTATGATTTCCAAATTATACTGAAAATGATTCATAAATGCATGTGCGAGATTATCCCAGATAAACCATCTGGTGTGATCTTGGTGCGTGTACCATTCCAATGCGGAACCACTCAAACTTTGGCTGAAGTATGCCATCAGAAGCTCATCTCTTCCGCCTGCGCCCCGTATCTTACTGTAGTATCCTCTAAGATGGGCCACCGGATCTCCGTGTCCACTATACATGTCAATTTTTGGCAACTTGAATCCGACAGGAAGTTGCACTTCTGGAAACAGACATAGGTCTTTGTACGCCACACTTACTTGTCCCTCTAACCCTTGCATGTTACGAAAGGCATGCTCCAAACTCTTCATTTTCCTGGCCATTTCTTCCTGTTCTGCATTCTTGACAGGTTTCTCTTCAATTGCCTCTATCAATGGAGTGTGAGATTCATGCTGCCGAAAGGTTGGTTCAGGTGGGTAGTAGTGAGTGTCTTGTACATGAAACAACGGTTCGCTGGATGACTTATGCAAAGTGGCAGGTAGATGTGCTACATATACTGGAGCAACCTGGGTGGCTGGGGTGGCACTTGTTTTGACAGAGGTGGTGGTACTTGAGAGGTGGAGGCGTAGTAGTGGTAGTTGGGATATGTAGAGGACGAGTTCATAGTGGGTGGCTCAGGGTTGGGATCGGTTGGAGGGATGTATGCGGGGTTAGCAGGATAAGTAGGCA
Source organism: Nicotiana noctiflora (assembly GCA_032618575.1). Lineage (NCBI taxonomy): Eukaryota > Viridiplantae > Streptophyta > Magnoliopsida > Solanales > Solanaceae > Nicotiana > Nicotiana noctiflora. The sequence goes on along the minus strand of JASVEL010013330.1, from coordinate 47,192 downwards.
AGGGTTGACCCCTCGACCAAGCCTGGTACATCTCAGCCATCTGTTGTTTAAGTTTGTACATCTCTTTCTTCATCCCCGTCACGTCCACAACTTTCTCCTCCTGGACGGGATCCATGACTGTTCCTTCAATTTCTTGTGACACGGTCTTCGTCATTTTCTTAGATCTTGTGTTGTAGGGATGAGTAGCCAGAATGGCAGTTGCCAACTAGAATATGGATCTCATAAACAGCAACACACGTTAGTGGTTAGCACATAAGGAGATAATATGCAACGATTTAGAATAAACACATTTTCCTTGGATCGTCATGCATCATCCCGGCCTTTTATTTTGGACCAATCTCATCATTCTCTTTTTTTTCTTTTTCTTCTTTTTTTTCTTTCTTTTTCTTTTCTTTTTCTTTTTCTTTCTCTCCTCTCTTTTTCTTTTCTATTTTTTGTCTTCTCTTTTCTTTTCTTTTCCTTTCCTTTCTCTCTTTTCTTTTCCCTTATTTTCTTTATTGATTTGCCTTCCTATTTATTTGCCTATCGTAAATAAAGAATTGACATAAAGCAAAAAGAATTGACAACAACTCTTGATTTTCATTGATAGTTTAAAACATCGGTTTACAAGATGGTGTTGTATTACTAATGCAAGGAAATATAAATACAGAATGCATGCCCTAAGAATAAATCAATGCTCCTAGTGCCCACGAGACATCGTTTGGTCTTGCCGCGGGCCTATATGCTAATCCCTTTTGGAGCCTATCCAGGTCAGACATGACTTGTTGCACAAAGAATTTCACTGCTGACACAAAGGTTCCCCGGGACATATCTTCACATAGCTGGCTCTTTCGGGTGATGTACTAAGCAATGTGGACAATTTTCTCTCGAATAACCCCTTTCTCTTGAAGCAATCGGCTGATCTGTTCTGTGCGAGCATATAAAGTGCGTTGGTTCACCTTTTGTGTTTGTTGTAGCTCAAACTTTAGCCGAGCCATAGTCGTGTAATAATGTTTTTTTTCTTTTTCGAGATCTTTGATGACCTTGTTACTTTTGACAGTGGCTGTAACAATCTTCTTTCTTAGTCGAGCTACCTCAAGCTCATGCTTATCTTGTAGCTGCTGAACCAACTTGGCTCTTTCCTCGGCATCTCTGGTTATTTACTTCCGAGCCCTGACTAACTCCTTTTCTGTTTTGTCTAAGTCGAAGCTGTAGTCATTCACCTTGCGCCGAAGAGTTTCAATCAATTTCTCATCTCGGGCTAAGCGAAAGGGGGTCTCGGATGCAATTTTCATCTTAGCAACCTGAGCCTTCAGCAATTCATTTTCTTTTCTCAGCTGCTTTTTCTCTCCTTCGTCGGAGCTGCCTACAAACCGCTCTCAAACTGGAGATCTCTCAACTGTTTTTCCAGCAAGTTGATCTTGGCCTTATATTCACTCTCTTTGGCCGCCCAATTCCTGTTTTCTTTGGATTGCTCCACCAGATCTTGCAAGTGAGGTCTTTTCGAAGGCCGGTCGTGCTCAATACCCCGTCGATACAATGCGGAATACCCGGACGACACTTCACCTCGAGCTCTATTCTGCACACAAGTATCTACCTGCAAGTTCTGACATTCGTTCCAAATCTGACGGACCTTTGCTTCCAGGAATTGCCCATTCGGACTAATCTCTATCACTTGTGAACTGAGGTCCCCGTCCTTTGGTATAACTTGACATCTACCAAGCTGTCGTAGTGCCCTGTACGGGGCATAAGGCTGGATACTTTTTAAACCCATGATCAAAAAGTGTGACCCTTTTGTCGGCATATAAATCACTTCGTGGAGAGGTAACCAATCATATGTCCAATCAATCTGGCCGTCAGTCAATGATCGTAGATGCGAAATCCAATCCTTTACTCCCTCCGGCAATTTAACTTCTTTTGTTCTCGTGTAAAATTCTTCAAGGCATGTTCTTCCAGTCGGCCCATAACTTGAGAATGAAGGATGATGGCATAGATGTTCAATCAACCAAATCTGCAAAATCAAGTTGCATCCCTCAAAGAAGTTGGCTCCAGCTTTGCATGCAGTTAAGGCACGGTAGATGTCAGCTAAAATCATCGGCGTTAAAGTACAATTGTCTTGTACTACCAAAGTGCTTGCTACCCCGGCAACCTTTATATTGATGTGCCCATCTTTTCTCAGAAATATGATAACTCCGAGAAATGCCACTAAGAAAGCAAACTGTTGATGCTTCTCCCATTTTGCTCGGTTGGACTTGCTACACATCTTGTTTGTGGAGTCGTTGAAACCCCCGACATGTCCGTATCTGCTATTAAATGAAGTTCAGGGAGCAAAATCCGTTGGCTAAATCCTCATTGTGATATTTCTAGCAATTTTTAAAGAATCCAAGAAGCGATGCACTGTTACTGCTCTCGGGGATACCGAGTAAATCCTGCACGGTCCGCATGCCATTTCTATACGGTCGCGTAGGTGGGTAAGTCAAGGGCACCACGGTTCTTTATAAATAGAGACCTAGGGCCACCTTTAATCATTTTCGCTCTTTTTCATCTGAAGCTCTATTTCTTACTGTTCATCTACAAGATTGTGCACACATCTTCAATTCCATTTAATCCTTGGTAACATGTCACTCCCAATTCATCTCTTAATTCAATTTATTTTCATTTTATTTGATTCCTAATAGAATAACTTCTTAGTTTCTTCCTATTTTTATTTTTATTTCCATTAACTGCTAGAATAGGGTTGGCAAATTCATGTAGATATAGGGCATAATCTCCTTGTCAAAAACACTAAGTAGGGACAATTAGGTTGATTAAAACTAGACCAAAAAGAATAAAATTAACCTATTCAGTAAATATTTGCCCTACACGGCCGCACAACATTTTTGTGCAGTCCGTGTGAGTTGATTAGAAAGTTGTACAACTGCTTTGTGCGGTCCGCGTGACTTTTTTGTGTGGTCCGCATGACTTCAGCGCGGCCACGGTCCAAAATAGTGCAGACCACGTGGCCTATCTTCAGAGAGCTTTATTTTTTAGAACTTGGACCTGTGCGGCCGCGTACCATTTATGTGCGGTCCGCATTGGTCCTACGCGGCCACGTGACATTTGTTTGCGGTCCGTGTAGGTCATTTATAAAGAGTTTGCTAATTAATTGTTTTGCCTGTGCAGACCGCGTGGCATTTTAGTGTGGTCAACATGACCTCTAACTGAAACATTATGTGCACATAGAATTTCACTATTACATTGCTCACTTCTGCTATGCTTTTACTAACACTTCTAGACTTGTATCTTTTGCACAAAATGGTAAAACATCGTAGAGGTGGACAATCTCAACGCGGGGGCAAAGATAAACAACTCGGGAGAGGTGGTTCCTTCCGAGGGGGAAAGGAAAAAGTATGGTCAAACTCACTCCCGGGCAAGAGCCAACATTAAGAAAACCCGAAAGATAATCTGGATTGCTGACAAGGCTGCCTCCCATTCAACAGGGAGTGAGTATGCACCCTCCAAGAGTACAAATTCAGAGTCTACCCCCACGCATATGTCTATATCAGTGGGCCTCCATGATTCCCTGTCACACCTCTTTTTTTTCACACAATGTATAAATGTGCCACAGTTTACTACTACACCACGGGAAGAGATATAATAATAATCATGGAAGGAGTTTTTCCACTTAAAGGACAGTCGGAACGGGATCAATTTATGTAATTATTCAGAGTCGCCACTTGGGAAAATAACGGTATCCCAAGTCACTGGTTTAATCCCGAACCGAGGAAAATGACTCATTTATTAATGTCCGCGAAACAAAGATCTGGATAAGGAACTTTGTTAACCCGGGAGAAGGTGTTAGGAACTCCCGGATTCCGTGGTTTTAGCACGGTCGCTCAATCATCGTTCTTGACTCTTGTTTGACTCATTAGAGATTTCAACAATACGTAAGTGCTTTTACTTTAATATTTTATAGAATTGCGACATCGCGAAAACGCACCTCGAGTCACACCGCAACCAGTACGCCTGTGACCTTTGGTACATTTTGGCTTTGCCGGGATTTAAGATTTGAGTTGCACCAAGTGCACACTCGTTCATAAGGAAAGTATATTAAATCGTGCCCTAAAAGGTCTATCAGCTTTTAATTATTTTGGGTGAGGCTATTAGGGGTGTGCATTCGAATCGGTTTATCGATAAATCGAATCAATTATTTGTTATCGAGTTATCGATTTATCGATTTCGATTTCGATCAAGAAAATTTTCTTAGCGAGTTATCAATTTCGATTTCGATTTCGTATTCTCCGATTATCGACTTATCGAATAATCGATAAGATATACTGAAAAGACAATTATCCCCTTATTCTATAATACTTTTTATTTTACCCTAACTTATTATTTCTATTTTCCTCTACCTACCTACCCTTATTATTTCCTAATTTCCTCAACCCTAGCATATTATTTCATTTCACCCGCTAAGCGCCGCTCCTGGGTTCTGTCCTCTCCAAGTCTCCATATTCTGAAGACTCAAGTTCCTTAAGAGTCAAGCCTCAATGTTTGTAGCATACTTTTCTTCACTCAAAAATACACCTTTTTGGTTTATCCCTCATATCTGGTAATTCTCTTTCTCCAAATCGGTTCTTTTAGTTTTTAGAATTTTGTTCTTCACGATGTCTTATTTGCAATTCACAGATCTTGTTTGTATCAATGTGGTCCGTTAGTTTTGTACTTAAGAATAATTGAAATTAAAGCCTTCATGTGTACATGTTGTATGCGTAGCTTTCCCTCGATATCTTCTTTCAAATGCTCGATAATTGTAACATGGCCTTTGGTGATTGCCCAGAAGCATGCGTATATTAAACAAATCTTGCTATTGGCCTTTGGTATCATGCGTATATTAAACATGAGTATATTTAATAGCATGTGTACAGTATATTAAATTAATTTTCATTTCTAAGGTAACATGCATATATTAAATAAATGTAAAGCAGCATTGGACTTTGGTGACTGCTCAGAAGAATGTGTGCATTCCATGTCATGGCTGAATCATTTGTGAATTTAATATTTAAAAATTTGCATTGGCCTCTATTTCCAAGGTTTTTCACTGCCTTTATCTTCATGGTTTGCTCAAAATGAAGAGCAATCACTTTTACATTCCTAAATCGTGCATCAGCTTGCACGATTAAGTGCATCATGGGGAGCTCCACATATAAATCAAAGACGCATGCCTTCACATATTTTAAGTGCATCGGGTTTATTGTGAATCTTCTAATAAACCTTCGATCCCACATTAGTAACCATGTTAATCCAGACTGTGCATGTGACTCCTGTCCAATTGTGTCCATATAGCCTTGAGTTCTGCATCGTTTTTCCGAGCATATAATTTTCTTTAACATTCTCGAAACCAATCAACTCTTTTAGTTCATCATAAATGCCTTTTTTTCTTGAATTTCAATTAACTTTTTTATTTTATTTGATATGCAGATTGAAGAGCGAGGAGTGCTAACTTCGTCTAGCTTTGCTTCATTCAACTCGTTTAACTATTTAAGACTGTAAGTTACATTCTTCATTCACTTCACATGGCTCAAAATGATGAAATTGATAGAATGGTTGATGAAAGTAGAGGTTCCGAGTCTACTACTACAACTACTAAATTGGCAGTTACAAAAGAAAGGAAAAAACGATCTCGGGCATGGGATTTTTTTGAAGAAAAAGTTGATGCCAAAGGAAATAATAAATATGTATGTAGATTTTGTGGACAAGAATATTTTGCGATAAAAAGCAAAACTACGACAGAAATGAATACTCATGTCGATAAATGTCCAAAGAATCCTTATAAAGTTGAAAAAGGTCAAAAATTATTACAATATCAAGCATTACCGGGGGTAAAAAGGTGATCTTATTCCATAGAAATTTGATCAAGAAGAGTATAGGATGGCTTTGTGTCATATGATGATTGTTGATGAACTTCCATTTAGTTTTGTTGAGAAGGAAGGCTTTAGAAATTTTATGAAAGTGGCACAACCTTTTTCATATTCCTTCCCGTACTACTGTTACACGGGATTGTTTTGCTCTTTTTAACGTGGAAAAAATTAAACTAATGAAGTTTCTTAAAGGAACAAGTCAAATAGTAAGCCTTACCACTGATACGTGGACTTCTATTCAAAAAATTAACTATATGTGCATCACAGCCCATTGGATTGATAGTGAATGGATTATGCATAAAATAATTATTAACTTTTCTCCAATTACTAGTCATAAAGGTGAAGATATGGCAAGGTGTATTATTGATTATTTGCGTGAGTAGAGTTTGCAACAGATTTTCACTGTCACGGTTGACAATGCTAGTTCAAATGATATGACCGTAGAGAAGTTGTCTGTCAAATTAGATGATTGGGGAACCAATTCCATGAATGGTCAACACCTTCACATGAGATGCATGGCTCATATTGTAAATCGTATTGTGAAATATGGTTTAAAAGAGTCATCTATTTCTATTGTTCGTGTTAGATGTGCAGTCAGATACATTAGACAGTCTCCTGCTAGGTTGAGAAAGTTTCAGGAATGTTGCGAAAGTAAAAATATTGTCAAGAAGTCTTTATGCTTAGATGTTCCTACAAGGTGGAATTCCACCTACTTGATGTTGAGCAGGGCTATTGAATATGAGCGTGCAATTAAAGAATATTTTGATCGTGATACCGGCTTATCGCATTATCTTATGTTTGATGCTATTTCAGATGGAAATCCTGTAGGTTTGCTTACAAGAACTGATTGGGATGATGTGAAGAGAATTTCACAATTTCTTGAAATATTTTATAATCTCACTTTGAAGGTGTCCGGATCATTTTATGTAACATCAAATTTCCATTTCTTGAAATTGGTCAAGTTGCTGTTTACTTAAATCGATTAATAATAACTGAAGATGTACTTTTGAGTGAGATGGCATCAAGTATATGGAAAAAAATTGAGAAGTATTGGGGTGAACCAACAAAAATGAACAAAATGATTTTCATTGCTTGTGTTTTGGATCCTCGCTACAAGTTTAGTACTGTTAGTTTTGTACTTAGGAAGATATTTGGAGATGAATGGACAATTATTGAAAAAGAGGTTCATACTTATATGAGCTCATTGTTTAATGAGTATGTCTCTAAGTCGGTTTCAAAAGATACCGGTGGTGAAGTTTCTAGCTCTTTTCCAAGCTCTTCAACTCCTGATTTAGGTGAACTTTTAGATGAAATAAGGAAACATAAAGCTTCGAATGGAGGTGCAGCCTCTAAAACAGAATTGGAAAAGTTTCTTGCAGAAGATCCTGAAAATGAAAGACCGGACTTTGATATCTTGGTTTGGTGGAAGGTGAACTCGCCTAGATTTCCTATTCTTGCTGAGATGGCTCGAGATGTGCTTGCTATTCCTATTTCAAGTGTGGTGTCTGAAAGTGCATTTAGTACTGAAGGGCGTATTCTTGACCAATTTAGGAGTTCATTAACTCCTAAATTAGTTGAAACTCTAGTGTGCCTTCAAGATTGGCTTCGGAGTGAATCACTTCCTGTAAATATTGAGGAAGATTTAGATTTTCTCGATACACTCGAGGAAGGTATGTCTATTTTAATTAATTTTATTGTATTGCTTAAGATAGTTAAATAATATACTAATTGCTTGACTTGTTAACATATTTTCTTATTAGATTTTACTAATCTTGGCAAAGAAGCTTCCACCGATAATGTTTGCTAGATTTTGTTAGTTGTTTTGTAAGTTCTCCATTTTAAATAATATACTTGTAAAAGAATGTGATGTATTACAAAATTCTTAATATTTTTCTTTATTTCCTCCAGGTTTAAAGGTTAGGACTTTCAAGATTTGGAGAGAACGAGACATTTTAAGAGTTGACTCGACTACCTTTGGAACTATGCTTTGGAAATACTGTTTGTTTTGTTAAACTAGTATTTGTTTTGTGACCTATGGAACTATGCTTTGAATGAAGTCAATGAACTATGCTTTGGATTACTGCTACATTGTTGCTTAAATTACCATAAGTTCTTTTGGTATTAGGGTGATATGTTGTCATCCATGTTCTACTTGGTTACAGTTTTAAAGCGTGTGCACACTTTAAAGTTCAGATATCCCAATTGGACAACTACTACGGCTAAACGGTATAATCTGCCTTATTGAAAATCGATAAATCGAATCGATAAGCCCCCAAAATCGATAAATCGAAATCGAAAAAATCGAAACCTTATTGAAACGATAACGATAAGCATATGTACAAATCGATAATCGATAAGAAATTATCGATAAGGGTCAAAATCGAATCGATAAATCGATTGTACACCCCTAGAGGCTATGGAGTTTGCTAATAGCCTTCCCAGGTCTATTTGTGTTATCTTATTACTAAAGGGGGCCCCGCAATTTAATGTTGTGCGAGGCTCATCCCAATTATTTTTTAAAGTCCAATCCTATGGTTTAGCTACATTTTCTATACATGTTTTTTCCTTAGCCAAATTATTATCTCGTTTCAACCTTGGGCCCAGGCCATTGTCATTGCTTTATTGGGCCTGGACCTCGACATGCATACTTAAACGAGGGCAGATCTTGCCCAGGTCTTAAAGACCCGGGCTGTCTTCGAGCTTCCGCTTGACAGCCCAATTGGTTTCACGCAGCAGTTCAGGCCCACGTTATCTCTTGGGCCCAAATTAAATCGGAACAACGACAATAAAAATAAGAAACTCACAACTGAATAAAAATAAATCAATAAGATTGAAATCAATTGCATTTTATTCATCAAAATAGAGGAAAATCAGTACATGAATCACTAACTCTGAATCAACTATATATTGTACACGAAGCTTTAACTAACAGACTATCTCAAACTTTGATCTCTATTAATGAGTTTATGCTAACATTTGAATTACTTACTAGTTTAGATCAAAGGTTACTTAACTATATATACATATGTGAGAAAATATAGGGATTATTTAAGGAATAGGACGAATTGATTACAGTTCCACTATTAACTATTGACTTTACTATGATCTAACTCAATTGATATTGCAAGTCTAGTTCTAACTGAGTTGTCATGTTATCCAGGTGTTTCTCCTTTTAAACTCACTCAAATCCAAACTTCTGTTCCTTTAAATTTAACCGACTACATGAGCAATAGTTACATAGTCTAATTACCCCATTATACAACTTCGAGTACCTATATGCGAGTGACTCAAAGACCTATGCGTAATTAACTATCGATTTTATTATGACTTGGGTCATTACACAGTTATTAACCCAGTTATAGATGAATCACAGCTCAATCTAGCCTTTTTATTTTATGTTAAAGTGTAGATCTATGACATTAGCTAAGCGATGATGATTTACGAAATCTTCTGAGAAGAAATAGTTAATGGTTTGAAAACAACGATTAGTTAACTTATGTTTTAGGGTTTTACCTATTTAAACTAGGTGATCTACTGCTATGATTATGCTACTACTACATTACTAGCTATTACATTGCTTTCGTCTTTTGTTTTGTGCTATCATGTAATACACTACATCAATACTATAATTCTAAGCTAATAATAAAGCTAATAACAATATTAAGCTACACAATACATGGTAATATAAGAATTAAACTGAAAACTTCATGTTATTTCATCCAAGTCAACATTACAGCTTCGATTGAACAGTAGTGTACTTGGATCTATAAGAGAAGCCAATGAGTCTAAGGGCTTCAAGCAGGTAAGCAACAGCAATAACTCGAACAGCAAATGCAACAGTGATGATTGAATATCAGCCAAATAGAAGACCACAGCAACAATAAAGTATGAATCCAAGCAGCAATCAAGCAGAAAACCACGAGAAACAGAGGACTATAAGAGGGTTTTCACTCCAAAATACTCGAAAATACTATGTGCTATATTACTCCTATTTTCTCTGAACTTTTCTCTAAAAGCCAACACCCTAATTCACTCTTTTTTGGGGTATATATAGTTGTAGGAAAGGCTGATGACCTGGGGAGAAAGTATGGGACTAAATCCCACTTCTCCCCCTTTAAAAATATATAACTTACACTTAGTCCCTCTATTTCGGTTATCAAATCCCTTCCAGCATGTGCTGGAAGGTTCTAAAAGATTCCTTTTGAGGCTTTTTACCAAGGTATCCCTATGGGTTAAAGGTTTTTACAGATTTCTCTTTTTAGGGAGACAATTATACCCTTAAACTTCTGCAAAATTGCAGAAATCAGGGGTACAAATGACTCCCTTAACCCTATATGTTCTATACAATTCACCATTTTACCTCTTTGGTTTCCCTTTATGCCCTTAATAATTTGGCTGTTTTACCCGACCTGCCTAGGTCTGGTATTCAGCATTTAGGACTTATTTAACCTATGGCCAGTCCTTGCATTGGCATTTAAGGACTGGCCAGTTCTACTATTTAGAGCTTAGCCTCTTTTTTGTTTCATTTTCAGTTAACTAACCCTTTATTTCAATTTTAAAGCTAATTGCAGGACTAGCCTGCTTTATTATTGTATTTAAACTATTTAATTTTTAGCCAGTCTCAAGTTGAGACTTGGCTTGGGTAATTGAACTCATCTGCTGAACAATTGGGCCCAAAGCCTTTGCAGGCTTAGCCACTTGTGGTTCAGGGCTCAAAATGAGCCTGGCAAGTCTGGTATTGCAGACTTAGCCAATCTTTTGCATAATCTAGCCTTTTAACTGATCACAAGCTGGGCTAAGGTCTTTGCAGACCTAGCCACCTGAGATTCATGGCTCAAATGAGCCTTGGTGAGTCTGCATTTGCATACTTAACCAATTTTGCACAACTAGCCCCTTTTTGAGATGGACCAGTGTGTTTGGACCTTGTAGAGTTGGTCAATTTGTAAAATTGACCACTCTTTTGGTCACTTATTACCTAATAACCTATGTTTGTTTAACTTTCAGTCTTAGTCCTATTTCAAAACTAACCATTTTTAGGGAGCCTAGCACTAGCAACTATAACCAATCCCCTAAAGTTACTAAATGTTAAACACATGCTCATGCTAACAAGAACTACTGAAAACTCAGTCATTTTAAACATGTATTGCACACATAGCCACACAAGGTCAAACAATGTGCATCAATCAACCAAAACTCAGAAAAGGGAAATTTGATATGGTTGAATCTTAGTTAATCAATTAACATTATCCAATTTCATGTGACAAAGTGTCAACCCATGTCAATTTAGACTTACTTACTACTAGCTCAAGTCAGATGACAGTTGAAAAACTTCACAACTTTAATGGTTCATGGCACAGGCACACAAAGAAGTATAGACTATCACAAACAGTCAACAAGAAGGATTTAAGCATGGCTCACAAGAATCTATGGATCTATGATATCACTTAGACCCAGTATACCAACCCATTTTCAATGCAAGTCATGACAAACGAGATGAACAATGTGGAATAGAAGGACATGGAGAAGATAATGAAGAAAGAGTCTTGAATCTATCATGCCACAAGACAGGAGAAAGATCACGGACATTAAAATGCATGTGAAAGACCTTTGAGGGTATTATTAGAGTAAAAATCCTTAAGTAGACATGAGAGTCAAATTGCTAATTCTAGAATCATGCTAAGAAGGGAAAACAGTGAAAACATGGAAAGCTGAATAAGACAAATCCCAATCGAGAGTTAAACAACTAAAGCATGAATGGAAACAACAAAGATATCTAATTTTAAAGATGAGGTGTTGAAGACCAAACAAACAGGGAAACTTACAACCAAGGGTGAAGAATACACAAAGGCAACATAATATGAAGATGAAAAATAGAAAAAACATGCATGACAACAGAAGAAGAGTTATGTTATAAAGGCTAAAACAGATCGAAAACCATATGACTCAACCAAATGAAGAAGAGAAGAGAATCGAAGTACTTTTGACTTATCAGAAATAGAGCATGACTTTAAATAGACAAATAGAAGTACAAACATATAAGAGATGAGAAATAATGGTCAAACATTTAAAGAATCAAAAGAGAAGAACAACCGTGCTTTTAATAGATCAGAACCACGAGTCAAGAAGACGAAGAAAAGACAGATCTTTGAACTTAGAAGAAGAAAGAATCATGATAGATAGAACAGAGGAACTAAGTCAAAACAAGAAAACCAACAAGATGAACAAAGCCCTAATACTAGCAAGCTCTTCAAAGCAGAAAAATAACGAACAGAAAACCCTAGCACTAGCAGGCTCTTCAAATCAAAGAAACAAATAACACAGAGAGAGATATAGAAGATTAACAGGTTAAAAACCCTAAACTAACAAATAAAACACAAGATATAGAGGATATAAAGAACAAAAAGAAACATAAAGGTTGAAAGATGAACAAACAAACAGAGAAAGCAAAAATAAAACATAAAAGGCGGGGTACTTAGCTTAGCGGGGCCTGTCCCCCGAGCTTTCTCCCTTTCCTTTTTTATTTTCTTTTCATGTCTTTTTCCAGACCTTTGTTCTTCTTCTTTTTTCGTTTTTCTCACTTTTTCTCTTTTTATGGTTTTTCTTTTAGACTTCAAGGCGAAGTCTTTAGGGTTTTTGGTTGTAGTGGGGTGTTTGTGTGCGGTAAAGGTCAGATCTTTGAAGGGTTCGAGTTTGGAGTCACTGGAGTTAGGGTTATTGCGACTTTTTTTTGAATATTCGAAGAGCTCCGAAGAGATTCGAGGGAGGTAAGTGGTATGGTTGGATAGATCGGACCAAGACGGTTCTTTTGGCATTGGTTTGGAAGGGAGATTCATTGTTTGGTGGTCACCGGAGGTAGGTTCCGGTGACCAGCTTATCAAGAATGGGGTCTATTTCTAGGGTTCTGATGGAGAAGAAGAAGAAAAAGAAGAAGAGAAAGGGAGGTGAAGGGATGGCCGGAGACCACCGTGGGAGGTGATGGCCTCCATGGCTGGCTAGGGTTTGAAGGTGATGATGGATGAAGATGAAGACGGAGAAGAAGGTGAGGGAGAGATTTTGGAGGCGGCTAGGGTTTGAAGTTTCTAAAAATGGCCGTCTCCAAGCGACACAAGCCTTTTATAGTCGAGGGAGTTGAGGTAATCTGGACCGTTGATCTGATGAAGATCAAGAGTCATTAGGTGCCTTACTTAAACGACGTCGTTTAGTCGCTAAGGAGACCAAAGTTCTTGACCCTCAGATCAACTCACACGAACGGCTGAGATAAATCCCATTTCTTTAATTAAACGAATTAATCCCGCTATTATTCCACCCGTTGGATTCATCAAGATGGACGGCTAAGATTGAATCTCACATCTCAATTTATTAAATAACTTCGGATTGATTCTCAGCCGTTAGATTAGACCTGATGAACGGCTGAGATCAAATCCCCTGATGGCCTGAACCAGATCTCCTTGGGCTAATGTGTTTGGGCCTTTTAATGCAATTCCTTTTGGCCCAAAATAACTAAACCCAATGTATTTTTTTTGTATTTTCTGATTGTTTTAATTATTTTTATGCGCTTTCTTTTTGTATTTTTGTTTTCTTTTCTTTTGTATTATTAAAAATTAATCAATTCCCTACTTGCACTAATTTTCTAATATTTTTTGGAAATTTCTACTATTTTTTCCTAATATCCGCTATTAATGCTCTTTTTTGTTGATTTTCTATTAACTAGTTAATTTAAAATACATGTATTGAACCTATTTTTTTTATTTTATCTAATTTTAATTATTTAAACACACAAAATGCATTCAATTTCAAACAAGACATGCAATTACACTCAAAAATATTATTTTATTTTAATTTTGGAATTTTTGTTTACCTAATGCAAAAATCATGTGCTCACACTCCCCATCTCCAGATCAAGCCACTGTTTCCACTTCCAAGAATGCAATGAACGTGGTATCTTCAGACTTGTCTGATGGGTTCGGATCCAAGAACGACAGTGATGATAAATATTCCACCTCTCCCACATCTTCAGAATAAAGGGAGAAAGGAGAACAATCAGGGGATAGAGGACAACAAGCTAAGGGAGGTGAGCCTTAGGTAGGGGTGTAGAGCAGACTAGGAAGCCGTAAGTGTGGGAGGATAGGTTTGTTAGTCAAATTGCCTTCCATCGGTTCAGGGAGTGGTGGCCTAAGAGAAAACTCATCCAGAAGAGGCGGTTTATTGATGCAGATCTACTTCCTTACAACCCTCACGTACAAGCTCAATTTTGTACGAGTGCGGGTTGGGGCTTCTTCAAGGAATGAGTGGATATGGCAAATGAGCATATGGTCAAAGAATTATACACCAATGTCTACCATGTCATTCGGGGTTCCACAACTACTAAAGTGAAGAATAAGGTGGTGCTCTTTTACGGGAAGTCTCTCGATGACTTCTTGGGGTTCGTAGATGAAGATGAGTTATAATACCCGGAGAAGTTGGCAGTAAAGGAAGAAGCTCACCTATGGTTAGCTGAAATTTTATCATCTCCAGGTACAGTGCTGGTGTGGCTCAGGGCTCGAGAGAAAATATATAGGAACACCCTCAGCTTCAAAGCAAAAGGGTGGTTGACATTTGTGTGTAATCAACTTGATCCGACCACACATGACCACTCCGTCCCCATTGATCGTGTTGTCTTAGTTGCTTCTATTATGGCTGGGTTCCCATTGAATGTGGGAAATATTATGCAGAGGGTGATCTCCACAATGGGAAATGAGACCAAGACCAACTACCCCTTCCCAAACACATTGACTATGTATTTCCGCGAGCTAGGGGTAGAAAAGAAGAAATTTGATGTGAAGGTCCATCCGGTAAGCCCTTACTCATGGTATGATCAAAAGGGACCTGACAACCTGAAGAATGCAAAGAAGGGTCAGGCTTCCACTTCTTCTGCAGTTGGCCAGTCTGATGAGCCAACTGCCTCTGAGCAGCCCATTGATCCTAGTTTATTGCCTCTAGGGTCTTCTACAGCACCACCTTCTACGTCAGCCGAGCTAGTGGTTTTGGTGTCCAAGACTAACAGGTTCACTGCCAACCAGTCACTCATTCACTAGCCAGTCTAAACAACTAGATGTCGGCAGCGACATCCAAGTTGTCCACTTTGACAGCAGCTGTACAGGTCGAGAGAGCACCCGTGACGGTTGAGGTACCTGCTTCTATTGAGGATAATTTGAAGAAAATCCTGGCCAACCAGGAATGAAATGATGAGGAAGCAGGATTCCTTGGCCAAGTCAATTGGCGAGCACAGCAAGCCACTCAAGAGCTTGGCCAAGGAGCACATGATGCTTAAGAAAACAAAAGCCTCAAAGGAGGAGGTGGCATCACTAAAGGTACAAGTGGGCAAGCTAGTGGTGGATCAGCTGCCACTAGACTTGTTATTTGAGGAGCCTGCTATAGATACTCAAAGACGCACAGTTTCACCGCCAACCAGCTCACTCATTCACTAGCTAGTCTGAACAACTGGATGTTGGCAGCAACATCCAAGTTGTCCACTTTGACAACAGCTGTACAGGCCGAGAGAGCACCAGTGATGGTTGAGGTACCTGCTTCTATTGAGGATACTTTGAAGAAAATCCTGCCCAACCAGGAAGAAATGATGAAGAAGCAGGATTCCTTGGCCATGTTAGTTGGCAAGCACAGAAAGGCACTCAAGAGCTTGGCCAATGAGCACAAGAAGCTTAGGAAAACAAAAGCCTCAAAGGAGGAGGTGGCATCACTGAAGGTACAAGTGGACAAGCTAGTGGCGGATCAGCTGCTACTAGACTTGTTATTTGAGGACCCTGCTATAGAGATTCCCACAGAGCAGCCACCAGCTGAGGAGCTTAGGCCCAGGCAGAATAGGAAACTCCCCAATACTGAGGGAGTTGTGATTACAGTGGCCACATAGCATGAGGATCCTTCCGGTGCCCAGTCAGTTGAGCCCAGTCCAGGAGCAGGCACTTGTCCCAGTAGCACAGCAGCACCAGGCTGGGGACTAGTCTGAGGTCCCTGCCGGTACACAAGACATAAGAGCCACCGAGCAGCATGGGCCAACAGATGAGGCTTGGGTACAATGCTAGCTCTTATTCATGGGGGTGTGGACCTACTTTTTGTTAAAAACTGGATGATTGTATATATTTTTCTATCTTTCTTTCTTTTCAGTACACTCGTAGATATAGTTGGATTGTAATTAAACTTTAATTCTGAATCTCTTTAGTTGTATATTCTACTATCTTGGTGTACATATTCGTTTGGTTATCATTTGATGGTTTTTCTTTGGTTTTGTTATTTTTGTTAGATTTTTCGTGTTAGTTGCAAGGTTAGGATCGTGGCCTTGTTTTGGTTTTGTTTTGGATATTGAAATAAGCCCATGATTTTCTTTATGCCACGGTTCTTTTCAAGGGTAGAGTGTTGTGTGAACCGGGTGGCTCTTCCCAATGATAGATAACGTGACAACTTTCTTAAGGGTTGAGTCAGTTTTTTGAATTTCTCTTTTTGATTTTCAAGTTTTTGGTAGTTAAGGGTACCTCAAGAAAAGCTTCACTTGGGCCTAGCACATTTTCCTTTGATCTCATGGTCAAAGACATTAAGTTGTGTTTAGGATGGTAAAAGTCGTGGCCTTGAGACTCTTGTGTTGACCAAACATCATCATATGGTTATGTTGAACCGTTGTGAGCCTGAATTGTATTCGAGGTTGTTGTGGGCCCTCGACTCCATCTTTGACAATCCTTGAGTGTATGTGTGTTAAGGACTTGATTTGTGACCCCAAGTACCATGCCAATGGTCTAGAATTTGCCCCGAACGTTTGTTGAGGAGAAATCATGGGTGGAACTTGACTTGAGAAGTGATTGTAAGATATCCTTGATCCAACAACACTATATTGATCCTTTTCATGACCTACCAATTTAATGATCCCTAGTTCATCCCTTTTGAGCCTTAAACCTTCTTCTTTCATGAATCAAAAGTTACAAGCCTATACCCGTTTTAATGAAACCCTCTCTTGGCACCCGAATCTTTCCTTAAGTAATGGAAAATATCTAAGTTTGGGGGATAGGCAAGAAAGGCAAAGAATAAAAGCAAAAAAAAAGGCAATGAAAAAGAGAATAGGCAAAGAAAGACAAAAGCGAATAAAACCCAAAAAGGGGATCCAAAGTCATCAAACAAGTGACAAGATGTGAAAAAGATGAACAAAAAGGAGAAAAAAAAGTTTTGAATTGCAAAAGAAAGAGTGACATGGTGTCCCTCTAACCCCTTGAAAGAAGAAATACTCAAATGAGTCAAGCAAGTATGCCAAAACGAACCAAAAAGAAGTGCTTAAGGGAAGATTGAACCCATGTAAACGAAAGCATATTCTACCCTTACCCTAAAGCCTTCACAATGACTCCTCAAAAGCTCTATATGATCTTGAGTTAAGGGAAACCATCATTAGTGGATACTTACATGAAGGGCAAGCATATGGTACTTAGAGTCGGACTTAGGGTTTCTTCTTTGTGAGAAATGAGCGAGAAATCCTTCCACCTCAGTTTGTGTGCAAATACTCTAAATGACGAGGTTCACTTAGGGAGAGTCGGGGATGTGTGAGTTTGGGTTCCACAATGACCAAAGTACTTGCGAAAGGTTCCTTGATGAAATGTGTCAACTCTTGAGACTCTTGTGCCACACTTGATCCACAAGTTTTCAAAGTTTTAAATGTGTTAATGATGCATTTGCATTGAGGGCAATTGTTAGTCCCAATTGATGCTGTTGAGGTTCCTCTAGGAAAAAACAGGAATATCTTGGATGTTTTTCATTGAAGGGTAGGTCTTATCTTGTGTGCTTGAGGACAAGCAAAGGTTTAAGTTTGAGGGAGTTGATAACTATGATTTTTACATGATTTATACCACTTATTGCCTGAGCTTTGTGCATAAATTGATGTAAATTAGTCCTAAATTGCTTACAAATTGCGATTGATTGCAGGTTTGAGCGACTAGATGTTAAAGATCACAAATCGGCTCTGGAAGGAGTGAAATCTACCAAGCGTCAAAAGATGAGCTAAAGTCTGAGTTAAAAGACTTGTGCGGATCGCAACCTTTTGTCATGCGGCCTCACAAGAAGATCCTGAAAATACCCCAAGTCAAGG
Source organism: Nicotiana noctiflora (assembly GCA_032618575.1). Lineage (NCBI taxonomy): Eukaryota > Viridiplantae > Streptophyta > Magnoliopsida > Solanales > Solanaceae > Nicotiana > Nicotiana noctiflora. The sequence goes on along the minus strand of JASVEL010013330.1, from coordinate 29,195 downwards.
AACCTGTGCGGTCCGCACTATTTTGCCACGCGAATGCACAAGTAAGGATCAGAGAACCTCAAGTTTGGACACAATTCCACGTGCACCGCATCCATTTCTACGCGGTCCGCAATAATAAAGAAACAGAGGCTCAAATTCAAAGGCATAATCCCACGCGGCCGCGCACCAAAATAGTGCACTCCGCGTGGGTGAATGATCAGAGAGCCAACATTGAAGAATAATCAACGGTGCGGCGGCGCAACATTTCCACGCGTTCCGTGTGACTCACCCTACGCGGCCGCGTGGCATTTCTAGGCGGTCTGCATCTCAGAAGCTCAACTACTTAAGACCTTTTACCCTATGCGGTCGCATGTCATTTTCATGCGGTCCGCGACAGACCCTCAGGGGCATTTTTGTCCAGTTTTTCCTGGGTAGTATAAATAGAGTATTTTACCTTTTTAGGTTAAGTTCTTTTACAATGTACGAGCAGTTGAGCATGAGGCAACATTTATTTGCCTGTTTTGGGCTATTTTCCTTAGTTTTGTACATGGATTCAAGTGTGTTAAATTTGTAGTTCATTTTTATGTCAATTGCTACTATTACTCCTTCTTTTCTACTATATCCATGTCTAGCTAAACCCATTAGCTAGGGTTGTGGCTCAACCCTAGTGTGGGTAATTAATGGGTATTTTTGCTTAATGCTTGGATGATATTGGGTGTTTGGTATTTGGGTTGATTGTATGTTTTCACTTAGATTTGGTGGTTGCAAACACTAAGTCTAGCTTAGTGGGTTTTGACATTACTTGAGAAAGAGAGTCTATAACCTCTCAATTAACCCAACAAGGATTTGGGATGGACCCGTGAGAATGGTAGTCCCAAGTAATGGGTTAAACCTCGAGAGAGTAATTACCTTACTTGAACCATTTGTTGCTTGGGCAAATTAGCCTACCCGATTGGTCTTGAGAGAGTCAATTGGGCAAAATCACTCTCTCTACCGAGAGGTGTGAGAGTGAGTGCTAAGTGCAACGGTTATCTATATCCCATATTGGCATCTATGCATTAAACTTCTATACTCGTTAATTAGTTACATAGGCAAGTGTTGCGACCCTAGTGTTTTCTCCTTATTACATACATCTTAGAATTATAACTTAGCATAATCTAGTTTATAATTGTAGTTAATATCTTTAGTCGATAATCAAAGAAAATCAAAAATGTTAGAAGTCAAATTAGGAGCTACAACACTTTGTTAGTCTTCACAAATACTTGACTCCAATATCGAGCTCCCTGAGGAATTGACCCCGAAACACCACTATTGGGTAAAAGCAGTTAGTGCTCACTCTTCCTTTGGGTTGAGTTTGTGATGATCAGTCATCCCCATCTGTTTTCGGAAGAAAGAAGCACCGGAATGACGCAAACCAACAAGAAAGCAAGACGTCAAGAACAAATTGAAGAAAGATAGGATTTTGTAATTCTTAGTTTAGGCTAGCCTCTTGTTTTCTTTTAATATGGTGTAATAACGAGTTCAGTAAGCAACAACAACAGTAGTAACATCAAGATCATAGCTTAACTACATTGACATGATTCCCTTTTAGCCAGGGATATGTAGAAAACCTTTTGAAGCAAAGGTTCGGTCAATTCTTTCAAACAAATGCTTCACACGGAGTACTCAAATGGGCAAAAATCGCTCGTATCCGCTCACTTATCTTTGCACAAAAACTCTTTGTGCTTTCGGACAAAGAGGGGCAGCTATGAGCACGTGATTTTTGCCTCACAAGAACTACTCCTAGAAAATTCAAAATAAATAATTTTTATGTTGTTTGCAATTATTGTGGATTTTTGTTTTATTTTTCTTTCATTATTTACATTTGTCTGTGCATGTTTATTTGACTAAATTGATAAAAATATAAAAATATGTTGTAATTGAATTTAGGATTTAATTTTATAATTTTGAGTTAACTAGTAAATAACTTATTTTTACAAAAAAAAAAATTAAAGTGTTTAATGTCCAAATTATGTGATTGTCTTTTAAATTGATATTTAATTGTCCATGATAATTACTATCTAAAATTAGTTAGCATTTTTAGCTAATTTTTGATTTGTTATCATTAGGTTAGAATTTTGGTTTTATTAATTAGGAACTAAGGAAATGAAAATAAAGAGAAAAATCGGACTGGGCCATCCCAATTTAACCAAATCCAGGTCCAAATCATTTGCCTCACCCGGTCCAATTAACCAGACCTCTAAAACGTCCAAAACGACGTCGTTCCAAGGCAGAAGGTCTGAGCCGTCCAATTAATCAGGATCCAACGGTTCTAAATACACCCAATAACCCGTCTCTAACCCTTACACGTTACCTGATTCAAATCGACCCCTACTTACCCAAACATCGTCGTTCTCATTAAGTTAGTTGATCCAGGCCGTTGACCCCGTTTGATCAAACGACCAGGATTAAAACCCCATTTACTATATAAGCCTAAAACTCCTACCCACCCCCCTCCAGGCCAAACCCCACTCCACCGTCTCTCTCAGAGATGCCTCCCAAACCTCCCCTATAACGCTGCCGCTGATCGCCCGCCGGAAATCGCCCACGGCGGGGCGGTCAGCCACCAAACACCGCCATTTTTACACCACTTTTTCCCTATAACCTCCCCATCTCCATGCCAACCTCATTTTCTTTTGAATCATACCATGACCCTTCGAATATCGATTTGAAAGTATGAACCCTAGTGCCGCCCTCAAATTCTACAGTGGCAGCACTGTACCAAGACGACCGCCAAATTAACACCATAAGACCTTCTGGCCGCCCCCAACACAAATCCTCAAACCGTTTGGCTTGAATCATCTCAGAGTTACTCGAATCTTCATTTGAGGATTCGAGCCAAATGAAAATCTACACCAACCAGTCCAAAATTCACATCAAGCCTCCCCTGACCCCCCCATACCCTAGCCAACATTGGTTTGGTTCGAATCTAACCAGAAAGACTCGAGCCCCAAATCAGACCGTATGAACCCTAGATTCAAAACTAGGGAATTTGTCCAATTAAAATAGGGATTGGGGTCTAATAGACCTTAATCGAGGTGTTTTTAGTTGAAAACACTTCAATTAAGGTCCGTTCGACCTAAAAAAATCCAAGTTCAAGTCAATAGGTCAACCTGGGAGATTTGGTTTCAGATTTTCTCGAGGTATTTTATTTCTCTCTTTTATTTGTTCTTCCGTGTTATTGTTATTTATTTTATGTTATTATATTGATTGTTCTTTTCAATTTTTCATTTATTATTTTTCTTTTTCTCCATCTAACCTTTTAATTTGATCAAATTATTTCTGTTCGTTGTTTAAGTATACATTATAAGCTATATAATCGTTTAGTTAATTTCGTCGATTAGGTAGTTTCATGATTAGTCCCTGTTTTGTCAATACAATCATTCATGAATTGCTTGATCCTCTGTTTCTGATTGTTGTAGCTTTAAATGTTAGCTGTTTAATTAAAATTTTGTTAGATAATTAACATTATTTTGAATCACTCAATGTTTTATGTTTTAAATCATTGTTTGATTAACCTTAAGGATTGGTCGTAGTTGTAATGATCATAGGAATAATCAGATTTTAGTTTAGTTGTTAGGATTAATTGGTTTCTTAAGAATTAATTGATGATTAACACTGATCAATAGTTAAGGGGGAGGGGGGCAGTAATAATAGTAGGATTACAAGGGTATTTGGGAATGGAAAATGGTCAGAATTGACCAAATTAGTGGCATGTTAGTCAAGCACTAATAAGACAAGAGCTTATACATTAATTTAATGCTAGTGGGGAATAATCCCTTATATCATGCCTTAATTTAAGGAATAAAATAAGGAAAAGCCTTTCTTGGTGGGATTTAGTTGAAAATGGGCAGATTTTTTTGGGTTGTTGGTCGGGTAAGTGAAGTTTTTCAAAGGAGGGCGGGTCTAGGGGGACTATAAATACATAGAGTTGACGATTAATTAAGGAGGGGATTTTTTTTTGGACAGAAAGTCTAGAGTGAGATAGAGGACTCTGAAAAATACTAAATAGAGATAGAGAGAGATTTGAAGGGCTAATAAAAAATCAAAGATAAAAAAATAGCTGAAACTTGAGCACGGTTGATTTAAGTTTAAATTGGCTAAATCTGAAAATTTTCTTTTTATGAATCATTTCCTTAACTATTCGGACCTTGAAATGATTTGAGCTTCATTCACACAGTTGGAATTTATGAGCTTGATGGTTTAAACTGTGAATCCGAAATTGGATCCTTGGTATTCTTGTTTGTATTTCATGATTTTGAGTTGATTTGACATACCATTCCCTTGGATTTGAACTGGTTACTGTTGTTTGTTACTACTGCTGGACCCCTGACTTCATTGCTTTTGTTTTTCTTCACATTATCAGCTTTCCAGGTATTTACCCTTTGCTCTAAAAAATGTAAAGGCAGCCTATGTGGTGTTTTGAGGAAGAGGAAAATGATGATTCCTATTGCAATATATCTCTTTTTTGGTCACCATCTGTTTTATTTGAAGCATTATTTCATTCTCTGGATTTAACTGGTTCAAACCACAAAAGGCGTAATAGATGTAGCTAGAATGGTGTTAATGCTCGTTTGTTCTCTCTTGCTTGAATTCCTCAGTTTTGTTGTAGTATTGTTAAAGAAGTTAGACGATTATGTATTCCCAATGTCTTAACAATTTTGCTTATTAGTTATTACATTAGAGCAAGTAAAGGTAATTAGTGTTAATACCAGACAATGCTATTGTAGTTGAATAGATATAGCCTTGGGGCCTCAAATGGCTATTATTGTTTACCAAGATCAGTATTGCCCAGTTGGATCACCTAAAATAACATAAGAAAGGGCATGATGTTTGTCTTCTTCGGAAACTCTTGGTTGAATTTGGGTATGTTCTTAATTTATTCAATTGGTATGCAATTTGAGCAATAACGTGTTAATATTAAAAGTGGTCTGACCATGAATCCTCAATCATTAACTGGAAAATTTTCTTTGGAAACGGATTGGTCAGTATTTGCCAATGTTAGAGATAGGTATCATGGGGATTCGATCCAGGGGGCTCACAGTCTGTTAAGACTGGTTAGCCTTTATTCGGCTACTTCTTGGGCCCAGCATGGAATGGCTTTAAGATTTCCATTTGGGGACAGTCGTCAAGTACGCAGACTATTGGGCTCCACGCTAGGCCCAATTATTAACCATTAACTCTTCCTTTTATCTTAAACAAGCTGTTAGCCTAAACCAGAGTAGAATTCTTACCCCTTTAATATTCGTAGTTAACCTTTTTTTTATTAATGGGGTTAACTATATTAGATAATAATTAATTTATGGCCTTTTCAAATTTAGTTTGAGTACCCTTTAATTTAATTTGAGATGTGCAGTGCCAAAAAAATGATAATTACATGGCCCTCGTATCATTCAGATTTGAATTGATTAATATTCGTAACAAGCCTCTAGGGCCGTTTAAAAATACGATTGTGGTTGCATATACGTTCGCGTAACATGACCATAATCCTAAAATTAATTTGGAGTATGCGTTCGCGCAACTTCGCTCGATCTGTTCTTAATAATAAAATGGGTTACGAACTATTAATTAATTCTAGTTTGCATAGCTTGAGGGGTGCCCTTCACCATTAAATCACATATGGCCCTTGTATTAATTTCTTATGGGATACATACAAATGACTAATACTTCGTAGACTATTCTTTAGGGCCATCTTAAAATACTATCATGATTGTGTATACGTTCAGGTACCATAATTATGGTTATAAAACAAAATCAGAGTATGTATTCGCGCAACTTTGGCCCAAATTTTCTTAACAATAATTAAGCATTACTAATTGTGGACACGTTCACGTGCCATAATTTGTAATTCACTAAACAAGCGAGTATACGTACGCGTAACACGTTTCAAGGTAGTTTTCTTAATTAAAAGCGGTGAAAGAAGCAAAAGCACATAGGTTCTAAAATCGATAATTAAATAATTTATAAGCTAAGTAGGATCAAAGCGACCGTGCTAGAACCACGGAACTCGGGAGTGCCTAACACCTTCTCCCGGGTTAACATAATTCCTTACGTGAATTTCTGGTTCGCAGACTATATAACAGAACTATTTTTTTACTCGATTCGAGATTTAAATCAGTGACTTGGGACACCATAAATCTTCCAAGCGGAGACTCTGATTTTAATTAAATGATCCCGTTTCGATTGTCACTTCAAGTTGGAAATAACTCCATTTATTATATTCATTCCCAGGGTAGCGCTAAAAAGGAGGTGTGACACTCGTAACTGGTCTGAAGCTTCCGAAGGTGACATCGATGATGCTTTCCACATCAGCATAGAACTTGGAATTAACAGCCTTGGTGGAAGTTAAAACGGAGTTAATTTTCTTTAAAGCCATTTCAATATTCTTGGTCTTTGGTGAATGAAAAGTTGAGATGAGAGGTAGAGATTGTCCAACTAGGCGCGCCAAAATTTGTAGACAATAAATTTGCGGACGAGAAAATAAAATCAAGACCGAAAATACTGCTACAATCATAGAATTTGATTTTAAATATTTGAGTGTACAATCTCTATGATTCCTCTGATTCAACTTTTCTAGTATAAATTGAAGGGTCTTTGAGCTTGATCTTGAATTTGAATCTGATTTATCTGCCACGAACACTTTGACTGTTGCCACGAATGTTATCACGAACAAGTAGCCTTGATCTTGAATGCATTGTGTTTGATTTGACTACTTGAATCGTTCTTTGTTCTTGAGCTTGAATACTTGATTTGTTCTTAGTACTTGCACTTGAACTTGACTTCTTGAACTTGATTGCTTAAACTTGAACATGATTGTTTGAAGCTTGAAACTTGTGGAGGAATTTGCAGTGTTTGATCCACGAGCTCTTTCTTGCTTCTTGTTATAACTTCTGGTCCCTTTTCTGGGTTATGAAGACCCCTATTTATAGTTGTGGAAGGGAAGAGTTATGATAAGAACAAACTCTTTTCAACCAATCAAATTGAAGTGTGACATGACCGCATTCAATTGGCCAAACATGTCACTTGCACGCGATTTTATTGGCCTTTTAGAGTGACTGGGCATGCCTTGTCATTTTGACATGTGGCATGGTCCTATTGGCTCTTCCGCATGACTTGGTGCGCCACGCCATTTGACACGTGGCACCAAACTGGGCCTCTAGGAAAATGACATCTTGGGCTTAATAAAGTGGGCTCATTACTTTAGCCCAATTAAATGGGCTAGCCCAATGGATTAAAATTTATTTATTTAATATATGTATATTGGACTTATATAATTAACTCAATTATATTAGCCCATAATATTTATTTGGACCAATATATCTTGAATTTAAAATATAGATCAAATTACTTTTATGGATTTAAATCCAGTAAATTTGTATGCCTACATGTACGTGTTATAGAAAAATTATACAAATTTTATATATACTTTTTCAGTTATCATATATAAATAATTTTTTGGGCGAGCTAAAAATGATAATACCCTAACATAAATTCATTTAAATTTTGTCTTGTTTGATAAGTTCAATAAGTAGCAAGTATTTTCAGCTACATGTGTCTTTTTTCCTTTAATGCGTTATTTCGGATCCCATTATCCCATTTAATTAACCTTAATCTTTTTTCAACAAAAATTAACTTTAATCTCAAATATTTTCTTTTTGACACGGACGCACACTAGAGAATTTTAAATTAAACCTCTTTACCAATTCATTATTTTTTTCCAAAACGAACACTCCATTTTCACCATCGTCGTATATTATCACTTCCCCACTCCTTCTCTCTCTTCAAAAGAACTCCTTTCTCTCTCTAGATCTCTTTCCTCTCGGAGGATTCCGAGGGTTTCTTCTTCATCGGAGATCTTCCATTCGCAATTCCCTACAGATCTCGCCGTCATGGCGGCCGCTAATGCTCCGATCACTATGAAAGAAGCCCTAACGGTAGACTATTATTCATGTTTAGCTTTTTTTTTCCAACGATTGATTGCAATTTCATATTGACAGTTTAAAATTGATTGATTTTCCTACTCTTACTAGTGTTTCACATGTGAATTGTTGCTTAGTACTGTGATTTGAGTTTGATTGAAGATCTGAAACCCTAGGCTATGATATTGTCTTAAATATTTGAACTTTAGTTTCTATCTGATACTAGAATCTGGATTTAAATTTGTATTTTCATACGTCAGAAATGTACCTCAGAACTTTGATATTAGTTATTGCCAGATCTGAATCCTAGGTTATGATATTATTTTGAATTGAGAACTTTATGTTTCTATAGTGAATTTAAAATCCAGATTGAATTTAGTATTCTTATTAGTATTTCTTGCAACTTGGTACAAGCTAAATGTAGCTTAGAACTGTGATTATTTTGTTGCGGGATCTGAGGCCTTGGTCATGGTATTATTTTGGATTGATAACTTTAGTTTATATTTGAATTTTAAATCTAGATTGAATTAGGTATTTTAATATGTCTGAAATGTGGCTTAGAACTGTGATATTAGTTCATTATAAGATCTGTGACCTCAGCTATGTCTATGTGAATTTAAAATCTGGATTGACATTAGTGATTTAGTAGCTTAGCATGTGTGAATTGTGTCTTTGAATTGTGATATTACTTCATTGCCAGATCTGTGACCTATGTTAGGATATCATTTTGGATTGATAACTTAAGTTTTATGCTTATCTAAAATCTGGTTAAAATTTCATATCTTTATTAGTGTTTTATGCAATATATTATGTGTGAACTGTGGCTTAGAACTGTGATAAGTCATTACCAGATGTGTGACGCAGGGTATGATATCTTTTTGGACTGAGAACTTAAGTTTCTACATGATTTTTAAATCCGGACTGAATTTCATATTCATGTAACTTTTTCTGTGAACATAGTATGTGTGAAATGTGGTGTGAAACTTTAATTACAGATGCAACCTAGGTTATGGTATTGTTTTGAATTATCTAGAGAGCAAGTGCATATGCGAAATTAAATATATGACTGAAATTTCGTATTCTTGTTAGTGTTTCTGGCAACTTAGCACGTGAGAAATGTGGCTTAGTCCATTACCAGATCTGCGCCTAGGTTATAATATTCTCTTGATTTGAATTTGATATCTGGAATTTTGTTTTCTTATTGGTGTTTCTGGAAACATAGCACATACAAAATGTGGCTTAGAACTGTGATTTTAGTTTATCTGTGACTTAGGTTATGATATTATCGGGAATTGAGAACTACATTTTCTATGTGAATTTAGAATATGGATTGGATTTTATGTTCTTTTTTGTTATTCTGGCTTCTTAGTACGTGTGAAATTTGGCTTTGAATTGTGACATTATTTCATTACTGGCTATAGGTTATGATATTATTTTGTATTAAGAACCTAAGTTTCTATTCACCCAAGCCCTAGTGGTCAATGTGGTGGGAGGAGGGTCTTAAAGCCCATTTGACCGAGCTGCTAAAAACTGCTAATTTTGAAAATTATGTTTGTTCAAAAGTGATTTTCGAAAAAGTACCTTTGGGGAAAAACAAGTTGTGTTTGGCCAATTCTTTTGAGAGGTGCTTTTTGCAATATTTGATAAGCAAATTGTGTCTAGTCAATCTTTTCAAAAGTACTTATTAGCATCAAATTACAGAAAAGGACAATAAAAGTTTGCTTTACAGTCAATATTATGTTAAACATATTTATTATAAAATAATTTAATTAGTTTTTATTTTTCTTCAGTTAAAATATAAAATATAAAGTAAACTATATATTAAAGATTTAAACAACATAGTTATGCAGAATAATAATATTGGGTATCTAGTATTATTATTTATTGTTTAAATGATGAATTAAATATCAAAATACATCATTAATTCAGTATACATTAAAAATTTACTCCATAATTCACTATCTAAATGTAAAAGAAAGATTTATTTATAATAGAGAGACTGTTCCAATGAGGAATAGGAGAAGGAAAAAAAGTATGGTTGAAATAAAAACGAGAAGAAAGGGATGATAGAAACAAAAAGAAAAAGGAAAAAGTTAAATTAACAAGGGATTTTATGGTGAGCATATTTTTGTCTTGAAAAAATTAATTTTCTGCTTCTTCCACCAGTAACGTAGAATTTGTAGCTTCTTCCCAAAAGTAGAGAATTGCTTCTGCTGCTACTCAAAAGTAGTGTCTTGGCCGAACACCATTAATTTTCGAAAAGTGCTTTTCTGATAAAAAAGCACTTTTGGCCTACTAGAAGCCTGGCCAAACAGCTCTTACATTCAAATCTCGGCGGAGGCCAAAGACCACTAGGGCGATTTCCTTCCATCTGCCTAGCTTTTGGTGGGCAGAATAACCCGATATCGTTGAAGTAGTTGAGGTGCGTGCAAGCTAGCATCGCCACCACTACCATCCAAAACAAAGAACTTAAGTTTATTTACGAACTTAAAATCTCTTCCTATTCTTAGTAGTGTTTTTGACAACTTGGCACGTCTGAAATGCGGCTTCGAACTTTGATATCAGTACACTACCAGATCTGTGACCCACGTAAGGATATCATTTTGGACTGAGATTTTAAGTTTCTTTATGAATTATATAGCTAGATTGGATTTCGTGTTCTTGTTGGTGCTTTGGCTTCTTATCACATGTGAGATGTGGCTTAGAACTGTGATAGTTCATTCCCGGACTGCGAGCTAGGCATTGAGCCTTTGTTTTTTTATTCAAATATAAAGTTTGGATCGAATTCTGTTCTAATTAGTTTTTTTGACAATTTAACGCGTGTGTTGTGTGGCTTAGAACTATGTTATTAGTTCATTCCCAGATTTAAAATATGGATTGAATTTTTTCTTGTGTCTGTCGGTGTTGCAGTTGCAAAGTATAGGGGTTAATCCGCAGTTCATCACGTTCACCAATGTTACCATGGAATCAGATAAGTATATATGTGTTCGGGAGACTGCACCGCAAAATAGTGTGGTGATTATTGATATGAACATGCCTATGCAGCCATTGAGGCGTCCAATTACGGCAGACTCTGCTCTTATGAATCCTAATTCCAGAATTTTGGCTCTAAAAGGTATTTGATATTTGCTAAGAATTTTTAATGGTTGTATTATTAGCTCAAGTTATTGTAAAGTTGCAGTGACAATTTCAGACATGCTAGTGCTATTTATTATTTGCTGACCTGTTAGGTTTATTGGCTTATTCAAACTTTCTAGTGAAAAAGATTTCCTTCCCCTTCTTATTCATCATCTTGATATGCAAAAGAACTTGCAACTAGACAAAGGACGACAAGAATGACTGCAAATGTACTTTTGGTTATCAAATTAATAAATAAGGGACACAAAGTATAAATCAGAGTGACAGAAGTAGTATGCGCAAGTCATCGTTCTTCACTTTTAGGGAAATGGTGAAAGGACTTCTCTGCCATTGCTGATTTCTTATTCTGTCCTTGTATGTTTGCTGACGAAGCAATCGTCTCTCCTCTTTCCTCTTGCAGCTCAAGTCCCAGGAACTACTCAAGATCACTTGCAAATTTTCAATATTGAGGCAAAGCAGAAAATTAAATCACATCAGATGCCCGAGCAGGTAATAGCTCTTTTATTTGATTTGTTTGCTAGATTCTTTTAGCTGCAGCAGTTCTTGACATCTGATCCTTTAATGTGCATTATTTCATATAACTTTAAATCTGTTGTATGTTCAGGTTGTTTTCTGGAAGTGGATTACGCCAAAGATGTTAGGTCTTGTCACACAATCCTCTGTGTACCATTGGCCAATTGAAGGTAAGGTTTTCTTTTTGCTCTTTCGTCGTCGCTCTTAACATTGCTGGCTTCTCTTCCTCCTGTTTGCCTGGAGAAGCTCTGTTTTTTCCACTTATTACTGTTCTCACAATTTTTTAACGGTTGAATGTCTGCCCTTAAGAATCCCTAATTCTCTTTGTACAGGGGATTCTGAGCCTGTGAAGATGTTTGATAGAACAGCCAATCTATCTAACAACCAAATTATCAACTATCGATGTGATCCTTCAGAGAAATGGTTGGTTTTGATCGGTATTGCCCCTGGTTCACCTGAGGTGTGTACTGTTGTTATGCTATGTCACTAATGGAAATCTTAGTTTTGATGTATACTTTGTGTACCAGATTTTGCTTATCGCACCAATACATTCATTGATGTCGTTAGGAAAGGGGGAACTGGAAAAGGTCATGTAGGGTTGAATGGCTTCTTACCTTTTTGTAATTCATGTGATTCTTACATGTGTGTGTTGCATCATCACCCCTCCATTTGTTGTAACATGCATAATGGCCAATTTGGCCACGTTCAACTATCATGCTGCAAGAGTTTTCTTCATCTCTATTTTTGGGTGGGAGTGGGAGTGGTGGTAATGCAAGAGTTCTATTACTGGACGGTTGGATGTTTCCAGTTGCAGCAAGTCAAAATGACCATCTTTAGTTTTGAAAATCCTTTTGACAATATGGCAGGGATTTGGGTATTAACAAGGTTATTTCCACTACCAAAAATGGACCAAAAGAACTTTAAGCTTAATAATATGTGGGCGTTTGATATGTGGCCATTTGATCTCTGTTATAGATATGTTTAATCATGATATTTGTTCTTGTTCTGGTGATTTCTCATAATTTTAATATCTAGTGAAGATTTACTATTTTTATTTGGCTTTCCATTTTGATTGGTACTGTTAGAGGCCCCAACTGGTCAAAGGGAATATGCAATTGTTTTCGGTGGATCAACAACGCAGCCAAGCTCTTGAGGCTCATGCTGCATCATTTGCTTCATTAAGAGTAAGAAAAGCTCCTCCAAACAATTTCCCCATTTCCAATTTGTCTGGTGGCCTTGCTTCTACGTTTTCCTGCTCTGAGTGTTGTATGCTTTAATCAGGTACCTGGAAATGATAAGGATTCCATACTAATTTCTTTTGCCTCGAAGACCTCAAATGCTGGACAGGTTACATCAAAGTTGCATGTCATTGAGCTAGGCGCTCAGCCAGGTGAGTACCTCCTTTTTTTTCCTTTTCTCTTTTCATGATTAGTTTAAGTTGAACATTGTTTTACTGACTTTCTGCAGAGATCAAGTCCGATATGACTCTGGCCGTTTTTCTAATGAGTTGAAAATTTGCAGGGAAACCCTCTTTTTCAAAGAAACAGGCAGATCTTTTCTTTCCTCCAGATTTTGCTGATGATTTCCCAGTTGCCATGCAGGTTTGTTTTCTCCCTGTCTGTTATATGTGCTTTGTCTTTTCTTTTTATACTAAAAGAATTCTGCTTCTTGTAACACAGTTCCTCTGTACCTCTGCAGATATCTCATAAGTATGGTTTAATTTATGTCATCACAAAGCTCGGGCTTCTGTTTGTCTATGACTTGGAAACAGCTACCGCAGTGTACAGAAATAGGATCAGCCCAGATCCTATTTTTCTGACTTCAGAAGCTTCATCTATTGGTGGTTTCTATGCCATCAACAGACGAGGCCAAGTGTTGTTAGCCACAGTAAATGAAGCAACAATTGTTCCTTTTGTCAGTGGCCAAGTATGTATGCTTTCGTATCTTTCTGGTGTCATGTATATTTCTGTAGATGCATTTCAAATACTGTAAAATTTGGTAATTTATGACCATGATAGACGCAAAATATAAATTTTGTTGCAGTTGAATAATCTTGAGCTTGCTGTCAATCTTGCCAAAAAAGGAAACCTTCCTGGTGCTGAGAATTTGGTAAGTTAAAATCCCGTTTCTCTAGGCACTATCTTTTGAATTGATTTCTTGATTGGATGGAGATTGGAGTGTCAAATGATGGGATCTCTTGCCTCTGAAACTTTTCATACTTATAACTAGTATGTGCTACAATTCATGGTTTTTGCTCTTCAACATCCATCTCCTTTTTCTAGATCAAACGTGGCTCTAGTTAATTGGTTGTATTGATATCATCTTCTAGAACAATATTTGACAAGGCTAATGACTTTACATTACCTGAACTCTCTTACTTTGATTGGTGTGGTTAGTAATTGGTAAATTTATTAAAAGCAGCGGTTCTGATGGATTCAGTATGTTGAGAGTTTGTTGCTGTCTGCTATTTACAATGATCTCATATCTTATTAATTTTGTATTGCATCAGGTTGTCCAGCGCTTCCAAGAGTTGTTTGCTCAAACCAAGTACAAAGAGGCTGCTGAGCTTGCTGCAGAATCCCCACAAGGCATACTCCGTACACCGGATACTGTAGCTAAATTTCAGGTATTGGCTGTGTTACCTAGTCATGTTGTTCCCTATCAGATTTATTGCTCTTCAAGGTTGCCGAGAGTCCCAAAATCAATTTAATATGTGTCGTAGTTGCTTATCTTGTGAAAAGTAATGTGTTATGTTATCTTATTTGCAGAGTGTGCCCGTTCAAGCAGGGCAAACACCTCCTCTGTTGCAGTACTTTGGTACACTTTTGACAAGAGGGAAGCTCAATGCTTTTGAGTCTTTGGAACTTTCACGACTTGTTGTCAATCAGAATAAGAAGAACCTCTTGGAGAACTGGTTGGCTGAGGATAAGCTAGAGTGTAGTGAGGAACTTGGCGACCTTGTGAAGGTCACATTTTTTCTGTTGTCTACTACTTTCAGTTGGTTTCTTTTTCTGCAAGTAGCCCGTTGTTTAAGAATACTGACCGCAGTAAGCTGTTTTGTTGTAGACTGTTGATAATGACCTTGCCTTGAAGATATACATCAAAGCAAGAGCAACACCAAAAGTTGTTGCTGCTTTTGCTGAGCGCCGGGAGTTTGACAAGATTCTGATATACTCGAAGCAGGTTAGTGATGCATCTTTTGCTGTGGCCATTACTGACTACTTTTATTTCTCTGAGCTTTAATCCAGTTTTAGACCGTGCTTATGTAAGAACATTCAGAGATTCGATAACTCATTGTTTTTTCTTGATACAGGTTGGATATACGCCTGACTATTTGTTCCTTCTTCAAACAATTCTTCGATCCGATCCTCAGGTATGCTGAGAATGGTTTTACAAGTCATATGTTTATCAGGTCGCCTTTCTCCAGTCTTCATGCAGTCAATTTAATGGGATTAAGTCAACGTTTCAATATCAAATTGTTTTTGACATGGTGCAAAAATTTGCATGTGTTTTTTTTCTTTGAGGTGTATCTCATATTCAATGCTATCACGAAATATTGTTCTTACATTGGAAACGGTGCATCTTCTTTCTTAAACTAAATGAAAACACAGTAATCGAACATAGTGCTTGGTCGAGGATGAAGTCAAATAAGTTTTTGTCTTTATGCGCAGGGTGCTGTTAATTTTGCGCTCATGATGTCCCAAATGGAGGGAGGTTGTCCTGTTGATTACAATACAATTACTGACCTATTTCTTCAGGTTAATTTACTGTTTAATGCTGTTTAATGCACTGATTGCTGTTTAGAAGCCTTTTACAATTTTTATGAGGTGTAATATTCCACCAGATGATGATTCTTGCTTTCTTTTTTGACATCAGAGGAACCTGATCCGTGAGGCAACAGCATTTTTGTTGGATGTTCTGAAACCTGACCTTCCAGAGCATAGTTTTCTACAGACTAAGGTTTCTCTCGCTTCTCATTAAAGAGACATCTTTCTGCTCATACATTTTGCTCTGGCTGTAACGTTCTTCTATACAGGTCTTGGAAATCAATCTTGTGACTTTCCCAAATGTGGCTGATGCTATATTAGCCAATGGAATGTTCAGTCATTATGATCGACCACGAATTGGTCAACTTTGTGAAAAAGCTGGTCTTTACATTCGGGCATTGCAGGTTTACTGGTTTTCAACATTTTTGACTTTTAACTTCCCCGAAGATATGACTAGCAAGTTGGCTGATTTTGTATGTTTCTGCAGCACTACTCTGAACTACCTGATATCAAGCGTGTTATTGTTAATACACATGCTATTGAGCCTCAGGTTGGTATGCTCCGGTGATCGTATTGACTCCCTCTTGATGGTTGTTTGGTGTTTATTTAGCTATATCGTTTGTTTCAGGCTCTGGTTGAGTTCTTTGGGACTCTCTCACAAGAATGGGCGCTTGAGTGCATGAAGGACCTTCTGGTGATCAATATCAAAGGCAACCTTCAAATAATAGTTCAGGTATTCATATGGTGTTATCTTATATTATTTGTGAAGTGTCTGCTAGAAATATGCACCAATGATGCATTATTGCTCTTTGGGAATTGTGACATACTTGTAACAGCATACCTGATTATGCTTGCGTTAATATCAGGTTGCTAAAGAGTATTGTGAGCAGTTGGGTATTGATGCCTGCATTAAGCTTTTTGAGCAATTCAAGTCTTATGATGGGTTATACTTCTTCTTGGGATCGTATCTGAGTTCCAGGTGTGTACTGATGTGACAGGACATTTTGGATGGGCTATTTTAAGTGTTGGTCAATAAATGACTTTTTTGGGCCTTGTGCAGTGAGGATCCGGATATCCACTTCAAGTATATTGAGGCAGCTGCCAGGACTGGACAAATCAAGGAGGTTGAGCGCGTGACTAGAGAATCTAACTTCTATGACCCCGAAAAGACAAAGAACTTCTTGATGGAAGCCAAACTTCCTGATGCCCGACCTTTGATTAATGTTTGCGACCGCTTTGGTTTTGTTCCTGATCTCACACACTACCTGTACACTAACAATATGCTACGATATATTGAGGGTTATGTTCAAAAGGTTGGTATGACTTCTGTGTAGTGCTTGCTTAATTGAAGTGTTTTGTAACATGTGAATTACAAGTTTTCGTCCTCTATGGAACAGGTCAATCCGGGAAATGCTCCTTTAGTTGTGGGACAGCTTCTAGATGACGAGTGTCCTGAAGATTTTATTAAAGGCTTGATCCTTTCTGTCCGTTCTCTGCTTCCTGTTGAGCCCCTTGTGGCTGAATGTGAAAAAAGGTTTATGTTTATCCCTGTCACAACAATTTTAAGATTGTCATGTTAAATTTCTGTATTAAGCTTATCCTGTTGGTTGTCAGGAACCGGCTCCGACTGCTTACACAGTTTTTGGAGCATCTTGTCAGTGAAGGAAGCCAAGATGTTCATGTACACAATGCTCTTGGTAAGATCATCATAGATAGCAATAACAACCCGGAGCATTTCCTCACGACCAACCCATATTATGACTCACGTGTTGTGGGTAAATATTGTGAGAAGCGAGATCCGACCCTTGCTGTTGTTGCCTATAGGAGAGGGCAATGTGATGAAGAACTTATTAATGTAACAAATAAGAACTCTCTGTTCAAACTGCAAGCCAGGTTTGTTTTTGTTAGTCTCCAACTGTTGGTTTATCAGATTTTTGAAGATGAACAAACCATATTATTATAATGTTTTTAGGTATGTTGTTGAGAGGATGGATGGTGATCTTTGGGAGAAAGTTCTTACACCTGAGAACGAGTTTAGAAGGCAGCTTATAGATCAAGTTGTGTCCACTGCTCTGCCTGAAAGCAAGAGTCCAGAGCAAGTATCTGCAGCTGTTAAAGCTTTCATGACTGCTGATCTTCCCCATGAACTGATTGAGCTTCTTGAAAAGATTGTGCTCCAAAACTCGGCATTTAGTGGGAACTTTAATCTGCAGAATTTGCTTATCTTGACAGCCATTAAAGCTGATCCGTCTAGAGTTATGGACTATATCAATAGACTTGATAATTTTGATGGTCCTGCGGTCGGGGAGGTTGCTGTTGAAGCCCAACTCTATGAAGAAGCTTTTGCAATCTTCAAGAAGTTCAACTTGAATGTTCAAGCAGTCAATGTTCTGCTTGACAACATCCGCGATATAAATCGAGCTGTGGAGTTTGCGTTCCGAGTTGAAGAAGATACTGTTTGGAGCCAGGTGGCTAAAGCTCAACTCAGAGAGGGACTAGTGAGCGATGCTATTGAATCATTTATTCGTGCAGATGATGTCACCCATTTCTTGGATGTCATTCATGCTGCAGAGGGTGCAGATGTTTATCATGATTTAGTGAAGTATCTGTTGATGGTAAGGCAAAAGACTAAGGAGCCCAAAGTTGATAGTGAACTCATTTATGCTTATGCTAAGATTGATCGATTGGGTGACATTGAAGAATTTATTCTGATGCCAAATGTAGCTAACCTACCAAATGTTGGTGATCGCTTGTATGACGGAGCCTTATATGAGGCTGCAAAGATCATATTTGCTTTTATTTCAAACTGGGCTAAGTTGGCAAGCACCCTTCTAAAGTTGAATCAATTCCAAGGTGCTGTTGATGCAGCACGTAAAGCAAACAGTGCAAAGACTTGGAAAGAAGTCTGTTTCGCTTGTGTTGATGCTGAGGAGTTCCGCTTAGCTCAAATTTGTGGGCTTAACATTATAGTTCAGGTACCTTTTGCATTTCTCTTTTATTGTGCTTGTCAGTATTTCTGATGAACTTGCTCATTTAAATTGTGAACGAGATCTCCTGGATTACTGGTGATAGGCGGTGTCTGTTTTTGATTTTGCAGGTAGATGATTTGGAGGAAGTGAGTGAATACTACCAAAACAGAGGATGCTTCAATGAATTAATCTCTCTTATGGAGAGTGGGCTCGGTTTGGAGCGTGCCCATATGGGTATCTTCACAGAACTTGGTGTTCTTTACGCCAGATACCGTTATGAGAAGCTCATGGAACACATTAAATTATTCTCCACCCGTCTTAACATTCCTAAGCTTATTCGTGCCTGTGATGAGCAGCAACACTGGAAGGAACTCACATATTTGTACATCCAATATGATGAATTTGATAACGCTGCCACTACTGTTATGAATCATTCTCCAGATGCTTGGGATCATATGCAGTTCAAAGATATTGTTGTGAAAGTTGCTAATGTGGAGCTTTATTACAAGGCCGTCCACTTCTATTTGCAAGAGCATCCCGATCTCATCAATGATCTTTTAAATGTTCTAGCACTTAGGGTGGACCATACACGTGTAGTGGATATAATGAGAAAGGTCTGACTTTTCATTGAAACCCTTTGCTTATTAGGATTGGTTGGATTACACTCTTGGTATATATTCTTATTAATCCTTTCTTTTCTTTTTCGTATCATTGAACCAGGCGGGTCACCTTCGCCTAGTGAAGCCGTATATGATTGCTGTACAAAGCAACAATGTTTCTGCTGTGAATGAGGCCCTTAACGAGATATATGTTGAGGAAGAAGATTACGACAGACTACGTGAATCAATTGAATTGCATGATAACTTTGATCAGATTGGGCTTGCACAGAAGGTGATGGCTGGTTGCACTAAATTGTCTTTTTCCGTATTTAGCATATGCCTGATAATAATTCCACTTTTGTGTTCCACCTGAGCAGATAGAGAAACATGAACTTCTTGAGATGAGGCGTGTCGCTGCTTCTATATATAAAAAGGCTGGTCGGTGGAAGCAATCCATTGCTTTGTCGAAGAAAGATAATCTTTACAAAGACGCAATGGAAACAGCTTCGCAATCTGGGGATCGTGAACTTGCTGAGGAGTTGCTTGCTTACTTCATTGAACAGGTACCAGTTGTTAGGATTTAAAGATTCACCCATGCATATTCTCCACATCTTCCCCCAACCGCTACCAACTACGCCTCAATCCCAAAATAGTTGGACTTAGTCACATGAATCCTTGGCATCTGTTTAGCTCTATTTGGACCCGGTGTTGATAATCAAGAAATTATCTTCTGAAAAAAGTAGAGGTTACCTGACTCTACTGGTACTCTCCCATACATATTCTCCACATCTTCCCCCCCAACCGCTACCAACTACGCCTCAATCCCAAAATAGTTGGACTTAGTCACATGAATCCTTGGCATGTGTTTAGCTCTATTTGGACCCGGTGTTGATAATCAAGAAATTATCTTCTGAAAAAAGTAGAGGTTACCTGACTCTACTGGTACTCTCCATCCATGCATATTCTCAAAATTGCATATATATATATATATATATATATATATATATATATATATATATAAAGAGAGATATATATATATATATATAGAGAGAGAGAGAGAGAGAGAGAGAGAGAGAGAGATTCTTAAAGTTCTCCCACAGGGCAACCCATCCTCTGAAACAAGTTCTCAAATCAATCTATTCGAGCCGTTGAAAGCTGTATAATTTCATGTGTGAAGCATAGTGGGAGTGATACAGATCTCCTTTTTTCAAATAGGGAAAGCAAATCCTAATCATCAGGTAAGACGGGTAGAATATGAAACTGCCTAAAAAAATGAAACTGTGTCAACAAGAGCAATCGTAGCTTATTCATCGAGAAGCCACTCGCGGCACACTGACTAGAAATCATCTGCGAGAAGGTCTTCTGGCACAGGCATACTACTAATCTATTCTTTGGTCATTCGTGATCGAATACCACCTAGGAAGATTTGTACGCCTACATAACTTACCTCCCAGACCAAGGAAGGAAAGTCTCAGATCTATGTAGTTCTAGACCCCTTTTGTTAAGCCAGTTCCTGTATGCAGAATATATTCCATTCTGTAAAGTAGTCTGGCGGATGGGGCCCTCCTCACCACTCCCGATCCCCTTTCTCACGAAAGCAACCAAAATACAGATTACTCGCTATGAGAAAGGCCTAGGAGCAAGTAAAAAAGATTGAGAAATAGAACCATCTGATTTAATTCGTTCTCAATAGCCACGAGATGATCATCTTAGGGTGATCCTTTGTC
This sequence comes from Nicotiana noctiflora, assembly GCA_032618575.1. NCBI lineage: Eukaryota > Viridiplantae > Streptophyta > Magnoliopsida > Solanales > Solanaceae > Nicotiana > Nicotiana noctiflora. Next base: position 8,545 of record JASVEL010013330.1, on the reverse strand, counting down.
GACGGATGCTCTTATCACACTCGTAGTCTCTGAATGATGAGTATCAACTATGTAGCATCTACATCGAGAATTCAAGTATTGTATATGTCATTAGTCCGATCCTTTGTAGGAACTACCCGTAATAACGATCTTGCAAAATGGATCTCTTTATCATAAAGAGATTCGTCGTTCCTGACCCTGCTTCACCTTAATTGTTATTTGAACAAGTAAATGTTCAGTCTTGGTCTCTCTCTCTCTAAGAGACGAAAAGAGTCCACAAAGAATGAAAAAAAAAATTCTTGCATTGGTGCCAGACGATTCTGGCATGTAATAACACATCAGTGTGTAGTAAGTGTTTATAAACAATGAATTTTCGCATAAGGTTTGATGAGGTTGCGGGGATAAATATTCTGGTACCCATGGAGTGCTTGATCATTTGTTTTTTGGAAATTTTATTGCTAATGTATAGGTGACTTGGTTGGTTAATGAGTCTAGCTTGTAAACAATTATGCGTAATATCAAACTAGTTGGAATTGGCAATATGGATCCAACTAGACTTTATTCACATTTGCTGTAGACTTACTGCAACCCTCCTCTATGTATTTATGCTTCTGAGGATCCCATAGCAGAGTTCTCGTATTTATCATTAGGGAAAATTAAGGGAGAATGTATCATATTTTTCTTGGAAACGATATTGCTACTCCAGGAATAGGGTAACTTGGATTGCAATAATTGTGCATTGGTTAATGCTCATCTAACCTGTAATAAAGAAGATCTAGATATCTAATTCACTCTTAATTCTTTTTTGTGCTTTTGCAGGGAAAGAAAGAATGCTTTGCATCGTGCCTATTTGTTTGTTATGATTTGATTCGCCCAGATGTTGCCCTTGAGCTAGCATGGATGAATAATATGATTGACTTCGCGTTCCCATATCTATTACAGGTACTCTCTGAAACCCTCCCCAGATCTGTCTGTTTGTTCGGTCGTGCATTTGCATGTTTGCTTATCTACGTTTAGGGAGAGCTGTATCTGCATTTGTTGTGTCCTTTCTCCCGGTAACCATATTAATAGTATGTCACTGTTTTGGCAAGTCTATGTCCTAAACCCTTGATCTGCCTCTGCATTTCTTTTGAAGATAATAATTTTTTATCAGTAACTAGAACATGTTTTTTTTCATTAACCTCTGTTATTGTACTGTGTTCTTCCTCTTTTTCATTATGTTAGGGGAAGTACCTGAAACTTTGCATGTTTTTCATAGCTCTCTAATGTGTCCTGCGTTCTCTTTTTATTTTCCATCATAGTTGTGCTATCTACCTCAGTTTTATAATAATCAGTAGTCTGTTGTTATCTGCATCCGCATTTTAACTTGGGTCTCTCTCTCTCTCTCTCTCTCTCTCTCTCTCTGGCACAGTTTATCCGTGAATACACTGGCAAGGTAGATGAGCTGATAAAAGATAAGATTGAGGCTCAAAAGGAAGCAAAAGCCAAAGAGAGTGAAGAAAAGGACGTTATTGAGCAGCAGGTAGTTATTGACTTGTCTATAATGTCAACTAATTGCACATTTTCCTTGCTTTTAGCATGGAGTTGACCAAAGTTGCACACTATTATAGTAATGTTTTGATAAGTGCCACATCACATGCATGCCTGTGTTAAATTAACCGTTTCTTTTTGCTATTACAGTCCTAAAGTTGCCTTGCTAATCCTATTCATTCTTTTGGTGCAGAATATGTATGCACAGCTGCTGCCTTTGGCTTTGCCTGCTCCACCGGGTATGGGAGGTGCTGGTATGGGTGGAGGTTTCGCTCCACCCCAACCACCTCCAATGGGTGGAATGGGAATGCCTCCCATGCCTCCATTTGGCATGCCACCCATGGGTTCCTATTAATCTGATGGTGTTACTACAGTGGTGTAAACAAACTTCACAAAGAGAATACAATCTGGACTCTTTTGGTTTCTTTTATTTACTCTTGCCCTTAGATTTTTATCTATTACCTTGCAGTTAGTTGCTGAAGTGCACAAGTGGAGGATAGATGAAATAATTGTTTCTGTTGTGTGTCATAGTGTGTTGATATCTCCTTGTAATATTCTTTTTAGAAGAGGCATTTTTTGCAGTTAGGCAACAAATTGAGGATGTTGTGTTCTTCGCAACCATGTAAAGATGCGCTATATTACCTTTACTGGATTTCTGGGGTCAGCTATGGTTCTTCAGTTCCCAAATGTTGTAATTTTTTCAGGTATTCTTTTGGATTAATTCTTGTTGAATGTTTTTTTGTATGTTACCCAGCCGCTGTAAATGAGCACTTATTTGCTTTTAATGCTTTCTTTCTTTCCTAGTTTGGATAAGATATCTCATTTTTAACTATAGTTGTGTCGCGTACCATGCAAGGTTTTGTGGAGAAAATGACCTGAAATTATCTGTTTCAAGGGGCCTCTAAAAGGTGAGGCAAGTAAGGCATTAGGCCCTAAATTTTGAGGCTCAAACAACTTTGATAGTGAGTTTTAAGATTTTATTTTCGTTTATATGATATTGGAGTTTGTGGAGAAGTACAAAATCTTTATTTAAAAAAAGAATAAAAAGATGGCCTACTTTGCGACTGAAAACGACTCCTAAGAAAAGCGAGACATTAGAATTTGGAAAAAAGAAAAAATTACCTTGACGTTGAAAATGTTGTTAATTAAGATCTAGTCGCCACTTCCCTCCAAAATTATTCATTTCCTCATCCACTTACCTCATAATAATCCATGAATTTCCTAAATTGCCACTTCCAGTATTCCGTTAGGCACCAGTGAAACTTCCAAAGTGCTAACAAGATAATTCATTAATTCTAGCAGACAATTGACAACATAGAGGAGCACGAACAACAGCTGATAGAACTCCATAAACAGTTGTAGATTTCCCATTAAGGAAAATGAGTGAGACTCTTGAGTACATGCCACAATAATGACAAATCCAGTAATTTTTTACAAGTAGGGTTTGGGGAAGGTAAGATATACACTCCGGCTGGAGAACTGAGGGAAAAAATAATGATAACAATTAGGAATAGCAACAAGATAAAAAAGATCGAAACCAAGAAATTAGCTAAACTGAGGTAGTAATAGCAATCTTGTCGAGATTTTAGGTGTGGAACGAGCTCTGAATCCCCTCCAATGGAGGATACAAAAGCTTCTAGAAGAAGCTCGAAGAGAGAGAGAGAGAGAAGGGGAGCTGCTGAAAGTTGATTAAGTTGTGAAATGACATTACATTGGATGTAACTAACGATAATCAATATATATACAAAGCTATGGACTAACTAATCACAGTAGTAATGCTAACTAACTAACTAACTAACTAATGTTACTAGCTAATTAAAGCTAAAGATGCTGACTCAACACTATTACAAAGATATATGCAATACACAATTAAATAGTCTTAATACCCCCTCAAGGTGGATGTGAGGAAATCACACCCAACTTGTCAAGTACAGAACAATGTTTGATTCCAGTGAGGGCTTTGGTAAGCACATCTACAAGCTGCTGACCTGTACCAATGTGATGCAAAGAGATGAGCCCCTCCTGAAGTGGCAATCTACTTCAATGTGCTTAGTCATTTCATGAAACACAATTTCTAGGAATGTGCAAAGCAAAAAGGCTATCACAATGTACATGTGTTGGCAAATCAGTTGGCACAGTAAGTTCTTCAAGCAACCTAGATAGCCAAACAAGTTCACCAACAACTTTTGTAAAAGCTCTGTATTCTGCTTCTTGTGAGGAAAAGGATATAGTATCTTGTTTCTTGGATTTCCAACTGATAGGGCCCTTAGGAGCACAATATAACCAGACACCATTTTTTTAGAATCGGAGCAGGCTGCCCAATCAGAGTCACAATAGGCAGCTAGTGAAAGATCATCCTCATTACTAAAATATAGGCCTAGAGTGAGATCTTTTTTAAGTACATTAGCATGTGATGGGCTGCCTGTAAGTGGGTCTCCCTATGATCTTGCATAAACTGACTAAGATGTTGAACTCCATATGCTATGTCTAATCTACTGTTAGTAAGAAAGTTAATTTTTCAAGCAGCTTTATGTAGAAATCATACCCAACTTGTCAAGTACAGAACAATGTTTGATCCCAGTGAGGGCTTTAGTAAGCACATATGCAAGCTGCTGACCTGTACCAATGTGATGCAAAGAGATTAGCCCCTCCTAAAGTGGCAATCTACTTCAATGTGCTTAGTCATTTCATGAAACACAGGATTTCTAGGAATGTGCAAAGCAAAAAAGGCTATCACAATGTACATGTGTTGGCAAATCAGTTGGCACAGTAAGGGCCCTTAGGAACACAATATAACCAGACACCATCTTCTAGAATCGGGGCAGGCTGCCCAATCAGAGTCACAATTGATAGCTAGTGAAAGATCATCCTCATTACTGAAATATAGGCCTAGAGTGGGATCTTTTTTAAGTACCTTAGCATGTGATGGGCTGCCTGTAAGTGGGTCTCCCTAGGATCTTGCATAAACTGACTGAGATGTTGAACTCCATATGCTATGTCTAATCTAGTGTTAGTAAGAAAGTTTAATATTTCAATCTTTTGCTCTTTTGCTTTTAGTTTGACTGTAGAGTCAAGGGGAGAAATCAAAGCTGGAGAGTGAAGACACTCATATTCCTTCAACAGGTCCAAAATAAACTTTCTTTGTAAAATGATAATGACATTTGGCTTGTAAAGGATTTCCGATCCTAGAAAGTAATGTAAGCTCTAAATCTTTAATTTTGATCTTGTCATGTAGGAAGGCCTTAGCTGGTTAATTTCTTCAGAGTCGTCCTTGTAAGCAACAGTTCATCCACATACACTGCTATAAAAATAATAGAAGATTTTTGTTTTTTGTAGAATAAATAGTAGTGATGCATGGAGTGTGTATACCCTCGTGAATATAGGATTTCAGTCAACTTGTCATATTATTATCTACTTAGACTGTTTTAGTCCATAAAGGAACCTGTTCAACTTGCACACTAACCCTGGAGAGTGCACTTCAAGGCCTGGAGGAGCCTGCATATACACCTCCTCATGCAAATTTCCATGAAGAAATGTATTATTTACATCTAATTGTGAGATTTTCCATTTTTTCTTTGTTGCTACGGCAATGAGGGATCTCACAGTGGTCATCTTGACCATTGGAGAGAAGGTCTTTGTATAGTCTATACCAGCCTCTTAAGTGTACCCCTTAACAACTAAGCTTAATTTGTATCTTTCTACACCGCTATCTGCTTTATGTTTGACTTTATACACCCATTCAGTAGCGAAGGTACATAGAGTTAAGGGTGGTCAACTGACCACCCTTTGTCAAAACATTATACTGTATATATAAGTAAAATATTAGATTTTAATGGTATATAACATATATTGAACACCCTTGATCTGGAACTTTTTTTACTTATTTCAAATTTGAACATCCTAAATAAAATTTCTGGCTTCGCCACTGCACCCATTTATACCCAATAGCCTATTTTTCCTTAGGTAAAGGGAATAGTTCCCATGTGCTATTAGCATATAAAGCTTCTAACTCTCATGTCATGGCACTTTTCCATGCAGGGTACCTAGCAGCTTTTTCATATGAAGTTGTTCTCTATCATTGCAAATTTCTTTACAATGTACTGACTATCCGCATGTAGGGCATCAGAAACAATGTGATTATTATTATAGAACATGACATGTAGGGAGAAGTTGATTTCAAGTTGGTATCTTGCAAACATAATCATTCAGTTGTGAAGGGAGTTTGTGTTTCCTATTAGATCTTCTAAAACCCAGTGGTTCTTCTAGTGATTGTTGGGGTGAAACCATGTCTTGTAGTTGTTGTGCTGGAACTTGTGGCTCATATGAAGAAGATACAGGTGAAAAGGTAGCAAGTGATGGATCAGGACATGGGGAATTGATGTTTTCCTGATCGCTGATATTGCGAGATATATATGTATCAATGTGGTTAGGTGGATTATCAGTGAACGGTGCATTAGGAAAAATAGGTTAGAATGCTAGTTGTAGTAGTATTGAGAATGGAGGGAAAGATTGACTCATAGAAGGAAACATATTTGGAAATGTGTATTTTCTTAGTGTTGGAAACCTATCGATGAAGAATGTTTCTGTAAGTATACACTCTCCCCAATATCTCAATGACAATTTGGATTGAAAAACCAGTGCCCTGGCTACTTCAAGGAGATATTATATTTTCTTTCCACCACTCCATTCTGTTGTGGTGTGTAGGGGCATGTATTTTGGTGATTTATTCCTTTGGGTTGAAAGAAAGAGGTTGCCTCATTGCTAGTGAACTCTAAATCATTATTAGACCTTATACATTTAATGGTTGTTTTGAAATGTTTCTCCACTATGCTTGCAAAAGCCTTTATTATTTGTAGGGCAATGCTCTTGCAGTGTAAGAGATGTGTCCAAATGGACCTACTGTATTCATCTACCAGAGTTAGGAAGTACTTGAAATTATTGTGTGTGGACACATGATAGGGACCCCACAGATCCACATGGAGTATTTCAAAAATTTCAGTAGTAACAGTTGTTCTTTGGGGAAAAGAAAATCTTGATTGTCTCTCCATAGGACAATTGTTGCACATGAAAGTTTGTTTAGTGGAAAAGGTTGCACGCATAGTAGGAATCCCTTATTTTACTGAAGGGTACATGACCAAGTCTGAAATGCCACAACAGATCCACATTATCACTAAGAGATTAATTAGAAAGCAAAGAAATATTGTCTTTATTATCACTATTGTAGATGGAATTATTTACAATAGGGAATGAACTGTATGAGTGGTATATACGGTTCATAGTATTTCCATCATCAGTGTGAATAGAAAAACAAGAAGGATCATAATTTTGTTTGAGACTACCTCTCTTCAGGCACTTAGAATAGAGGAGGTACAACCTATAAAATAACTTACCAATCTCTAGAGACCTTTTCAGTGAAGGGGCCCGCAGTTGACATAAAGTGTCAGAGAATGATGCAATGCATTTGAGATGTACTGCTAGGGAACTGAGAGACACTGTTAAACTTGAAAGATAGAATGAACAAGACTTTATATAGGACAATTTTAGGTGTTAGGAATACATTTTCAATCTCAGTCACTATGACTTTGTAACCATTTGGAAGTTTAACTAATAGAGGATATGGCAGGCTTAGTATATTTTGTAGGTAAGTTCTATTAAAAGTCAAATAGCATGATGCTCCGGAATTTAATATCCATAATTCAACTTTTTTACTAAAACACTTGCATGATGAATTGTCAAAATTAATTGAAAAAGTGTAAGCAATCATATCTGTAAAGTTTACTTATGCTCCACTAGATATGTCTGCACTGTTGAATTCTCTCCAGTGTTTCCTATCTGAAAATGCTGCAACAAGCTGACAATTTGTCCATACTGCTCCTTTGAAAGACTCGCGTTTGACCTTCTCCTTGGAGTTCCAGCTCTTCTTTGTCCCACGTTTCTTTTTTAAGGGTTTTGGTTGAATCGGGTATAGTTAATTTTATTTTTTTAGGAGTATGAGCCAGTGTGAGATGAATTGAATTGAAACACTCTTGACTTTGTTATGCCTTGAGAATAGTGAGTACTTTGGTTGTGATGTCTAGGCTCAATGTTTGACTCTTGTATAAGTACCTTAAATTGTATAAGCTTAACTTTGCTTTACTGCTTTGACTAGAGTGTTTTGATAAAACCAATCCTGAGTTAGTTATGTGCCATCTGTGTGTGAGATTTGTGTGTTATTCTGTGCATTGCATTTGATGTTTATAACTTGCCCTATGTGTTTGAAAAGTGAAATAGTAGTTTTGTTCAGTATTGGAAGTGTATAGACGTTTCTTTATTGAGCCAAATATGTATATTTTTTCCCACCTAATTGTTATATATCGTAGTTAATCACTTTGAGACTGTAATCCTATTTCTTTGGCAACTACATTACAAGCCTTGCCCATTTGTTTGAATTAACTTTCTATTTGAACCTTATAACCTCTCATAATATGTATGAACTTTGTAAAAGTTAAAGTGTGGGGTGGTTGGTTTGTCTTTTGAGTGGAACAAATAAAATAAGGAGAAAGGTATACTCTTTTGAAATAAGTAAGAGCCACTTGAATTAAAAAAAGAAAAGAAAAACATAGTTGTATTGTTGTGAAAAGAAAAAATATCCCTTAATAAGTGGTGACTCTTGATGTAATTGTGCTTGAAGAAATATGGAGTAATATACATTGATGTGAAGCTGGAGTTTGGTTCGACATAAGTATGGGGCTTGAATGTTAAAGTATATGTATTAGCATGCTTAGGGAGGTGTAGTTACTCTTATATATAAATGTATTATACCCGTCCCGCAACCTGCATTACAACAAAATAATGCCTTACTTGTTCCTAGACTGAATGGGCTCGATTAGTATAGTAGTATAATACGAGCAAGCCTATGGTACATCTGAATGTTATTTCTAAGAGTGAGTGAGTTCTATCTATCTTGAGTTCCTAAGTGTTCTTAAAATTTATTGTGTGGAACTACTCTCTTTTGTGTTTTGGGGGTACTTGATTCATGAAAGAAAGGTAATGTTAG